>LR738713.1:556765758-556779039 GCA_902687465.1 Secale cereale | reverse complement strand
CGGTTGAGTAGGGGGAGGGGTGCGGGGGTGGTCGGCGGCGGCGGTTGAGTAGGGGAGGGGTACAGGGTGTCAGCGGCGGCGGTTGAGTAGGGGTCGGCGGCGGCGGCCGGTGGACCGGGGGCTGCTCTCGGCGACGAGGGGGATCGAGATCGAGTGTCCATGAAATTTAAAAATATTCATGATAGTTCAAAAAGTGCCCATGAAATACAATCGAGAAATGAAGGCTACGATTTAAATACAAACGATCTTAGCTAGCTAGCTATCTGTTCACAATCTTCTTGCCCTTCTTTTTCACAAATGGAGTTCTTCTGTGGAACGGACGTCCTTTAGGTAGGGTGGTCCTGCTTCTTCTTGTGGTGCATGCTGCTACTTCATCATCGTCGTCATGTTCGATCCTCGGGTCGCCGTACTTGTCGAAGTCTTGCTCATTGGCTACTCCATCCATTCCGATGATCTTCCTTTTGCCTCTCCTCACGACAACACGACTGGGCTTTGACGGGTCGGTAATGAAGAAGCATTGGTCAACTTGGGAAGCCAGTACCCATGGCTCATTTTTCGCGGTGATGTTTGCGCCCGCGGTCTTGGATTTGGCTTCGGGTATAACCATGGTGGTGAAATACCGGTCTTCTTTTAGGACGCTCTTGGCCCATCTGACACGGAACATCGGGACCTTCTCTCTAGTGTAGCTCAGCTCCCAGATCTCCTCGATCCTTCCGTAGTATCTGTCCTTGTCATTACCGGTGTAGGATTCCATCGTTACCCCGGAGTTCTGATATCCATCGCTCTTCATGTCCTTGGCCTCGGTGTAGAATGTGTAGCCGTTGATATCGTACGCCTCATAGGTCATCAGGTTGTGCTCGGCGCCCTGTGACAAGGCGAATATGAGTTGTTCTTCCGCGGAAGAATCATCATCTAAAGGGTACGACAGAAGCTTCTGCTTGAACCAACGCGTGAAACATGAGTTGTGCTCTTTGATTATATCTCCGTCCGTCCTCTGTTTGCCTCGGTCATTGTATGTCTTCTCAATAAAGGTTTTGTGCTGAACCACCCAAGGATCGACCACATCTATGTGTTGTAGCGCAACTAGGTTTGCTCTTTCAAAGTCGGCGAGTCGACCCTCGAAGTCGACATGCATTTCGCGGCGACCCTCACGGTGACCCCATCCAGCGAGCCTGCCGAGGTGCCTGTTGACGGGCAGACCAACGGGGTTCTCGATGCCTAGATAATTCGTGCAGTAGGAGATGCACTTTTCGGTCAGAAAGCCCCTGGCTATGCTTCCCTCTGGACGTGACATGTTGCGAACGTATCCTTTGATGACACCATTCATCCTTTCGAACGGCATCATGCTGTGCAGGAACGTCGGCCCGAGTTGGATGATATCGTCCACGATATGGACCAGCAGATGCACCATAACGTCGAAGAATGCGGGCGGGAAGTACATCTCAAGCTCGCATAGTATCACCACGATCTCTTCCTGTAGCCTTCTGAGTTGCCTCACGCCAACAGACTTCCGAGAGATGACGTCGAAAAAGTTGCATAGGCCAAATAGGGTTTCACGGACGTGCGCGACCATGATACCACGGATTGCAACTGGAAGTATCTGCGTCATCAGCACGTGACAGTGGTGAGACTTCATCCCGCTGAACTTCAGCTTCGCCCGGTCTAGGTATCTACTTATCTTCCCCGCGTAACCGTAAGGAAGTTGTACTCCTACGAGGCAGGTGAAAAACTGCTCGATCTCCTCCTGACTTAGAGTGAAGCACGCGGGAGGGTAGTCATTTCCGGTCTTCTTGGCCTTTTTGCCTTTGCGACGACTTTCCGTGTCCTGCTTCGCCTCATCATCATCATCATCATCATCATCATCATCATATATAGCGTGAAGCTCCTGCCTGATGCCCATTGATTTCAAGTCTGCCCTTGCTTTCAGCCCATCTTTGGTCCTCTCTGGCATGTTGAGCAGGGTACCAAGCAGACTCTCGCACACGTTCTTCGTGATATGCATTACATCAAGGCTGTGAGGCACACGGTGGATCTTCCAGTACGGCAAGTCCCAGAAAACAGACCTCGTTTTCCATACCTTCAGCAGCGGCTCTGGCGCCTTTCGCTTCTTTCCCGGCTCTGGCGCCTTTTGCTTCTTTCCCGGCAGTGGGCAATCTTTCCAATTTTTCAACAGCTCGTCTATTTCCTCGCCGCTCCTCGTACGCGGGCGTCCTCGGGGTTCGGTTTCACCATCGAACAGATCCTTGCGTTTTCTCCACAGGTCATCGTCGCGAAGCCACCTTCGATGTCCCATGAACACGGTTTTCGAAGACCCGGGATCTATATCTAGCTGGCGATACGTTGTGTCAACCATGCACCTGACGCATCCAGAAAATCCGTGGAACACCTGCCCCGCGACATATTCGTAACAGAGATAGTCGTGCACCGTCGTGAGCAGCGCGGCTCTCATAGGGAAATATTCTTTCTTTGCGGCGTCCCACGTATTGGCTGGCATTTTCCACAACGTGTCTAGCTCCTCTTTCAGCAGCCCCAGATACAGATTGATGTCGTTCCCTGGTTGTTTCGGTCCTTCAATTAGCATACTCATGTGAATGTACTTGCTCTTCATGCACAACCAGGGGGGAAGGTTGTACATCCACACAAACACAGGCCAGGTGCTATGTGTGCTTCTCTGATTGCCAAACGGATTGACTCCATCGGTGCTGGCGCACAGCACGATGTTCCTTGGATCGTTCCCAAATTCTAGGTCTTCGAAGTTCAACGCTTGCCACTGGCTCGCATCCTTAGGGTGAGTCAGCATCTTGTCTTTTTTATCTATCTCCGGATCATTTGCGTCATCTTCTCGCTTCTTCTCCTCCCTATCCGCGTGCCAACACAGGAGCTTTGTACCTTAGGGTCCGCGAAATACCGCTACAGACGAGGAGTGATCGGAAAGTACCACACCACTTTTCGAGGAGCTTTCTTCCTCTTCTTGTATCGAGTGACGCCGCACACCGGACATATGGTAGACTCCGCGTGCTCGTCCCGATAAATGATGCAATTGTTCATGCACACATGGTATTTCACGTGCGGTAAATCCAGGGGACACACGATTTTCTTCGCCTCCTCCAAACTGGTGGGGCACTTGTTCCCCTTGGGAAGACGTTCGTGCCAAAATGACATGTTCTCGTCGAAGCATGCGTCGGTCATTTTGTGTTTTACCTTCATCTCCAGAGCCACGAGCGTTACTTTCAGGAGGGTATCCTCGGGCCTGCATCCTTCATACAATGGAGTAACCGCGTCTAACTCAAGTGATCCATCTTGGCTTTCTCTCGGGCGGCAGCTCTTGCGTTATCGGTCTGCTTGAGAAGTAGCTCTTGAATATGAGGGTCCTGCACCCAGCCCATCGATGGTTCAGCGTCGTCTGCTCCGCCAGCATCATCATCTTCATGATCATGCCCGTCGTCTGCTCCGGCATCTTCCTCATCATCATGTCCTGCATCTTCTACATGATGACTGTGTACAGCATCACCGTCGTGATCATCTCCTGGGGATTCTTCGTCTTCTCGCCCGCCCGAGCCGCGGTGGTTGTCTTGCTGCCCTTCCTCATTTCTTGCCCGGGCCCCATGGACGACTTCGTAGTCATCTTCATCACCTTGCCACCGATAGCCATCCATGAAACCACGCAATAGCAGGTGGTCCCGCACCTGCCCGGAATCCAGGTCCGCAATAAGGCTCTTCAGCTTGCATCTTCGACACGGACATCTTATCTCCGTCTCGTTCTTTTGAAGCATCTCGGCCTTCACGGACCTCAAAAACCTATTCACGATGCCTTCGGTCATCGTGCGCACCATGGTCGCCTGTGGGGTAGAGCAAAACGATATTTTAGAACCAAGAAAAAATTTGGCATGACTTTCCCTAAAAATAGGACAAAAATGAATGCTTAATGCCAAAATTCTCACCGAAACGGAAATGAATCAACATTCTGGGAAAATATTGGCAACTATCGCATTTCAAATACCGGTACACCTCCAAACACAAACACATATGCAACACAACAAACATATGCAACACCACAAACATACATAGATCTAGCTAGGCCATAAAAAGTGCATGTGCACATTATTGTATGGAGAACAACATAAATATAGCTTCCCCCTTACTTACCTATCAAAACAAGGTAATTTAACCACTTAATTTGAGTGAATATATGGTGGAAATGAGGTGAAAAAGAGGAGGGACCCGAGAGGAGAGGAGGTGGAAAGAATGAAGAAGTGGGGGGGGGGGGGGAACTGAGTGTGGTAGGAGAGGCTGTCCAAAATATTTTGTTGCTGCCCGCTTACTAATGGCGCACCAACTATAAATGCGCCATTAGTAATCAAGGTTACTAATGGCGCATTTATAGCAGGTGCGCCATTACTAGTTTTGCAAAAAAAAAAATAACATACTAATGGCGCACTGTCGCACAGTGTGCCATTACTAGTTTAAACTAGTAATGACGCACTCTGGGACAGTGCACCATTAGTAGTTTTGTAAAAAAAGAATAACAAATATCATAAAAAAAGAGCATTAATGGCACACTTTACTGCTGGTGCGCCATTACTAGTTACAACTAGTAATGGCGCACTTTGTCTGGATGCGCCATTAGTATGTTTGGACAGGCGCGCTAGTTCAAAAAAAACTTCTTGATACTAATGGCGCACTCTGGGCATGGTGCGCCATTAGTAGTTCGAACTCTAATGGCATATCTGTTGCTGGTGCGCCATTACTATATACTAATGGCGCACTGCTTGTCTGGTGTGCCATTAGTATCAATTCCATCTATAGCCCTTTTCCTAGTAGTGATAGCCAGACCATATGATTTTGTAGGGATAACTTTCTTTGGCCATGTTATTTTGAAAAGACATGATTGCTTTATTAGTATGCTTGAAGTATTATTGTCTTAATGTCAAATGATAGACTATTGCTTTGAATCACTCGTGTCTTAATATTCATGCCATGATTAGATTACATGATCAAGATTATGCTAGGTAGCATTCCACATAAAAAAAATTCTTTTTTATTGTTTACCTACTCGAGGACGAGTAGGAATTAAGCTTGGGGATGCTGATACGTCTCCGTCGTATCTATAATTTTTTACTGATCCATGCCAATATTCTACAACTTTCATATACTTTTGGCAACTTTTTATACTATATTTTGGGACTAACATATTGATACAGTGCCCAGTGCCAGTTCCTGTTTGTTGCATGTTTTTTGTTTCACAGAATATTCATATCAAACGCAGTCCAAACGGGATAAAAACAGACGGAGATTTTTTTGGAATATATGTGAATTTTGGGAAGCAGAACCAACGTGAGACGATGCCCGAGTGGCCCACGAGGGTGAGGGGCGCTCCCTGGGCCCTCGTGGCCACTCCGTAAGGCGGTTGGTGCCCTTCTTTCGCCACAAGAAAGCTAATATCTGGATAAAAATCATGTCCAAAATTCAGCCCAATCGGAGTTACGGATCTCCGGGAATTTAAGAAACGGTGAAAGGCCAGAATCGGGGAACACGGAAACAGAGAGAGACAGAGAGACAGATCCAATCTCGGAGGGGCTCTCGCCCCTCCCACGCTATGGAGACCATGGACCAGAGGGGAAACCCTTCTCCCATCTAGGGAGAATGTCAAGGAAGAAGAAGAAGGAGGGGGGCTCTCTCCCCCTCGGTTCCGGTGGCACCGGAGTGCCGCTGGGGCCATCGTCCTCAGCGCAATCTACACAAACAACTTCACCGATGTCATCACCAACTCTTCCCCCTCTATGCAGCGGTGTAACCCCTCTTCTACCCAATGTAATCTCTACTTAAACATGGTGCTCAATGCTATATATTATTTTCCAATGATGTATGGCTATCCTATGATGTTTGAGTAGATCCGTTTTGTCCTATGGGTTAATTGATGATCGTGATTGGTTTGAGTTGCATGTTTTATTATTGGTGCTGTCCTATGGTGCTCTACATGTCGCGCAAGCGTGAGGGATCCCCGCTGTAGGGTTTGCAATATGTTCATGATTTGCTTATGGTGAGTGGCGTGAGTGACAGAAGCACATACCCGAGTAAGTAGGTTGTTTGTGTATGGGAATAAAGAGGACTTGATACTCCGATGCTGTGGCTGGGTTTTACCTTAATTATCTTTAGTAGTTGCGGATGCTTGCTAGAGTTCCAATCATAAGTGCATATGATCCAAGAAGAGAAAGTATGTTAGCTTATGCCTCTCCCTCAAATAAAATTGCAATAGTGATTACCGGTCTAGTTATCGATTGCCTAGGGACAAATAACTTTCTCGTGACAAAAAGATCTCTACTAAAACTAATTTAGTTGTGTCTTCATCTTAACAGCACCTAGTTTTATTAACGTGCTCTTTATATTCATTCAAACCTATCCCACAAAAACCACAAAGTACTTCTAGTTTCATACTTGTTCTAGGTAAAGTAAACGTCAAGCGTGCGTAGAGTTGTATCGGTGGTTGATAGAACTTGAGGGTATATTTGTTCTACCTTTAGCACCTCGTTGGGTTCGACACTCTTACTTATCGAAAGAGGCTACAACTGATCCCCTACACTTGTGGGTTATCACATACCTTGATAAGATTGTGAAGGAGTTCAAAATGGATCAGTCAAAGAAGGAGTTCTTGCCTGAGTTGTAAGGTATGAAATTGAGTAAGACTCAAAGCCCGACCACGGCAGAAAATATAGAGAGAATGAAAGTCATTCCCTATGTGTCAGCCATAGGTTCTATAAAGCATGTCATGTTGTGTACCAGACCTAATGTGTCCCTTGCCACGTGTCCGGCAAGGGGGTGCAAGAGTGATCCAGGAGTGGATCACTTGACATCGCTCAAAATTATCCTTAGAGAAATAAGAAAATGTCTCTCGGTTATGGAGGTGATAAAGAGTTCGTCGTAAAGGGTTATGCCGATGCAAGCTTTGACACTAATCCAGATAACTCTGGATGTGTATTGAACGTAGGAGCAATGCACTGCGTACGAGCAATTATCTATAGTAGCTCTATGCAAAGCATTGTAGACATAGAAATTTGCAAAGTACACACAGATCTGAATGTTGCAGACCAGTTGACTGAAAACTCTCTCACAAGCAAAACATGATCATACCTTAGTGTTAATCACATAAACGATGTGAACTAGATTATTGACTCTAGTAAACTCTTTGGATGTTAATCACATGGCGATGTGAACTATGGGTGTTAATCACATGGCGATGTGAACTAGATTATTGACTCTAGTAAACTCTTTGGGTGTTAATCACATGACGATGTGAATTAGATTATTGACTCTAGTGCAAGTGGAAGACTGATGGAAATATGCCCTAGAGGAAATAATAAAATGGTTATTAATATATTTCCTTAATCATGATAAAGGTTTATTATTCATGATAGAATTATATTGACCGAAAACCTAAATACATGTGTGAATACATAAACAAATTATGTGTCCCTAGTAAGCCTCTACTAGACTAGCTCGTTAATCAAAGATGGTTAAGGTTTCCTAACCATGGACATGAGTTGTCATTTGATAATGGAATCACATCATTGTGAGAATGATGTGATGGACAAGACCCATCTGTTAGCTTAGCATTTGATCGTACTGTTTGTTGCTACTACTTTCATGTATGTCAAATACATATTCCTTGGACTATGAGATCATGCAACTCCCGAATACCGGAGGAATACCTTATGTGCTATCAAACGTCACAACGTAACTAGGTGATTATAAATATGCTCTACAGGTATCTCCGAAGGTGTTTTGTTGGGTTTGCATGAATCGAGATTAGGATTTGTCACTCCGGATATCGGAGAGGTATCTTTGGGCCCTCGGTAATGCACATCATAATAAGCGTTGCAAGCAAATGACTAATGAGTTAGTCATAGGATGATGTATTACGAAATGAATAAAGAGACTTTCTGGTAACGAGATTGAACTAGGTATAGAGATACCGTCGATCGATTCTCGGGCAAGTAACATACATACGGACAAAGGGAAATGTGTATGTTGTCATAACAGCTCGACCGATAAAGATCTTCCTAGAATATGTAGGAGCCCATATGGGCATCCAGGTTCCGCTAGTGGTTATTCACCGGAGAGGTGCCTCGGTCATGTCTACGTAGTTCTCGAACCCGTAGGGTCCGCACACTTAATGTTCGTTGACGATCTAGTATTATATGAGTTATGTGATTTGGTGACCGGATGTTTTTCGGAGTGTCGAATGAGATCACGGACATGACGAGGAGTCTCAAAATTTCTGAGAGGTAAAGATTGATATATAGGACGATGGTATTCGGACACCGGAAGTGTTCTGGAGGGTATCAGGTACTTATCGGGTCACCGGAAGGTGTTTTGGGTACCCCCGACAATCCTATGGGCCTTGTGAAGGAACACACCAGCCCACAAGGGACTGGTGCGCCCTATAGGGCCATAGGAGGAGGAGAAGGAAAAGGGGGAAGGGAAAGCAAAGTGTGGATTAGGATTCTCACTTCCTTTCCTCACCCCCTCCCTCTTTCCTTCCCCTTCATACATACATGGAAAGGGGGATACATGGCAAGACAGTCCCCCTAAGGGGCGGCGGCAAACCCTAGGGCGCGCCCTGGCTGCCTCCCCTCCCCTCCCACCTATATATCACTACTAGAAAAAGGGCTATAGATGGGATTGACACTAATGGCGCACTAATGGCGCACCACCTGCTGGTACGCCATTAGAGTTGAATACACTAATGGCGCACCTGGCTCAGGGTGCGCCATTAGTATCATTTTTTTCCTTTTCCAAACATACTAATGGCGCATCCAGACACAGTGCGCCATTATTAGTTGTAACTAGTAATGGCGCACCAGTCACACAGTGCGCCACTACTGTTGTTTTTTTATTATATTTTTTATTCTTTTTTTGCAAAACTACTAATGGCGCACTTTTCCACAGTGCGCCATTACTAGTTTAAACTAGTAATGGCGCACTTTGGCACAGTGCGCCATTAGTATTTTTTTTTTGTTTTTTTTGCAAAACTACTAATGGCGCACCACCAGCAGGTGCGCCATTAGTAACCTGGGTTACTAATGGCGCATTTGGAGGTGGTGCGCCCTTAGTAAGTGGACACCAACAAGATATTTTGGACAGCCACTCCTACCCACTCACTTTCTCCCCACTTCATTCTCTCCGCCTCCTCCTCCAAAGCTTGTCTCGGGTGCCTCCTCTTTGTCACCTCATTTCCACCATAGATTCATTCAAATTAAGTGGTTAAATTACCTTTTTTTGATAGGCAAGTAAGGGGGGAAGCTATATTTATGTTGTTCTCCCTACAACAATGTGCACATGCACTTTTTATGGCCTAGCTAGATCTATGTATGTTCGTGGTGTTGCATATGTTTGTGGTGTTGCATGTGTGTTTGTGTTTGCAGGTGTACCGGTATTTGAAATGCGATAGTTGCCAATATTTTGCCGGAATGTTGATTCATTTCCGTTTCGGCGAGAATTTTGGCATTAAGCATTCTTTTTGGTCCTATTTTTAGGGAAAGTCATGCCAAAATTTTTCTTGGTTCTAAAATATCATTTTGCTCTACCCCGCAGGCGACCATGGTCCGCACGATGACCGAAGGCATTGTGAATAGTTTTTTGAGCTCCGCGAAGGCCGAGATGCTTCAAAAGAACGAGAAGGAGATAAGATGTTCGTGTCGAAGATGCAAGCTGAAGAGCCTTATTGCGGACCCGGATTCCGGGCAGGTGCGGGACCACCTGCTCTTGCGTGGGTTCATGGAAGGCTATCGGAAGAAAGGTGATGAAGATGACTACTAAGTTGTCCATGGGGACCGGGCAAGAAATGAGGAAGGGCAGCAAGACAACCACCGCGGCTCGGGCGGGTGAGAAGACGAAGAATCTCCAGGAGATGATCACTATGGTGATGTTGTACACGTGCACAGTCATCATGTAGAAGATGCAGGACATGATGATGAGGAAGATGCCGGAGCAGACGACGGGCATGATCATGAAGATGATGATGCCGGCGGAGCAGACGACGCTGGACCATCGATGGGCTGGGTGTAGGACCCTCATATTCAAGAGCTGCTTCTCAAGCAGACGGATAACGCAAGAGCTACCGCCCGACAGAAAGCCAAGATGGATCAACTGGAGATAGACATGATTACTCCATTGTATGAAGGATGCAGGCCCGAGGATACCCGCCTGAAAGTAACGCTCATGGCTCTGGAGATGAAGGTAAAACACAAAATGACCGACGCATGCTTCGACGAGAACATGTAATTCTGGCACGAACGTCTTCCCAAGGGGAACAAGTGCCCGACCAGTTTCGAGGAGGCGAAGAAAATCGTGTGTCCTCTGGATTTACCGCACGTGAAATACCATGTGTGCATGAACAATTGCATCATTTATCGGGACGAGCACGTGGAGTCTACCATATGTCTGGTGTGCGGCGTCACTCGATACAAGAAGAGAAAGAAAGCTCCTCGAAAAGTGGTGTGGTACTTTCCGATCACTCCTCGTCTGCAGCGGTATTTCGCGGACCCTAATGTAGCAAAGCTCCTGCGTTGGCACACGGATAGGGAGGAGAAGAAGCGAGAAGATGACGCAAATGATCCGGAGATAGATAAAAAAGACAAGATGCTGAGTCACCCTAAGGATGCGAGCCAGTGGCAAGCGTTGAACTTCGAAGACCTAGAATTTGGGAACGATCCAAGGAACATCGTGCTGGGCGCGAGCACCGATGGAGTCAATCCGTTTGGCAGCCAGAGAAGCACACATAGCACCTGGCCTGTGTTTGTGTGGATGTACAACCTTCCCCCCTGGTTGTGCATGAAGAGGAAGTACATTCACATGAGTATGCTAATTGAAGGACCGAAACAACCAGGGAACGACATCAATCTGTATCTAGGGCTGCTGAAAGAGGAGCTAGACACGCTGTGGAAAACGCCAGCCAATACGTGGGACGCTGCAGAGAAAGAATATTTCCCTATGAGAGCCGCACTGCTCACGACGGTGCACGACTATCTCACGGATATGTCGCGGGGCAGGTGGTCCACGGATTTTCTGGATGCGTCAGGTGCATGGATGACACAACGTATCGCCAGCTAGATAGAGATCCCGGGTCTTCGAAAACCGTGTTCATGGGACATCGAAGGTGGCTTCGCGATGATGACCTGTGGAGAAAACACAAGGATCTGATCGATGGTGAAACCGAACCCCGAGGACGCCCGCGTACGAGGAGCGGCGACGAAATAGATGAGCTGTTGAAAAATTGGAAAGATTGCCCACTGCCGGGAAAGAATCAAAAGGCGCCAGAGCCGGGAAAGAAGCGAAAGGCGCCAGAGCCGCTGCTGAAGGTATGGAAAACGAGGTCTGTTTTCTGGGACTTGCCGTAGTGGAAGATCCACCGTGTGCCTCACAGCCTTGATGTCATGCATATCACGAAGAACGTGTGCGAGAGTCTGCTTGGTACCCTGCTCAACATGCCAGAGAGGACCAAAGATGGGCCGAAAGCAAGGGCAGACTTGAAATCAATGGGCATCAGGCAGGAGCTTCACGCTAATGATGATGATGATGATGATGATGATGATGATGATGATGAGGCGAAGCAGGACACGGAAAGTCATCGCAAAGGCAAAAAGGACAAGAAGACCGGAAATGACTACCCTCCCGCGTGCTTCACTCTAAGTCAGGAGGAGATCGAGCAGTTTTTCACCTACCTCATAGGAGTAAAACTTCCTTACGGTTACGCGGGGAAGAGAAGTAGATACCTAGACCCAGCGAAGCAGAAGTTCAGCGGGATGAAGTCTCACGACTGTCACATGCTGATGACGCAGATACTTCCAGTTGCAATCCGTGGGATCATGGACGCGCACGTCCGTGAAATGCTATTTGGCCTATCCAACCTTTTCAACGTCATCTCTCGGAAGTCGGTTGGCGTGAGGCAACTCAGAAGGCTACAAGAAGAGATCGTGGTGATACTATGCGAGCTTGAGATGTACTTCCCGCCCGCATTCTTCGACATTATGGTGCATCTGCTGGTCCATATCATGGACGATATCATCCAACTCGGGCTGACGTTCCTGCACATCATGATGTCGTTCGAAAGGATGAATGGTGTCATCAAAGGATACGTTCGCAACATGTCACGTCCAGAGGGAAGCATAGCCAGGGGCTTTCTGACCGAAGAGTGCATCTCCTACTGCACGAATTATCTAGGCATCGAGAACCCCGTTGGTCTGCCCGTCAACAGGCACCTCGGCAGGCTCGCTGGATGGGGTCACCGTGAGGGTCGCCGCGAAATGCATGTCGACTTCGAGGGTCGACTCGCCGACTTTGAAAGAGAAAACCTAGTCGCGCTACAACACATAGACGTGGTCGATCCTTGGGTGGTAGAGCACAAAACCTTTATTGAGTAGACGTACAATGACCGAGGCCAACAAAGGACGGACGGAGATATAATCAAACAGCACAACTCATGTTTCACGCGTTGGTTCAAGCAGAAGCTTCTGTCGTACCCTTTACATGAGGATTCTTCCGCGGAAGAACAACTCATATTCGCCTTGTCACAGGGCGCCGAGCACAACCTGATGACCTATGAGGCATACGATATCAACAGCTACACATTCTACACCGAGGCGAAGGACATGAAGAGCGATGGTTATCAGAACTCCGGGGTAACGATGGAATCCTACACCGGTAACGACAAGGACAGATACTACGGAAGGATCGAGGAGATGTGGGAGCTGAGCTACGCTGGAGAGAAGGTCCCGATGTTCCGTGTCAGATGGGCCAAGAGCATCCTAAAAGAAGACCGGTATTTCACCACCATGGTTATACCCGAAGCCAAATCCAAGACCCGTCAAAGCCCAGTCGAGTTGTCGTGAGGAGAGGCAAAAGGAAGATCGTCGAAATGGATGGAGTAGCCAGTGAGCAAAACTTCGACAAGTACGGCGACCCGAAGATCGAACATGACGACGACGATGAAGTAGCAGCATACACCACAAGAAGAAGTAGGACCACCATACCTAAAGGACGTCTGTTCCACAGAAGAACTCCATTTGCGAAAAAGAAGGGCAAGAAGATTGTGAACAGATAGCTAGCTAGCTAGCTAAGATCGATTGTATTTAAATTGTAATCTTCATTTCTCGATTGTATTTCATGGGCACTTTTTGAATTCATGAGAACACTCGATCTCGATCCCCCTCCATCTCGATCGTTATCCCCCCTCACCAGATTCCCCTTGCCAGATCCCCCTCGCCGCCGAGCACCCCCCGCACC
>LR738713.1:556741229-556765049 GCA_902687465.1 Secale cereale | reverse complement strand
CGCCGCCGCCGCCACATCTTCGACCCCGACCCCTTCGACGCCCGCGACACCGCCGCCGCCGCCGCCTCTTCGACACCGCCGCCATAAGCTGTAGGCGCATCGGCGGAGTCACGTAGAGGGCAAGCAATCCCTGGTATGCGCATCGGGTCTCGATTTTTTGTTTTTTCGTAGCTAAATCGGCGAGCATACGATGGATCGTTGAAGCACGCATTATTTTTGGGATGGATTCAGGTGTTTCCTACCAAATGTGAGTGCGTGATTTTGTTCTAGTTAGAACAATACTGTTTGAACTATGCAAATCCAGAGGGAAGTAATTCATTAGAGAGAAATAGTTTCAATTTAATGGACAGTCGATTTTTCATTTTGCCTGATATGTTTAGTTAGTTGCCTGATATGTTCATCCATCATGCTACATGTGTGTTTGCCAGGCAATTGATGTTCAACTTGGGTTGGCAATTGGCAGTCCAATCTCTTCTGATTTATTTTATAAGATAAAATCTCTATCGATTTCTAGTTGTGGTTGTAAATTTTCTAGCTGATAGCGATCGGCAGGAGCTCACTGTAAATTTCTCATCCCCCCACCTCATACCCCAAGCTCTAGACGTAAGGGATCATCAGGGAAGTGATTTGGGGGATAAAAGCACACACGGGTGTGTGATTTCTTTACATGTCTGAACATAGCACATGTGGCAAATCCAGTAACTCTGTCAGATATACTTGGCCTTTATTCGGTTGTTTGTGAGATTTCTGTAGTACAACGACTCTGCACTTGTTGATAAAGACTGAGTCAGCAGTTGTTCTGGTTCAAAACTGAATAAAGACCGACTCTGCACTTGTTTGAACCTGAATAAATACTGAGTCTGTACTTGTTCTTGGTTAACTAAATTCTGGACGCTCCTTATTTCCAAGTATGTTATTTATTTGGATCTGTTCTACATCCCTCAAAATCATCTTACAGTAATGTATTTGCCATCTCAAATTAGAAAAGCATCAGTTCTAAGTTTAAGTATAAAGGAACACATGAACTACTTGTTAGTAGAGCTGCGTGTTTACAACTATTTTACACAATCTAGCTTTTTTGGGTCTACTAGCAGTGATAGCCAGGTTTCAAGATATAATTTAATGTAATCATGTACGTTACAAGTACTCCTCCAAACAAGTTTCAACAGATTTCAGTCATCTATGATAATGTAGGTTGGTAGGTCTTTTGGTAATTAATTAAGTTCACTTTCTGTCATATTTTCCAACTCCAGCTACTAAAATGTTCAGATGCTGAATAGGAATGGAACTATGTGTGCTCTGTATATTTTGGAACACTACAGGCATCGATATTAATGATAGTGAGATATTGCGAACATCAAATCCTAATCGGGTGTTAAGTTTAGCCGCAGATATATAATGTCATCGTTACCCGAAATGTTGTGTACAGACCAGAAGCACTAAAGCTGCTCCATAGTTGCTATTGTTGATCTACTTATGTGTGCTTACCGCCGCTATTAGTATCTGAATTATTCACTGTTGCCTGCAGGATATGCTCTTTTAGCAAGTCCATTTTGTTACTGACTTGTAGCTCCTCTAGTTAGTAGGATCACTTGCCCTGTTGGAAGATCCACCGATTGATATTTCTTAAATAAACGTGGCCTCATATTGATGCTGGTAGCTTGCAGTAATGGAGAGCACTAGTAGTTATTGTAAATTTGAACAAACTGTTGTGCCAAAAATGACCATGATAGAGCCATTGGGCTGAGCTAGCAAAGTAGATAGGGTATGTCTCTCAGCTAGTTGCATGTTTAAGATTAAAAATACACTAGGTATCTGTGCGCTTTTATTCTATTCTGCCAATTTGCAATGATATGCTCAAGCCTATGCAAACTGGAAATATATGCTTTTGCAAGCTATACATGTGCTTGTCTTATTGCTGCTGCTTTAATTTGTTTGTACTGTAACATCTTATAGCTTCACTGGTCCAATCAGCTACTGGAAATATCCATGTTTAGACATGGCAGATTTCCCCACTTTGCACTGCTGGGTTTTGTCTCCGACCATTGTGTCGTGATGATTTTGCAAGTACCCCGAGAGGCCCTTGAGTTTGCTGGAATGTCGATTAACTTCCGTTCCGGAAATTCGGGTACTCCATATGTCCTATTTTCAGCAAAGGTCATGCTGAAATTTTTCGTGAATTTTAGCATGACTTTGCTAAAAATAAGACATATGGGGTACTTGTGACTAATGCATGGGCCGAGCTATCTTAGTAGTTAATTAAGTAGGATCAACTGCCCCTTTATTCTTGCTGCATTAAACCATAGGCGGCAATAGAGCCAAGTGATTAGGCCCAACTTAGAATTCTCCTTCCCAACTTAGCTTTTAGGATGCCTCGGTGTCGACAAACCATAAATTATAAAACCTTGGCTTTTAGGGTGCCTCGGTGTCGATAAAAACCTAAATGATGAAAGCTTAGGCTTTTAGGGTGCCTCGGCGTCGAAAAACCCTAAATGATAAAATCTTAGCTTTTAGGATGCCTCGGTGTCGACAAACCCTAAATGATGAGACCATGATCTTGTTCCTTGACAATAACCAACTTTTTGACCAAACTTTTTTCCTATTTAGAGAGAAACATGGCCCACAAAGATGAGGCCGGGGTTTCGAGCGGCAAGGCATTCTGGGAGCTGTCCCAGGAGATGGAGGAACAACCTCACTTGTATGAGGACGCCGCCTTCCCCACCGATCCTGACACTACCACTGATGGTGCCGCCGAGGATGACCCCACTGATGGTGCCGTCGGGGATGACACCACTGATGGTGCCGCCGAGGATGCCACCACTGATGATGGCGGCGCACGCACAGATGACAGCCAACCGAAGAGGCAACGGAAGGACCAACGCCCGACCGTGCTCCGCACCGTCAGGGAGGAATTTACTGAAGTGGACTCCGACGGGAATCCAACGGCGCCCGAAAAAATAGTTAAGGGGTACTCGCTTCAGCTCGGGTGCATTCTCCGGAGGACCGTCTCGATCAACACCGAGAACCTGAGGTATCCTGACCGAGGGAATTTGCGCAACCTCCTCTTCACGAAGCTGCACGAACGATACAAGTTCCCCGTTGAATTTGAAAACACAAGCCTCAATGTAATGCCCCGGATGTAACATTTTCCCTTTTAGGCATATAATATATCTCTGGCTTCATCTATTCCATTCCGGGTTCTTTTGTCTTTCGGGTTTTCGTTCTTTTGTCGTGTGCGTGTGTGGCATTCATTCATATCATGTAGTCATGTGCATCGCATTGCATTTGTGTTGTTGTTTGCATCCGGTCCCACGCGTTCCTCTCCGTTGTCCGTTTCGCGTTCCGGAGCTCCCTCACGTGTCCATGGCGTCCCCGAGGCCTACTTTGGTGTTTGGTCGTGTAACGTTACCGGTTTGGCGCGAGACTTGTCGTGTGTTGTTGTTTTGGTGTGTGTAACCCGCCTGACCAATCTCGTCGCATTTGAAGTCCGTTTGCTACCCCAACAGTTATTCTCGTGGGCTCAAAGTGCCTCCACTTTGAGGCCCAAGACATCCCTCCAACAGCCCACCAAACCACTCCAAACCCCTCCTATCATCTAGGCCATCCAATTCTAATCGCGTGGCCGAAAACCGCACTCCATTTGGACAACCCTAGCTCCTTGTGCCTATATATTTGTCCACTCCCCCAATTTTTGCCCCAAATCAAGGAAACCCTAGCCCCACTTCATCCTCTTCCTCCAGCCACCACCACCTCGCCGGAGTTTCGCCGGAATCTCGCCGGAGTTCGCCGGAGCTCCACCACCTCGCCGGAATTCCTCCACCCCCGCCACCTCATCTCCTCCGGCCCCTCTCCTCACCGCCGCCGCCACCGCCGGCCGGGTCTTCCCCGCCGGCCAGGTCTTCCCGCCGCCGCTGCTCCTTCCCGCCGTGCCGGTAACCTCCCGCAGTGAAGGAGCCCCGCCGCCTGTCGCATCGAGGGAACCGCGTCGCCTGCATCCGATCGATCCAAATCGATCGAGGTCAACGCCCGATCCCGCCGGGCCGCCTTCCCCTCCGCTCGCCTGGGCCAGATCTACAGCGCCAGCAAGACCCTCGCACCCCGCGGCCCAGCCTCCACTTCGCTCCTCCGCCCGAGCGCCAGATCGGCGGCTCCCTCCATCGCCTGGGCCGCTCGCCTCAGCCGCGCCAGGGTCCAGCCGTCGATCCGCAAGGCGAGGCCAGCAGCCTCTTCCGCGGGCCGATCCAGCGTGAGGCCGGTTCCCTCCTCCCGCGCGCCAGCTCCCTCCGAGCCAGCGGGCTACCGCCGCTCGAAGGCCCAGGATCCCGCGCCCAGTCCGCCGCTCCCGCCTGGGCTTCGCGATCCAGCCGCCGGCTCCCACTTCAGCACCACGCCGATCCGCGTGCGAGGCCCGATCCAGCCTCCTCAGCCCGTTGATTTCTTCAGATCTGGGAGGTTGACCCCTAAAAATCCTTCTAAGTCCCAGTTTTTGTGTTGTCTGATGCAATATTCAAACAGTGATAACTTTTTGTGTGATGATCCGTTTTGCGCAAATGACATGTCCAGACGTTTGTGGTGACTTGCTCTATGGTTCATTCAATTGAGCCATGCATATTTGAGATCATCTAGATGCTTAAAAATCTGTTGCAAGAGTGCATCTCATTATAAACTGTTGTTTGTAGTTATTTTCATGCCATCTTTGCATAGTGATAACTTGGTGCTCGTTTATCCGAATGATGCAAATGACATGTCCACGTGTTCATCTTGTCATGCTCTACATGTTGAATGCTTAAGTTTGCATGATAGAATTAATCTTGCCATGGTTATCTTCGTTGCAAAGTGCCATGTGGCTGTGATGTTGTTTAACTTGTTATGAGATTCCAATTTGAGGAGCTCATTGGTATCGTTGTGTTTATCTCCATGATGCATGCTTAGGTGTTTTGGAATCACCATCATGTGTACTTTGTTGTGGTGCTTACCACTTGCCATGTTTAGTTTTGAGGTGACTTAAACTTGCTCTCAAAGATGCCATGATGAAACTGCTGTTTTAACACTTTGTGAAATTTCACTAAGTCTGGAATTTGTAATTTTCAGATGCCATGTTTGCTTGCTGTTCTAGGACAAACAATGATAGTTTTGGGGTGACTCTTGATAATTCCTTGTAGTATATATTGTTGGCTATCCATTCATGCTCTCACAAGCTTACTTGAGTGGCTGTAGCATATTTAACTTTTGCTCCAAAGTTGCAATAAATTACTGCTGTCAGCATTTTGTTGTCAAGTTCAATATGTCATAGCTTGTTGCTATTGATCCGTGGCTCCTTTGGGGGTGCACCTTTGGACTTATTTGCTGTAGGATATGTCTAGTTTATGTCCATACTCTTTGCCATGATGTTTGACTGCTGTAGCTTATTTATCTAGTGCACTGAAGTTGCTATGTTGCTGTAATTTTCAGCTTTCGCATGTTTCTTGTTTTGTATGTAACTTTTAGCTCGTAGCTCCGATTGCAGCAAGTCTTATATGAAACTTGATTGATTTTTCGTGTAGATTCATAATATCCTATTGTTATCTTGTTTTGAAGCATTTTTCTTGATCGCATATTGTCATGCTCATTGTGCTCCCTTAGTGCATAAGTCATGCATCCATCATTTTTGTGTGCGCATTGCATCCTGTTGATTCGTGCCTTGTGTGGTTGTGTTGATTAGAGCCGGAAGCTGAGACCGAGCACGAGTACGAGCATGAGGTTACTACCGAGCTTGAGCACGAGGAACCTTCTTACGATCCGAACGACTACTCTTCAGGCAAGATGACCGAACCCCGATAACATTACTATTTTTGCCTATTGCTAGAGTATCGCTCTATAGTTTTGCCTCGATGCCCATGCCTTTCCTGTCAGCCTCCTACTTGTAACCATGATCATGTCTAACCACCCTACCTATGCAAACCATTGATTGGCTATACGTAGGCTTCGCTCTGCCCCTCTTATAGCGTTGCTAGTTGCAGGTGAAGTTGAAGATGGTTGCTCCATGTTGAAGTTTTGTTGGGTTATATCACACTATATGAATGCTTAAAAATGAAATCATCTATATATTGGCAATGGGTGGAAGCCTAAGCCTTTTGCTTGGTGTTTTGTTCCACTCATGCCGCTAGGAACCGTATAAACCGGTGTTATGTTCCTTGATTATGCGTTCCTCACACGGTTGGGGTTTATGGGGCCCCCTCGATAAACCGCTAAGTGCTAAGTCTTTTCCAGCAAGTCCCAACATTGGTACTATTTGCCTAATAACTAATAAAACTTGCATAGGGAGTAATTAACCCTCTTTCTTAATCAACAACCCGGGCCAGTGCTCCACATGAGTGTTGGTCCAAACTGGGGGTTACGTGGGGCCACCTCGAGGGAACTCAAGGTTTGGTAAAAACCTGTGGGATCACCCATCCGGTTGTGGCCTGAGACGAGATACGCGCGACTACTATCAGGGTGTCGGCACGCCGGGAGGATTTGCTGGATTAGCCTTACCTTAGTTCGGAGTATCTTGAGCACGGGATTCCGAGAATACTCGGGTCTTCCCACCTTTGAAGTTGCGACTCCGCGGATCGTGGGCTTGTCATGGGCCAAGTTGGAACACCCCTACAGGGTTATGAACTTTAGAAAGCCGTGCCCGCGGTTATGTGGCAGATGGGAGCTTGTTAATATCCGGTTGTAGATAACTTGTCACCATGTTTCTAATACACTACCAGCGTGTGTACCGTGACTGTCAATTTCCGAATAGGGATTTAGGAGTTGAACATGGTGGGGTTATGTTTGTTGAGCTTTAGCTAGGATCACTTCGTGATCATCTCTCGACCGAGGCACTTCTCTTCTCGCTCTCTTTTACATAAGTTAGTGCTAGTTGCTGCTGCCGACTCTTATTCTTTTCTTCAGCCTTATCCTCTCCCAAGGCTTAAATAGTCGTGTTACCCGGGAACGAGATTGCTGAGTCCTCTGTGGCTCACAGTTACTTCACCACACCAGATGCAGGTCCGATGGTGAGCTATCCAGGTGATGGCACCAAGTTAGACTGGGAGTACGACGAGGACCGTAGCCGTTACTATGTTCGTTATCCTGATGATCAGTAGTGGAACTCCTACTAGGATTCATCCGACCTGTGGATTTAAATTATGTTTGGTATCTTGTCATTTGGATTTTACCCTTAGATGGGATGTGGTGTTCTATTGCATGATGATTGAAACATGTAATAAATTTGTGTGACGTGGCGAGTGTAAGCCAATTATTTTTATGTTTTCCACCCCCATCTTTTACATGAGTTGTGCAAAGATACCAAACTTGCGATCATTGCAGCATGGGGTTATGTCTCTAAGTCGTGCCTCGACACGTAGGAGATATAGTCCCATCCTGGGCATTACAAGTTGGTACTCAGAGCCTTCTCCGACCTAGGAGCCCCCACTGATTGATCGAATCATTGACGGTCGAGTCTAGGCACACACTGTAAATATTTTTTGAGTCCTATATTTATATCGGAGAGTAGGATTTCTTTGCTTCTCATCCCATTTCTCTCTGGTGAGGACTCCTGAAGATTACTCTTGCCTCTTCTACTTTCAAAAATTGCACCAAAATTTTTTTTAGGAATCTCGCGAGTATTGTGGGATTGTTTCGATGTTCTTGTGACGAGAGTATTGTTCTCGATGCCTCCTGACATAAGGGGTTGTGGCAGTGTCCCGGGGAGTTGAGCTTCGGGGTATTGTCGTCACAAGCATATCGCGGCAGTACTAAATACTTAAGACGGCCGACATCGAAAATCTCTCCTATACGGTTAGTGGCAAGATAACCCCGACATCACCCAGTACTGGGGAGGTAGTTCGGGAGTATTGCCATAGCTTGGTATAGTGGATGCTTTTCGAAGGTCCGAGGTAGATAGTTTCCGAGAAAGACTGGTTATGTGTTGAAGGATGGATACAGCTGGATGTAGGTTTAGAGTTGATTGCGCGGTGCTTCCCCTGTATCCCCAACACCTGATTGCATAACTGGAATCTTTCGGAAATTAATAGGTGGGTTTATCCAGTAGATCGTAGGCATTCTTCCAACGAATGCAGGTTAGCGAGTTCGGGGTTCTACATTGAGTGAAGTGGTTTTATGACCGATGTTCCGATCGGGAGTTGCATCTTAAAGGGTCCTTGGCTATGCTGATCCGGGGATTGCAAAACCCTTTCGCAACGCGTTCATAAGCTTTCTGCACAAAGATGTTAGAACGAAGCTCCTACCTTGTGTTTGTTTCCATCTGTACCTTGTTGTTTTTTCTTATTTACCTTTTGTCCCCTATGTGGCTTCTCGTGAAGATTGTTGTTATCATTTAACTGAGAATTTCATTCGTTCCTCTTGTTCGAATGATTATTGTGAAGACTATGTTGCATTTCAATCCGTTGATTCAGCTTATACCTTCTTTCAATCTATTGCTGATTCGTGGTCATCTCTTTCAGGATGGCTCCAAAAAAAGTTCCCAACGCTAACCCAGAGGGTGAAGAGGTCCCAGATCGTCCTCCTTCCCCTCCTCCTCCGTCTGAGGCTTGGAGAGCGATTATGCAGACTACAAATCAGAACACCCAGATGTTGATGCAGATGATGCAGCAGATGCAAGCTAATCAAGCTAATCAGGGTGTTCCAGGGAATCAAGGCAACTTCTTCAACCAATAGCACCATGCTACTCTCAACCAGTTCTTGGCAAATAATCCAAACGCTTTTAGTTACTGTGTCGACCCTCTTGATGCTGAAGATTGGTTAACCGATATCAAGAAGCATTTTGAGTGCAGTAACGTAAGAGAAGAGGACTATGTGAAGTTTGCAGCCTTCCAACTCAAAGACCAAGCAGCTGACTGGTGGCAGCAGTACAAAGACTCCAGGCCAGGTCGTGTGATCTCTTGGGAGGATTTCTGCAAGGACTTTCGCTCTCACCACATTCCAACAAGTGTCATCGAGGGTATGCGTGAGCAATTCCGCAACCTGAAGCAGGGCTCTATGACAGTCTACCAGAATAATGTCAAGTTCCAAAACCTCGCCCGCTATGCTAAGCAAGACATTCCTGATGCCAAGAGCAAAATCTATCAGTTCCGCGGAGGTCTCAAGGATGAACATCAACTTGCTCTCACCTTGTTCGAGCCCGATGAATTCGACAAATTCTATAACATGGCGCTCAAGCAAGAGGCAGCCCAGCTAAAGATGGAGGCTTTTAAAAAGAGGATTCGAGATGCCGTTCACTCCTCCTCATCGTCTCAGATGGTCTCGAAACAACAGAAATTTTGGCTTCCTCCTCCTCCAGTGATTCGAGCTCCTTACAACAACTCCAACAGCAACAAGAACTCTAGTGGACGTGGTTTCTCCCACCCACCCAACCCGAGCAACCAGTCGAGGAATCAGTTTCAGTCTCAAGGTTCCAAGTCAAGTGGTTCTCATTTCCGTCCTCTCTCAGAAGTGACTTGCAACAAGTGCACTCAGAAAGGTCATTATGCTAACAGATGTCCGAACCCAAAGCGCCTTCCTCCTCCTCCACCTGTGAGTTCAGCTATTGTCAAGCATAATCCCAAGCAAGCAAGGGTCAATCTGATGAATGCAGCTGAAGCGGAGAATTCTTCTGATGTCATATTGGGTAACCTTTCAGTTAACTCTATACCTGCTAAAGTGTTATTTGATTCTGGTGCTTCTCTCAGTTTCATATCAAGGCCATTCTTTACCAAGCATAATTTCAATTCGGCATTTCTTGATAAAAAGTTGCAAATTATTTCTCCGGGCAAGTGCATGACTTCAAATTTGATGGCTCCGAATGTATCTATTCGCATGGGTGATTATCGCTTTCTGGCTAATCCGGTGGTTCTTGGTAATTCCGACATTGACCTCATCCTCGGGATGGACTGGCTTTCTCAGCATGATGCTCACATTGATTGTGCACAGAAGGAAGTCAAGATGACTCATCCTGATGAAGATGTGATTATCTTCGCCTCCAGGGATAACACTATCAGGCTTTTCTCTCTCAATGATAAGGGCGAGATTAATGCCATCTCTCAAATTCCGGTGGTAAACGAATACCAAGATATCTTTCCTAAAGAACTTCCAGGCATGCCTCCACACCGTCAGGTGGAATTCGTCATTGATCTCGAGCCTGGTACTGAGCCAGCATGCCGGCGTCCGTACAAGCTCTCTCCTGGTGAATTGAAGGAGTTGAAGAAACAACTTGATGAACAGGAACGTTTGGGTCTGATCAGGCCAAGTACGTCTCCTTGGGGCTGTGGTGTCTTATTTGTCAAGAAGAAAGATGTCACGGAGCGCCTCTGCGTTGATTATCGGCCATTGAACAAGAAGACGATAAAGAACAAATATCCGCTCCCCAACATCAACGAACTGTTCGAGCAGCTCAAAGGAGCTAAAGTGTTCTCTAAGCTCGACCTCCGAATGGGCTATCACCAAATTCGCATTCGCGAGGAGGATATTCACAAGACTGCCTTCAGAACGAGCTACGGCTCATACGAGTATACGGTCATGTCCTTTGGTCTCGCCAATGCTCCTCCTACCTTCTCGAGAATGATGCACTACATCTTCAACCCCTACACCGGCGAGTTTGTTCTTGTGTATCTGGATGATATTATGGTATTTTCCAAGAATGAAGAAGATCACGAAAAGCACCTCCGTCTTGTTCTCGACCGACTCCGTGAACATAAGTTCTATGCCAAGTTCTCAAAGTGCGAATTTTGGCTCGATAAGGTTTTGTACCTGGGCCATATCATCTCAGCTGACGGTATTGCGGTAAACCCCGAGAAAGTTGAAGCAATTGTCAACTGGGAAGCTCCTCAGAACGTCAAGCAACTCCGAAGCTTTCTTGGTCTTGCCAGTTATTGTAGAAGGTTCGTTGAGAACTTCTCCAAGATTGCCAAGCCTCTCTCCAACTTGCTGCAGAAGAATGTCAAATACTTTTGGTCTCTAGAGCGTGAAGTGGTATTCAAAACTCTCAAAGAAAAGCTCGTCTCTGCTCCAGTTCCAACTCCTCCAGATGAATCCAAGCCCTATGAAGTATTCTGTGATGCTTCTCTTCAAGGACATGGTGGTGTGCTTATGCAAGACAAGAGAATTGTGGCATACACTTCTCGTCAGCTGAAGCCAAGTGAGAAGAATTACCCCACATATGATCTCGAACTAGCAGCTGTGGTACATGCTTTGATTACGTGGAGACACCTGTTGTTGGGCAGAAAAGTTGACATCTTGACCGATCACAAGAGCTTGAAGTACATCTTCACACAGCCGAATCTGAACCTCCGTCAGACTCGTTGGGTTGAAATGATTCAAGATTATGATCCCAGCATTGAATACACTCCTGGCAAGGCGAATGTGATTGCAAATGCTTTAAGCAGAAAGGCATATTGCAACAGCCTTCTTATCAAGCCGTTCCAGCCTGAGCTTTGTGAAGCATTCAGGAAACTCAACCTCCAAGTTGTTCCACAAGGTTTTCTTGCAAATCTTCAAGTTGCTCCTACCTTGGAAGATCGGGTCCGTGAGGCCCAACTCAGTGATGCCATGGTGCAGAAGGTGAAACATGGCATTGCAAAGGGCACTCCGAAATACAAGTGCTATCGTGTTGATGAGAGAGATACCTTGTTCTTCGAGGACAGACTCGTTGTTCCCAAAGGTGATCTCAGGAAGCTCATAATGGAAGAAGCACATGATTCTCTCATTTCCATTCATCCTGGCAGTTCCAAGATGTACCAAGATCTCAAGCAATCTTACTGGTGGATACGCATGAAAAGGGAGATTGCCCAATTCGTGAATGAATGTGATCTCTGCAGAAGAGTGAAGGCAGAGCATCAACGTCCAGCCGGTCTTCTCCAACCTCTTCCTATTCCCGAGTGGAAATTCGACCACATTGAAATGGATTTCGTCACTGGCTTCCCTAAGTCCAAGAGAGGGAATGATTCTAGCTTTGTGGTGATTGACAAGCTTACCAAAGTCGCTCACTTCCTTCCAGTCAAGGAATCCATCAATGCAGCTCAATTGGCAGAGCTGTACACTTCCAGAATTGTGTCCTTACATGGCATTCCTCAAGTTATCTCCTCAGACCGTGGAAGTTTGTTCACTTCAAAGTTCTGGGACTCCTTTCAGTCCACCATGGGCACTAAGATCATGTTCAGCACTGCTTTCCACCCTCAGACAAGTGGTCAAGTCGAGAGAGTGAATCAGATTCTAGAAGACATGCTCAGAGCCTGTGTCATATCTTTTGGCATGAAATGGGAAGATTGCCTTCCATTTGCCGAGTTCTCTTACAACAACAGCTTTCAAGCAAGTGCAGGCAAAGCCCCGTTTGAAATCCTCTATGGCAGAAAGTGCCGTACCCCTCTCAACTGGTCTGAAACAGGAGAACGCCAACTTCTTGGCAATGACTTGATCTCAGAAGCCGAAGAAATGTGCAAAGTCATACGTGAGAATCTCAAGGCCGCTCAGTCGCGTCAGAAGAGCTACTATGACGGCAAGCATCGTGATTTGGCTTTCAACATTGATGATCACGTCTATCTCCGTGTTTCTCCGATGAAAGGCACCCAAAGATTCGGTATCAAAGGAAAGCTTGCTCCTAGATACGTCGGGCCTTTCAAGATCCTTGGCAAAAGAGGCGATCTAGCCTATCAACTTGAGCTCCCTTCCAACTTCGCCAATGTTCATGATGTGTTTCATGTGTCTCAACTCCGCAAATGCTTCAAGGCACCTGAACGCATGATTCCGTTCGAAGAGATTGATCTTCAACAAGATTTGTCCTACCGAGAGCATCCAGTTGCTATTCTCGAAGAGACCGAGCGCAAGACCCGCAACAAGTCCATCAAATTCTTGAAAGTCAAGTGGTCACACCATACCGACCGTGAAGCTGCGTGGGAACGAGAAGATCATCTTTGTTCCGAGTACCCTTCCTTTTTCCAGTCCTAGATCTCGGGACGAGATCTTTTTGTAGTAGAGGAGAGTTTGTAATGCCCCGGATGTAACATTTTCCCTTTTGGGCATATAATATATCTCTGGCTTCATCTATTCTATTCCGGGTTCTTTTGTCTTTCGGGTTTTCGTTATTTTGTCATGTGCGTGTGTGGCATTCATTCATATCATGTAGTCATGTGCATCGCATTGCATTTGTGTTGTTGTTTGCATCCGGTCCCACGCGTTCCTCTCCGTTATCCGTTTCGCGTTCTGGAGCTCCCTCACGTGTCCGTGGCGTCCCCGAGGCCTACTTTGGTGTTTGGCCGTGTAACGTTACCGGTTTGGCGCGAGACTTGTCGTGTGTTGTTGTTTTGGTGTGTGTAACCTGCCTGACAAATCTCGTCGCGTTTGGAGTCCGTTTGCTACCCCAACAGTTATTCTCGTGGGCTCAAAGTGCCTCCACTTTGAGGCCCAAGACATCCTTCCGCTTTAGCACCGCGCCGATCCGCGCACGAGGCCCGATCCAGCCTCCTCAGCCCGTTGATTTCTTCAGATCTGGGAGGTTGACCCCTAAAAATCCTTCTAAGTCCCAGTTTTTGTGTTGTCTGATGCAATATTCAAACAGTGATAACTTTTTGTGTGATGATCCGTTTTGCGCAAATGACATGTCCAGACGTTCGTGGTGACTTGCTCTACGTTTCATTCCATTGAGACATGCATATTTGAGATCATCTAGATGCTTAAAAATATGTTGCAAGAGTGCATCTCGTTATAAACTGCTGTTTGTAGTTATTTTCATGCCATCTTTGCATAGTGATAACTTGGTGCTCGTTTATCCGAATGATGCAAATGACATGTCCACGTGTTCGTCTTGTCATGCTCTACATGTTGAATGCTTAAGTTTGCATGATAGAACTAATCTTGCCATGGTTATCTTCGTTGCAAAGTGCCATGTGGCTGTGATGTTGTTTAACTTGTTATGAGATGCCAACTTGAGGAGCTCATTGCTATCGTTGTGTTTATCTCCATGATGCATGCTTAGGTGTTTTGGAATCACCATCATGTGTACTTTGTTGTGGTGCTTACCACTTGCCATGTTTAGTTCTGAGGTGACTTAAACTTGCTCTCAAAGATGCCATGATGAAACTGCTGTTTTAACACTTAGTGAAATTTCACTAAGTCTGGAATCTGTAATTTTCAGATGCCATGTTTGCTTGCTGTTCTAGGACAAACCATGATAGTTTTGGGGTGACTCTTGATGATTCCTTGTAGTATATATTGTTGGCTATCCATTAATACTCTGACATGCTTACTTGAGTGGCTGTAGCATATTTAACTTTTGCTCCAAAGTTGCAATAAATTACTGCTGTCAACATTTTGTTGTCAAGTTCAATATGTCATAGCTTGTTGCTATTGATCCGTGGCTCCTTTGGGGGTGCACCTTTGGACTTATTTGCTGTAGGATATGTCTAGTTTATGTCCATACTCTTTGCCCTGATGTTTGAGTGTTGTAGCTTATTTATCTAGTGCTCCAAAGTTCCTATGTTGATGTAATTTTTAGCTTTCGCATGTTTATTGTTTTGTGTGTAACTTTTAGCCCGTAGCTCCGATTGCAGCAAGTCTTATATGAAACTTGATTGATTTTTCGTGTAGATTCATAATATCCTATTGTTATCTTGTTTTGAAGCATTTTGCTTGATCACATATTGTCATGCTCATTGTGCTCCCTTAGTGCATAAGTCATGCATCCATCATTTTTGTGTGCGCATTGCATCCTGTTGATTCGTGCCTTGTGTGGTTGTGTTGATTAGAGCCGGAAGCTGAGACCGAGTACGAGTACGAGCACGAGGTTACTACCGAGCTTGAGCACGAGGACCCTTCTTACGATCCGAACGACTACTCTTCAGGCAAGATGACCGAACCCCGATAACATTACTATTTTTGCCTATTGCTAGAGTATCGCTCTATAGTTTTTCCTCGATGCCCATGCCTTTCCTGTCAGCCTCCTACTTGTAACCATGATCATGTCTAACCACCCTACCTATGCAAACCATTGATTGGCTATACGTAGGCTTCGCTCATCCCCTCTTATAGCGTTGCTAGTTGCAGGTGAAGTTGAAGATGCTTGCTTCATGTTGAAGTTTTGTTGGGTTATATCACACTATATAAATGCTTAAAAATGAAATCATCTATATATTTGCAATGGGTGGAAGGCTAAGCCTTTTGCTTGGTGTTTTGTTCCACTCATGCCGCTAGGAACCGTATAAACCGGTGTTATGTTCCTTGATTATGTGTTCCTCACACGGTTGGTATTTATGGGGCCCCCTCGATAAACTGCTAAGTGCTAAGTCTTTTCCAGCTAGTCCCAACATTGGTACTATTTGCCTAATAACTAATAAAACTTGCATAGGGAGTAATTAACCCTCTTTCTTAATCAACAACCCGCGCCAGTGCTCCACATGAGTGTTGGTCCAAACTGGGGGTTACGCGAGGCCACCTCGAGGGAACTCAAGGTTTGGTAAAAACCTGTGCGATCACCCATCCGGTCGTGGCCTGAGACGAGATACGCGCGGCTACTATCAGGGTGTCGGCACGCCGGGAGGATTTGCTGGATTAGCCTTACCTTAGTTCGGAGTATCTTGAGCATGGGATTCCGAGAATACTCGGGTCTTCCCACCTTTGGAGTTGCGACTCCGCGGATCGTGGGCTTGTCATGGGCCAAGTTGGAACACCCCTGCAGGGTTATGAACTTTCGAAAGCCGTGCCCGCAGTTATGTGGCAGATGGGAGCTTGTTAATATTCGGTTGTAGATAACTTGACACCATGTTTCTAATACACTACCAGCGTGTGTACCGTGACTGTCAATTTCCGAATAGGGATTCGGGAGTTGAACACGGTGGGGTTATGTTTGTTGAGCTTTAGCTAGGATCACTTCGTGATCATCTCTCGACCGAGGCACTTCTCTTCTCGCTCTCTTTTACGTAAGTTAGTGCTAGTTGCTGCTGCCGACTCTTATTCTTTTCTTCAGCCTTATCCTCTCCCAAGGCTTAAATAGTCGTGTTACCCGGGAACGGGATTGCTGAGTCCTCTGTGGCTCACAGTTACTTCACCACACCAGATGCAGGTCCGATGGTGAGCTATCTAGGTGATGGCACCGAGTTAGACTGGGAGTACAACGAGGAGCGTAGTCGTTACTATGTTCTTTATCCTGATGATCAGTAGTGGAACTCCTACTAGGATTCGATTCGACCTGTGGATTTAAATTATGTTTGTTATCTTGTCATTTGGATTTTACCCTTAGATGGGCTGTGATGTTCTATTGCATGATGATTGAAACATGTCATGAATTTGTGTGACGTGGCGAGTGTAAGCCAACTATTTTTATGTTTTCCACCCCCATCTTTTACATGAGTTGTGCGATCATTCCAGCATGGGGTTATGTCTCTAAGTCGTGCCTCGACACGTAGGAGATATAGTCCCATCCTGGGCATTACACTCAAAGGGAATAAAGTGAACAATGCCGCCCTCGCGGAGATGAGCACGGCCCTGTCTACTTGGAAAAGCATGGTGAAGAGAATGATTGACAAAGGTGATAGTTATGAGAAGATCAAGGAGAAAAATCCTTCGATCACCGAAGATGACTACAACGACTTCAAGATCAAGTGCTCGAGCACCGCAACCTACGAATCAAGTCAGTGGGGGAAAGAAATGCGGGAGCTGAACTTAGGGGAACACACACTCGGTCCCGGCGGTTACAGAGTGGCGGAGCCTATATGGGACAAGGAGGAGGCGGACCGTGCCGAGCAAGGCCTACCGCCCCTCTTCGATAAATACGGTGACAAGTAGACCAGGAACTTTGTCAGGGCCCGGTACAAGAAGGACCCAAAAACAAAGGATCTTACCACGGATCCGAAGACCAGGGCGCTTGAGCTTGTTCTGGTAAGGAATACACCCCCGCGTAATTAGCTCCATATGGTTGCATTCTAATTAATGAAGCCAAATTTCTAAATGGTTCACATTCCTTCCGCAGGCGACTAAAAGCAGTAGCGCGGGGTCGACTAAGAGCAACCCTTGGGACACCACTCTAAATAGGGCGTTGAATGTAATGAAGAAAAAGGATAAGCTCAGTAAGCCGTCGTCAGCTGGTCGTGTGGCCGGCAAAGGCTTGTCCACAAAATGGTCGTCATACTATAATGCTGGTGGGCGAAAAGAAAAAAAGACTAGCTCGGAAAGCCAGTCGCGCGAGGTTCAAGAACTCAACGCACAAGTGGCGCGGATTCCGGAGATTGTCCAAGAGCAAGTGCAACAACAACTGGGAGCGACGATCACCGCCATTGTGCCTACCTTGATTGAGGGGTCGCAGGTGTGGATTGCGGGCGGCCCGATTCCCAGCTTCACGGCTAGCAACTCGCAGAACGCGATGGCGGGGCCATTGGTGTCTCCGGCGAAGGCGGCATTGGTGTCTCCGACCCCGGCACGGGAGCTTAATGCACCTGGGTGTACGCCGACCGGCACCTCTGCAGCAAGTGGCCCCTCCGTCAACTGCACGCCCGCCGTTGGCGGTGCCTCGACATTAGCCGAGCTCGACGCCATCATCACGGTAACTAATTAAGCCTCTCTCGGCCGAGGACTTCATCTCCTTGTCTTTGACTGGGCATCCCTGACACCCTACATGTTTTTGCAGGGCGCCGCCGATGTTCCGTGCACTCTCCTGCACTTCGTGAACAACGAGTTGGTCGATGTCTCCAAGGGCAAAATCGTTCAACCGGGCAACCCCGTGTTCCACAGTACTAGGATGCCACCCAACTTGTATAGGGTTCAACTGGTTCGGGTGCTGCCAGGCTGCGACAAGTTGTTACCTCCGATTCGACCTGTCGGGGCCCACGAAGATGATGTGATGACCCTCAGTGCCTGCCTGAGCTGGCCCCTGCTTTGGCCGAGGAGCCACATTTGTTTGGGGGCGGGGGACACCACCCAAAGACAACACCGCCAGTCGTGCCGGCGCCAAGTCGGCCCCATGGCAAGACCGCCGCAACGATGCCGGACATTCCTATGCCACTGGATCCAAACATGCATATGGCAGAGGATCCGAACGACGACGACGACAACGACGACGATACATTTGCCAACGTCGATCAGTACTTTGCCGATCATGGGTACGGTGGCGACTTCATGGGGCCTCCTTCTCAGGAACCCAACCCTACAAAAGACGTGCGCGATCTAGCTGGTACCATGGAGAAACCAAGTTTTAACAGGCGTCGTCTGTCGTTCAGTTATCAGGAGACGCCTCCAGCTGCCGACTTCACCGAGCCTCAGATAGGCGAGGTGCGAAATATTATCAGCCCCAACACACTCAAGAAGGCGGTCTGTGAGCAGAACTCGGTCCCATTACAGGAGAAGAAGAAGGCACGGAAAAGAAAGACTAACAAGGGTGCGAGCCAGCAGGCACCGAGTACGATCCGTGCTCAGGACGGGCCACCTTCACCTAAGGATGTAATGAGGAGGGTGCATGTGGCGGGTACGCCGATGCTACCGAGTAATATGCTCGATGCTGCAACCGGTGCTATGCGGAGTCTGCATGACAGTGTTCTTTCTTTGGAGAAGCGGCGTCTCAGAGAGAAGGATGTGGCATACCTGGTTTCCGCGGCCAAGGTGCCAGAGGGCAAGGGCTTTGTGGATAACTCCAGCGGGGGTACGATCGTCCTGCAGTTTGATGACATCTACGCTATGTTGAACCTTCATCCGCTGCACTACACCTTCGTTCGGCTATTTTCGCAGAGTATGGAGATGCGGATCATTCGTGACAAGACCCCGGACATCGTGATAGTCGACCCCTTCTACATGTGCGCCAAGATCTTGGGCAGCGTTGGGGACCGGCAAGTCGCGAGTTCTTACCTCGAAGGCGTCATTCTGGCAAACTGAGATAAGGATAACTTCCTCGTGCCTTACTTTCCCGAGTAAGTCCTCCCCTCAACCGCCCCGTAACATATGAATTCTTAGATTTCGATCGTTTTTCTTTTAACATTCCATGTTTTGTGTAGTGACACACATTGCACACTCATCCTCCTAAGTCCCAAATATTCCATGACCAGGTATTTCGACTCGGACTGGCAATCCAGGACGCGGACATCAGACAAGAATTCTTTCGCATCCAGTCGGAGTTTGCGGAAATCATCCATCAAGATGTACTTCGTACCTCGGGGCAGTTCTACCTCAGAAATCAACCGTCCAACAGTGACATCGACACAATGCTACAAATGCAGGCTGACAACGCCCGCGATTTCATGACCCGCACGATAGACGGTGGCTTCATCCACGCTCCGGTCCCTTGAGTCGAGTTGAAAGTAGTGATGCTGTGTCTAGTTCTGAAACATCGATTGGCTCATGTTGTAATTAAACTTTAATGAACTTGTAGTATGTCTCTTTGGTTTCGATAGTCGTTCAACTTAGATGTAATCGATGCTATTAATGTCTTGCTTTTTTCTTCCGATCGTTCTGTTGCATACTTATATATTGTTTATGTATTGTCTGTGAATTGGTACTAACGTTTCGTTTGTCTAGTGCATAGCGATGTCGTAGTATGTCGTGTACAAGGGTAAGGTTCCCGGAGTCTACGACGACTGGGAGGAGTGTCAGAGACAAGTTCACCGATTCAACAGTAACAGTTACAAAGGGTACACCACTAGGGCCGAGGCGGAATCTAGATACGCCCGCTATCTAGCGGGAGAGGGGAGGGAGCGTTGGAGGAACCGGATGAAGACGAGTTTCATCGTGATGATGCTCATCGTGATGACCGCAGCTCTCTTCTATGTGATGGTAGTTTAGATGATCGATATCGACTTGTAATGTGAAGACAAACTCACTACTCGCGGTCTCGAGACTTATAATATAATGTTCTATCTTTGTCCGGTCTTTTGAATTCGGAGACTAATATGATGAATTGTATTCGGAGACTAATATGATGAATTGTATTCAGAGACTAATCTTCTATTGTATTCGATGAATCTGTTGTTGCTGTGTGCTGGTGCTGTCTATATTCTGTCCAATAATACATTTTGTAACCTGTGCAAAAAACAGAAAATTAAAAAATAAATAAAAAACCTAATATTCATACTAATGGCGCATCACATCACAGTGCGCCATTAGTATGCCAAAGGATACTAATGGCGCATCATCCAACAGTGCGCCATTAGTATGCCAAAGTTACTAATGGCGCATCAGGCAAGAGTGCGCCATTAGTATGCCAAAGCACCTGGGTATATATGGCCCCCTGGGAGGCATACTAATGGCGCACCGTGGTATATACCAGATACTAATGGCACACCACATGTGCCCCATTAGTAAAATATACTAATGGCGTGGCACTAATGGCGCACCACTAATGCGCCATTAATGACCAAAATAGGTGCGCACGCTGGCTGCCTACCCTACCCTCCCACCTATATATATGCGGGGAGGGGGAGCCTCACAAGGACACACAACATTGTCTTAGCCGTCTGCGGCGCCCCCGTTCACCGTTTATTCCCCCGGTCATATTTTCGTAGTGCTTAGGCGAAGCCCTGCGAAGATCACTTCACCATCACTGTCACCACGCCGTCGTGCTGACGAAACTCATCTACTACCTCGATGTCTTGTTGGATCAAGAAGGCCAGGGACATCACCGAGCTGAATGTGTGTAGAACGCAGAGGTGCCATGCGCTCGGTACTTGATCAGTTGAAGCGCAAAGAAGTTCAACTACATCAACCGCATTGTGAAACGCTTCCGCTTACGGTCTATGAGGGTACGTAGACACACTCCCCCCCCCCTCGTTGCTATGCATCTCCATGGATAGATCTTTGCGTGTGCGTAGAATTTTTTTGTTTTTCATGCAACGTTTCCCAACAGTTTTCAAGTATTAGATTTCTTTAAAGGAATTAGATGTTTTCTGGTGCGTGTTACGGCAAGATATACGTCTGCAGGTGCAAATATCCATGTGTTCAAGGAAAATGTATAATTTTACTATGCAATCTTGCATGCACAACCAAAAAAATTTATGTAGATAGGTTTTTAGGATGACATTGTGCTAATGATCAAGGTGTTGGTTGCATATAGCGAAAATGTATTATCTTCCATACCATATGTAACACTAACATATCACTCTACTCCATGTGATACACTTCAATCCAAACAATGTCATGTGTGTTAGGAAACTCAGGTGATTCAAGGCCATATTACATAAGGTTGAGATCAAGCGTGTGCACTGGGGGTGGGGGTAAGAATAACGTACTAGGAGATATTACATGTAAAGAAGGTTGTGTGAGGCAAACTAAAGGAGAAAAGCAATGAGAAATTTTAAAACATTGTGTATCCAATTTAGAAAATGTCAACCGTTATCACCATTTACAATCACGTGAAGCTCACATGAAAACTAGATGTCATGATTTCACTGACTCCTTGATAAGGAAGGAAATTGATTGGACTAACTTCAATTAAAGCTCAAAAAAATAATGTAGTTATATTTTCACAAATTCATCAATATGCATAGGAAATAACTCCGTCAAATGAGCATTCATTGACTTTTTGGAATGGAAATGAAAGCTCTCCAGGAAAAGAACCCATCCTTGCAAGGAATGGGATCTGAACTCCCACAAATGATGGGCCCACAATGTCGTAGACTTCTGAATTTGTTTCACAAAGCTATAACCTAAAAAGATGTGTGTGGATGCCTTGTCCGAAAATTTTGGTTGGGAAAGCCCACCCAGGTGGTTGAGTGCAATCCGGAGGAGTGACACCCTATCACCTAACAACTCATCGTCGCTCATGAGTCGTCGGTGTACTCCCTGCAGCTAGGAAATGATCGAATCAGCGTTAAATACCAAGTGGTAGTCATCTCAGCAATAGCTGACAAAGAAGGTATTATTTTAGTTGTGGCCTTGTAAGAGAATGGTCACATTTAGGTAGCGCACAATTGTGAAAGCATGCCTCCACATTGGTGATTGGATATAACATACAACATTTGGACGAACTTGAGGACGATACCAATAAACATTGTATGATAACCCTCTCATATGCATATAAATCATCTATAAGAACTTATGCCATGTCGGTGCTTCTTCTAATACAAAATGACGCGCATTATGACGCGTGTTCAAGAAAATAAAATAAAATACAATTAAAGTGTAGCCAGATCACATCCAACAATTTACAGGAAATAACGAGGTAAGGTACTGCCCTACATACACGGGATGCTGCCCCTTGACATCTGCTCTACATACAGAGATCGCCAATTGTATAGATCACATGCATAGGACAAGAACGCGCAACAGTTGGAACTCTATATATGCAATGTTGATTCCAAGAAAAGCTCCTAGACAATGGACTCTAACTGAAGGAGACCAACAACAAAGGAGAGTAGGTCCAATAATAATGCCGTCAGCATTATCGAAGTGATCACGCATCTAATTTTCGTAAGAACATATAACTTTGCAGCCCTTGTGAAATGACAACTCGGGTTGGATACAAAAATTAACGAACAACAGTATTGTTTCCAACTTAGAACTGGGTTAACATGAATGAGGTGCCAACTACAGTTATGGTCCGAGGGGTTCCCATTTCAGCATCATAAATAGCATCGATATGGTCCAACGACTCTTTATCATGGCACAAATAAACTAGACATTAAGTGTTTCATGTAGGAGATACGAGGATCAATGCTTGAATGCCAATCACCTAGAAAGAGAAATCGGTAAGCCTTCTTCCCTCATGTTTCCAGATAATCTTCAAACATAGAGATGTGAAACTAAAGCTAACCTTTGCTTATAAACACACTCCATGTGGATCATCCAATACACTGTATGGTAGGAATGAGTTTTGAGGCACAAGAGGGGGAACATCCTTCTTTGCTGGACCTGAAACAAATGCATCCAGGTTAACTCACAGTGTATTTAGTCAATTGGAAACCATACGGTATAATCCTTTTGTACACTATGCACACAATTTTTTAGTGGGCATTTTTTAAGTAAATGACAATGCATAAATTGATCCATTAATCAAGGAACAAAGCTCTAAGCCTCAAGGTGCCTCGCCTTATGTATTCACGAAGTATCTCCAAAGTTACTTAGCAAGTTAGCATATGGTGTAAAGAAGAAACATCAAAAAGAGAAACCAGTTCAACCATATAAGGCAACATGCTACTGATGATGATATATGGAAAGGCACATGACCGAGTAAACCACGATGCAGAGTCATCAGTTTAACTGAATTATTGGATGTGTCGGTTATCTGGCATGAATTGAGATAACTACTAATATTTGGAATCACATCGGTTTGAAACTTGCTGTTGAATTTGGGCTTGAAATTCATACCATTATCGTTGTCAAATTTTTACGACTCTTCCAGGTGGGGCTCGATCACTCTAAGTTCAGGAACAGAAAGGGTTGAGGCTTGAAATTTTTCGCCACAAGCGTCTCCATGACGCCCATTAATGAAGTCAGTGCCCTGCCAATGTTCAACTGGAATTAGGAAACATCACAAATACACATAGGATAGTTAGGTCCCTGATCGACCTTCATCTTGTCCTCGGAGCCTGGAATTGTTGATTAAGGAACAGCCATCAATGAATCAATAGAAGTTCCTTTATCTGCTACAAAATAATTAGGTAGGTGTGTTCACATGATCATCAACCTAAATTGCTTCAAATAAATCGGCAACGTAAACAATGCTAGGTTAATCATAAATTCCTACTGGTCTTGCCAACACTGACGTAAAAAAAGATACAAACTAAAATGGAAGCTGAGAAAGCTTTCAAGTAAAATAAAATGAGCAAAAAAATCATATGATCTTTGACGGTGTTGCTACGGGCTCGACTGTGTTCTCGAACTTGTATGTGTCCGTTGGCACGTGCGCGACTC
>LR738713.1:556717499-556735539 GCA_902687465.1 Secale cereale | reverse complement strand
GGTGGCGGCGCTGCTACTTGGCGGCGGGGCAGCTTGGTGGCGCGGGGTGGTCGGCGGCGCATCCCCGGCTCAGATCTGGGCCTTGCGGGCCCCATCTCGGTCTTAGCGGGTTGGTCCCCGGCGTGGCTTCGTTGTCTTCTGCGTGGTGAGGCCGAGGTGCGGCTTGGACAGGGGTGGCGGCGCCGACGGCGTGCCGGCTGCAGTGTGAAGGCGGGAACTTTACGGGTCTCGGAGATCCCGGCCGGGGCTATGCGGCCACGGGCCTGGTAGGTTCTTACTATTGCGTCCGGTCAGCTACTGTCTTCGATGGTGGAGGTGGGGCCATCCCGTGTGCCGACGGTGCTGCTACCCTAGTCCCGGCTCCTCTTCTTCATTGTGCAGGCCTTGCTTCACGGTGCCGTGGTGAGACAGCATGGGAAGCTTCGTGACCGGGTTGGCGTAGGGTGGGGGTCTGTTTGGTGGCGAGCTCCGGAGTGCCTGAGGTGAAGGTTGGGATCGGGAGAAATCCCTGTTGGCTTGGCCGACACCGACGCGGTGGCGCATAAGGGTGCCGCCGGACCATCTTGCAGGGCGTCGGGGCTACCCTTCCTCTCTCCTTACCGCGTACCGGGGGAAACCCTTGGCAGCAGCGTCATCATCGTCGCGTCCCTTCTTGGAGGTGTTGATTGGTATCGGTGCTCCGGAGGCTCGGAGCTTGGTGGGCGATCTTCGGTGGATGCAGCGGCCACGAGGCTTCTTCGTTTTTTGTCGATCCGCCGTTGTCAGCATTTGTTTCTCTTGTATTTCCTCTTTCATTTCTTTTGGGCGTGATTGTGCTGCTTCCGCCCCAGCATCTATCGTTGGATGTCTCGGTTGGTTGCTTTGTATACAAAGCGGGGGGAAACCCTTTTTTGGTAATAGGAGTGTGGAGACTTTCTGCGTTGCCTAGATCGTTAGTCAGAGACCAGTCGTACCTAGAGACCAAATACTGGTTAGCCATAGTTATTTGAGAGTCATGTAACTTAGAGATGTGTTGAAGTAAGCAAAGATTCATATGCTCAAGAGAGAAACCCATGCCCCATTGGCAAACAAGTGTACACACGAGATCCCAAGTTACCTTGCATTGACCGCTCGTAACTAATTCCTGGCCGGGCCAGAAAAGGCCCTACAATCCTTGTCAATCTCAAGTAAGGTCCCCGCAGGAAGCAGAAGGACGCTCATGGTATAGAACGGCAGGGCGCGAAGGACAGAGAAAACAAGATAGCCTTGCCTGCCAAAGACAAAACCAGGCCACGCTAGCCAGCCAGATGTCGATCAACGTGTTAATAACGAAGAAGAAATCCGAAAGATTAAGCTTGTGCATGGATAGAGGTAACCTCAAATAAAATTTAGATAACGAAGCCACAGGGCAACCCGGGATCGCCACTAGCCTCGCAGCCAACCCAAGGTCGGCATGAATCGGAGCAAACATGCTTTTGTGGAAGTTAATGGTAAGCCCACTAGCCTTGGAGAATTGCAGAAGAATGCGCTTAAGAGTCTAGAGCTGAATAACGTTAGGAAGAAGGATGATTAAAGTGCCGTCGGCATACCGAATGACAATGCATGGCAGACGTTCAATGATCGATTGGGAGAGCAAACCATTGCTAGAGGCATGGATGATTAACCTCTTAAGCATGTCAGCAACGCGGCACCGAACCCGGGTCCAGGGCTACTATTAACCAGCACAGAAGAGCTGGAAGTCTTGTTTAACTACTCAATACAAAGATACCAAGTCCAATGGAAACCCTTTGCACGCATAATTAAGGACAAGGCCTCTAAAGTACAGAGTCAAAAGCTTTATAAAATCAAGTTGTAGAACAATTGCAGGTAATTTCCTCGTGTAGCAAGTTTGAACGATGTCCGCAGCATGGAGAAATTCTCTGCGAGCCCATGCCCTCTAATAAATTTGTTTTGTTCACAGTGGATGAGGTGGTTGATGAAAGACTGGGCTCTAGATGAAAGGCATTTCAAAGCAATTTGATGGAGCAGTTTTGAAGAGACATAGGGCGAAAGTTCTCCGGTTTGGAAGCATCACATTTCTTTGGAAGCAGCACGATTAGTGCCCGGTTGATGCGTTTAAGATCTACTATACCACCATGGAAATCGGTTAGAAGATGAAGGTCTAGTGTAACTAAATCCCAATTAGCTTTGTCAAAGGCTGGCCCAAGGCCGTCCAGCCCTGGGCTCGCACTATCATTCATGGCTCAGAGGGCGGTCTTGATCTCGTCCAAGGCTTTGAGAGCTCACTAGCCTGGGCGGCAGTGTGGGAATTATGAAGCATGAGGGAGTCCAGGTCAAAGGAGAAACGGGTGCCGTTGCTGAGCCCAACAAGATTTTTTTAAAGTTCGTCACCACGGCCTCCTTATTGGCATGCACATAGCAGATTAATCTGTCATTCGAAATCGTTTTAATTTGATCAACGCGCAAATTCGTGCATGTATGCAGAGTTCTTGTCATCCAGGGTGCAATCCTTAGTTTCTGCTCATTGCCTCCAGTAGGAAGCGATCGCGGCGTTAAGGCGGTGAAGGGCATCTTCAAGCTTGTCGAGGAAGTTGATGGCGACGTGACAGTTCAGAACTAGCGTCTTCGGCGATCTCCGATTGGCTGACCAGTTCTTGGCCATGTTGCTAGTGCGCTTGAATTTCAGAGAGAGGATACCCGCCGAGCCAAGGTGAGCATGAATGCTCCCAACACTATTCTAGTTAGCAGCAACTTTATCTTTGAGCAGAGGAAAGTTTAGAAGCGACCTATCAAGACGGAAGATTGAGGATTTGGGAATAGTTGTCAAAGTCGTTAAACGAATGGGGACGTGGTCCGATGTGGTTCTAGTGACCAAAGATAGCAAACTGTCAGGGAAATTTTGAGCCCAATCCACATTAGCAAGAGCACGGTCCAGGCGCACCAAAAACCAGCAAGTCTTGCTGATTTGACCACATAAACCGCCTGTCCAGACGTTGAAGGTCCTGAAGCTGCGGAGAGTTAATAGTCGAGGAGAAAAAACATGTTTGTCTCCGAGAAGTTGAAGTTGTTGGAAGATTTATCACATGGCCTGAGAGTTAAATTGAAGTCGCCGATAATTGTCCAGGGACCCGAGATTTGCGGCAGCAGATGGGATAAGGATTGCAAAAAATCCTGTTTAATGGCATGATATTTTTTTTTTGACGAAAATGCTAGCTTGGCAGCTTTTCATTACTGGTAAGAAGAGGAGAAACTACATGCCCTAGGGCCACCATCGATCAAGAGTTCAGGCAGTGCTGCAACAACAGGTTGGCACACAAACCGCAACATGAATCAGAAAAGAAAGGGGTTCTAGGGGTCTATGCATCAGACTGTAGATCTGCGGCAGCAGATGGAATAAGGATTGCAAAAAGAACAACGAGACACAGTTTAATGGCATCATCGCAAGGGCCGCAAACTGAAGATCGTCAGACACAGACTCGGACCAGCAAGTTAATTAAGGAGACGGGAGTTTTCACAACCTTGCAGCAAGTTGGAATCGCACGCAGTAACAATCCCACCCGAGGCCCCGATGGTTATGTTCATTTCTCGCGGATGATACAAACATAAATTCCTCACCGACCACACTGAAGCCTAGATCAGCGAGAAATGAACAAAGAACCCCCGGGGCCGGGTGCGATCTACCAAATTCCAAGGAGACGCGAGCTACGCTGCATCCGGTGCCCGCTGGAGGTCTGCGGCGGCGCACCGATTTCGCTTGAGATGGGGGTTTAGTCGGACGGCACGCACCTCAGATTTGGAGGAGGAGCCGAGCACGGCGTCGGCGAGGGCGCTGACGGGGTTGGCGGACGAGGACGACCCCGGCGCCGCGCAGCCGGCGCCACCGGCCACCAGATCGCGCATGCCCATCCTTGCCGACCACGCCGACCGCGTGTCCACCCGGGTAACCGACGGCGTCGCCCGGCGCGTTGCTGACGTTGGTGGTGGTGTCTGGTGTGTTGGAGGCGGCTCGACCGGGGGGTTTTGACTTTTGAGCCGATCGGCGCTTGTCTCGGGCCCTGTCTACGGCTATTTGTATCGTCGGCGATTAGGGCTTCCCCCTTGTCTCACGCCACACTTCCCCACACCCCGCGTGGAAAAATTGCGAGGGCCCATTTTATTTTATTTTATTTTGAGATGGATCGGATGTGATGGCCCATTTGAATTCCAAATTTTATGAGAAGTTTTTTTTAGTTGGAGATTTTATGAGAATTTTTTTTTTTGCGGGTGAGATTTTATGAGAATTTTGACACTAAAAGAACTGAAGAGGGCAATTTTCACATATTTCAAACGAAACAACAACCTGCCTGAAAATTACCCATGATTTCAACTACTTTATACTCCCTCCGTTTCATAATGTAGTGCCTATAGATTTTTATGGAAGTCAAACTTTGCCAACTTTCACCAAGTGTATAGAGAAAAGTGTCTACATCTACAATACCAAACATGTACATTCTGAAAATATAACTCATGATGTATCCAATGATGTGCATTTGGTATTCTAGATGTACCTACTTTTCTCTATAAATATGGTCAAAGTTTATAATGTTTGACTTTTACAAAAATCTATAGGCACTACATTATGGAATGGAGGGAGTACCATTATTGCTCCAAAACTCAAATACATGTCTTAGGGCTTAAACACGTCTACTCTCCCTACCAAGTGAAATTAGGTCTAATTTCTTATTTGTTTTCTCGAAACAACAATTCTTTATCCAATCTTCCCAAGATGTATGGGATAACTCCGTCAAATGAGTGTTGATTATCATTTGGAAGGTTATCTCACGAGGAAAAGAACCAGCCTTACAAAGAAATGGGACCTAAACTTCGACGAAGGATCGATAAACGTGTTCATGATCACATGCCTCTAAAACTATTTTGCAAAACTGCAACCTAAAAAATATGTGCTCATATGTCTCATGCGTCATCGTTAGCACAAAGAGGGCAGGCGACGTTATCCGCTGATCCAGGGTTTCAAGTTGAAGGATTTTTTTTTATAGAAGGCTCGAGGCAAGCCTGGTTTTGAATTAATAAAGTCGTCAACCGGCAACTATGATTTTGACTACTTTATATCATTGCTCCATAGCCCAAACTCAAATGCATGTCTAAGGACTTAAACTTGCCTACTCTTCCTACAAAGTGAATCAGGTTTAATTTTTTATTACTTTCACAAAACAACATTATTTTAACCTATCTTTCAAAAATTATCCTAATCAAGCCACTTGTTAGTGTTTATTTGTGCGACTACGTAAACATTGTTCAGTGATCGACACAAACACCACCAATAGGACAAGGGACACTAAGAAAGCGTGACATTTGATGATCTCGCCAAAATATATACAATTTTCTTGTTTGAGTTTGAGTTGCGAGAATGTTACAACTTACAAACACACACTATTTTGTAATTAGGGTTCTTGGACGTCGACTTGGTCTTTAAGTCTTGAGACGATGATTGCATGTATTTTCATTTCAAATATCTCTATTATAAATCAAGCCATGTGTAAACGTTATCAAACCACTCCAGTTCATGTGATATGTCGGCATCTATCCCAAAGCAACCTCCTAGAGATTAAATGCATCTAAGGTTTTGGTTATCAGATTGTTAGCTTTTATGAGGCGTCAGGCAACAACGATGCAAGCCACATAATGTAAAAGCCCAACACTGCCACGACATCCATCAAACAAGGCATGCACATCACCTCTTAATATCAACAACTTTTGAGATATTGAATGACAAAACTTTTTTTGGTAATAAGTTTTTGGTTTTATATGGGGTGTTAGCTAACACCGATACAAGCTATGTAACTATGTAAAATGCCGAGTATTGCAAGGACTTCCATCAAATAGGTCATAGACGAACCTTGACTTTAATAGGGCCACTTTATAAGTTACCGTGTATGTGATATGATGAGGCTACTACGAGATAATACATCGTTTCTTCTTGGTTGTAGAGGGCAACATCTAATTGTGCTAAAAAAAACTTGCAAGCACAACAAATTATTATTTTGTTATAAGGATTTTGTATGAATCTGTGTTAACGCTCTAGACGATTGTTGATGGTGTAATACACCAGGGGTGGTGCTTCTTGGGGAGCTCAGCAACAAGCAAGCCACGGGGCCCAGAAAGCCCACTAAGAAGCTAGCGACAAGAAGGAGCTTGGAGGATTGAATAAAACATCTAGAGACCATCTTGTCCCCCAACTCTACACGAAAGCAGGCATATTCGATCTATCCCTTGTAATACCCTAGCCGCTTTGTCCATATAAGGAGGGGCTATGGGGCTCTCAATCCAATCTACTTTCATTCTCTCGGTAGCAAAACACAAACCCCTCACTGTAATCCCTTGCACGAGGTATTCCACCATGAATACAAAGAGGGCATTACTCCTCACCGAAGGTCGAAACATGGGTAAACTATCTATGCGACCGCCATTCTAGTACTCGCGTCTACGCTCGCTACCTTATCGAGGGCACTGGCGAATTTCTGCACCATCAATTTCATATACATTTCTCCGGAAAAATTATATGAATCAAGCTTTTAGGTATTAGATTTTTTTTGAAGGGAAATAGATTTTTAATTTGTAGTGTGTGTTAGGGCAAGATAAATGGCTGCAGGTGCAAATCTCCATGTGTTCAAGAAAGATGTATAATCTTACTATGTAATCTTGCATTCACAACCAAAACTATATTATGTTTTTCGATAAAGGGCGCTTTTATTAGCTCAAAATGTAGCATCAAGCAGATACAGAGCATGATGAGTAACACCCGACCTCTGCATAACGAAGATGCACACAGCTAAATACCAAGAGTCTGACAAAAATGAAAATAAACGAGAAACCAACATATCGGCAATAGTAGAGTCATGTAGGACCAACACTCTGCCTATGTCGAAGAAGGTGGTGGGCCGATCCAGAGATTATGCTGCCACCCATTTTGGGTAAAAACCTTCTTGGCCACCCGCTCCAACCGCGTACACACCGCCTTGAACAACGTTTGGTACTCTGTTCGTTGTAGTGTAGACCACATACGAAGCGAGTGCGTACAATGGAAAATAATCTGCAAAGAAGAAGAGTTTATGTTATTAAAAATCAAATTATTTCTACATAGACAGAGCGACCACAATAAAGCATACGCTCCCACCCTCAATAATATTTTGATCCTATTTGAAATACCGTCCAACCAATGACCAAAACTATTGGCAACGCTTATGGGCGGATATAAATTGAACGCTATTTGGATGATTGACCATATATAACGCACAAGCTTGCACTGGAAAAGAGGTGTTTGATTGTCTCATCGTGAGTATAAAAACTACACTTCTTACTTCATTGCCAATTGCGACGGGCAAAGTTGTCTTTGGTTAGCACAACTCCCCTCCGAGGATACCACATGAAGATTTTAACTCTTAGTGGAATCTTCGACTTCCAAATTTTCTTGTTATTATCCACCGGGACCTCGAATACATGAGCGCATGGTACATAGACTCGACCGTGAAGGACCCAGATGTAGTGAGGTTCCAGCGGAACACATCCCGTCCTTGTGTCAGGTTAATCGAATCCAATCTGTACAATAGATTTTGCCATGACATAAGACGGGGGCCGATCAAATCCCGCCTGAAAGAAATATTCGGCGGGGATGAGCTGACACTACTAGGAAAAGGGCTATAGATGGAATTGATACTAATGGCGCACCGGACAAGCAGTGCGCCATTAGAATATAGTAATGGCGCACCAGCAGCAGATACGCCATTAGAGCTCGAACTACTAATGTCCAGAGTGCGCCATTAGTATCAAGAAGATTTTTTTTGAACTAGCGCGCTTGTCCAAACATACTAATGGCGCACCTGGGGTTGGTGCGCCATTAGAATCTACATACTTATGGCGCACAGAGGTGCGGTGCGCCATTAGTAATCCCCCATCCATATCCCCCCACCGGCCGCACCCTCCTCTCTCTCCCTCACCAGATCTCCCCCCTCTCCCCGACGCCTCTCTCTCCCTCCAGCGCCGCGCCGCCGCCCCCGCGCCACCCCCGCTGAGCCGAGCGCCGCGCCGCTGATGCCCTCGACGCCCGCGCCCCCGACGCCCCGGACGCCCGGAGCTAAGCCGCCGCCGCCCGCGCTCCCGACGCCCCGGCCTCGACGCCCGCGCCCCCGACGCCCCGGCCTCCCCCGACTCTACAGCAACGCCGCCGCCCGGAGCCACGCCGGCGACCACTCCATACGCAGGTAGCCATCACTCCTCCCTCCTTCCTCTCTAATCACCACCACAAAGTCATTTTTTGTATTTCTACCATTTTCGTTGAAGTACGCAGTTGAGATCAAAATTTAGGTCACTTGGATCAAAACTTGATTAGCCCCTAAATGGAAGGAGCCTTGATGGATGGATGTTCGTCTTCTCCAACTCCGGTTGCTTAAACTAGCTCGTGCTCTTCCCCCTACCTATTCTACAAGTGTATACAAAATTGCAGTGCTGCCATTCATTGCGGTTCGGTCTCCGCCATCTAGTTTTTATTTTTTTGCAAAACTTTTTATTTTTTTGCAGAGAAATGCTTGAAATCAGACGCCATCTAGTAATTTGCAGTGATGTTTTTTCAGTGATGTTTTTTCAGTGATGTTTTATTGGCTACTTACAGTATTGTATTTTGGTGCCGCTTACAGTATTGTATTTGCTAGAGATGTTTTTTTAGTGATGTTTTATTACCACACCCACACTTACTAGTTTCAGTAGTTAGACTAGTTAGACTAGTTTCAGTAGTTTCAGTAGTTTCAGTAGTTTCAGTAGTTAGACTAGTTTCGGTAACTTGTACTCTGAAAAACACATGAAAAACTTGTTGCTGTTAATTTTTCTGCTAAGCCATAGTTTAAATTTTTCTACTAGGAAAACTGTTGTTGCTTGGAGTAATGGACATGATGAACTTGCTGTTAATAAAAAAGCACTGTTGTGATATTATATTTAAAAAAACACTGTTGTGATAGTAAAACTCTAGTATGAAAAGCAACCAAGAACAAATGCAGGTCCAGGCCACCAAGCTCTGAGGTTTGTATGGTGCCTCCAGTAAAAAAAAGAATATGAGGAAAATTGGCTCCAGTAATAAAAGAATATGATGAGGTTTGTATGGTGGCTCTAGTAATAAAACTGTAGATATCTAGTGACGATGGTATGTAGCAGAACTAGTGCAAAAGTATTGACAATGTTAGTCCTAATGAGCCTAGGATGGTGCCACAGCTAGCTTGTCTAGGTACATATTTTTAATTTATAAAGTTTAATCTCTTTGAAACATAGGAAATGTCGTCTTTCGACGACGATAGGATACCGGAGTGCTCCTGGTGCGGTGACGACCGGGGTCTGTGCGACAGGCCTCACCTGGTAGACGGTCGTTACTTCAGTATTAAGCTCGACGAGACCTTCGATGTCGAAACGGTACGCAACGACAAGTCTTGTTTCGTAATTAATTAAGCACGATTTCTAGCTACTTCAACGTGTAAGTAATTAATTTTCTTCTTTTACATGCAACTAGTTTATCCCGTGTCATGCAAGACGCTATGTCTTGGAGAGGATGGGATTTGAAGATCATGAAACTATGGAGACAAAGCAAATTCAACTAAGGACCATGCATAATGTTGATTTAGAAGTGGATTTGTACAATTCAGATAACGTAACCACTTTTGGTTGTAAGAATTGGGAATCATTTTGCAAGATATATGGTTTTTATGAGGGTATGCTTCTCACCATGGATCTTGGTAATCCGGATTCCATCGCCGAAGACGATTGGGACATTTGGGTCCTTGTTGACGATATGATTCCAATTCTACTGAGAAGTGAGTTTATCAAGCATAGTTATTTAGTAATTTATATTGTTTATTTCAAAATAATTGACAACTTATTTCCATTGATAGGTTATTTTGATTATTCAAATAATGTGAGGATGATGCTATACAGAACCTACTACACCCCTGGCGCAGAATGTACTTATAAGGACAAATAGCAGATCATCTTCTTTTATTCCTTTCTTGTGGATTACATGCAATATCGTAATATTGATCCACAATATAGTCAATACGTCCCACTAGTGCACGCCTTGAACTACGTTAATATCAATGGAGATACCATGGTAAGATTTTTTTACTATTACGACATTCGTGCATGTTTTGCATTAGTTCTTCTCGAACTGAACTACAATGCTAACTACGAAGTCTTACTATGTTTTGCAACAGATTCTCCCTAGTGACTGTGTGCCTCCTGTCATGTTTCAATCTGGTCAACTACAAGTTTTAAACATTCTGCCAGGTGAACCTACAAATCACACGTGTCCATATCGGATTTCCTCTAAAAATGAAGGAATGAGAATCAAAGAATGGCGGAAAATAACGAAAACTCGTAAGGAGGTACATGGAAGCAATAGAGTGAGAAGGGCAAGAAATGGAGACAAGATAATCTGCGTTCTCCATAATGGCCCTTTAAATCTAATTGATTTAGAGACAAACGCCATCTTGTTTTATGCCATTTTATCTTAGAAAATTGCTACGTAGTAGAAGTTGTATGGTCGATAATGATGTGTAAGACTTATTATTTAATACCAATGTTGAGTTTTTATTATTATTATGATCGATGATGCATGATGCTAAGTTGTTCTATGAGCTATTATATACTCCCTCCGTTCCGATTTACTCGTCGTGGTTTTAGTTCAAATTTGAACTAAAACCACGACAAGTAAATCAGAACGGAGGGAGTAGATTCTAATAGTTTCGATGTGCGTACCATATATGTTGGCTCCACTAGAAATTATATTTATATATATGCATAACCTGTGCAAAAAACAGAAAATAAAAAAATAAAAAAACTAATATTCATACTAATGGCGCATCACAGCAGAGTGCGGCATTAGTATGCCAAAGCACCTGGCTACACATGGCCCTTGGGAGGCATACTAATGGCGCACCTCTGTGCATACTAATGGCGCATCTTCGGTGCGCCATTAGTATACCAGATACTAATGGTGAACCAGAGGTGCGCCATTAGTAAAATATACTAATGGCGTGCTAGTAATGGCGCACCCCTAATGCGCTATTAATGGCCAAACTAGGTGCGCCATTAATAGGCCTTTTCCTAGTAGTGTGAGGACCTGTGCGAGAGTATCATTCTTACTAAGAACAATGTTGTACAAAGCAGGAAATTGTTCTCGGAGGCTGGCATTGCCTAGCCAGTTGTCCTCCCAAAAACGAATCTCTGACCCGTCATTTTATAGCAAATGATACAAAACGGAAAAGATGCTTCTTTACCTCCATCAGACCAGCCCAAAAGTGTGAGTCACCGGGTTTCCAATAGGCCTGAGACACAACCTTTTGGTCTAGATACTTATTACGCAGGAGGGTTTGCCAAACGCCATCCTCAGTAAGTAGTTTGAACAACCATTTACTAAGTAATGCATCATTCTTGACATGTAGGTCATGAATGCCAAGGCAACCTTGGTCTTTTGGCCTACAAACCATGCTCCATTTGACCAACTTGTACTTTTTCCTTTCACTATCTCCTTGCCAAAAGAATATGGATCTAAAATAATCCAGCCTTTGCAAGACCCCTTTTGGGATTTGGAAAAAAGAAAGCATATAGAGAACCATATTTGTGAGGACATAATTGATCAAGACTAGTCGTCCTCCAACAGAGAGCAACTTGCCTTTCCAACTGCTCAACCGTTTCTCTAAGAGCTCCTCTACATGTTTCCATTCCGCATTTGTGAGACGCTGATAATGAATCGGTATTCCCAACTATTTAATTAGGAATTGGCCTTGCGCACACCCAAACCGGTTGGTGTACTCGGCTGCCGCCTCACTGGCTTCTCCAAAGTCATGTTCACTTTTTTGGAAGTTAATTTTAAGGCCCGACATTTGCGCAAACACTGAAAGCAATAGTTTCAGGTTTCGAGCCTTGTCCAAGTCATGTTCCATAAAAAAGAATTGTATCATCGACATATTGCAGAATAGAGAGGCCACCGTCCACAAGGTGTGGCACTACTCCTGCAATTTGACCGTCCTGCTTGGCACGATCAATCAGAATAGCCAACATGTCAGCAACAGTGTTAAATAACATTGGAGACATGGAGTCACCTTGGCGTAGTCCTTTTTGTCTGAAAGTAATGGCCTACATCATCATTTACCTTGATGGCCACACTACCTCCAGTGACAAAACTTTGGATCCACTCGCGCCATTTATCGGAGAATCCTTTCATTCTCAGGGCCAGTTGAAGGAATGATCATTTGACCTTTTCATAAGCCTTTTCAAAGTCAATTTTTCAAACTACTCCACTCATGTTTTTTCGGTGCATCTCGTGAACGGTCTCATGTAGGAATACTACTCCATCGAGTATATTTCTACCATGCATGAAAGATGTGTAAGATGGACGTACGACATGATCAGTAACCGTGTTGAACCTATTAGTAACCACTTTGGTGAAAATCGTGAAGCTGACATTAAGGAGACATATGGGTCTATATTGCTGAATCCGCTCAGCCTCCTTAGTTTTCGGCAACAAAATGATCTCACCAAAATTAAGCCTAAATAGTTCAAGTTGGCCGGCATGAAGACAATTAAAAAACTCCAAAAGGTCAGTCTTGATGACATCCCAGAAATATTGATAGAGTTCTGTGGGGAAGCCATCCGGACTAGGAGCTTTGTTATGTTCCATTTGGAATACCGCAGCTCTCACCTCCTGTTCAGAGAAAGATGTTGTGAGGATATCGTTCTCTTCTGCCATGACCTGTGGAATATCATCTATTCGGGTCTCACCAAGGATGAAATTCTCTTCATCCGGCGCCTCGAAAAGCGATTTGTAGTACTTAGTGATATAACTTTTGAGCTCTGCCTACCCTTCGATCCTCCCCTCATCTTGTTGGTGACTAAAAATACACTTCTTCCTATGCCGACCGTTGGCGGCCAATTCAAAATATCGTGTATTACTTTCTCCCTTCAAGATGAAGTCAGCTTTGGATCTTTTGTAATATTTGATTTCCTCTTCAAGTAGAAGATGTGCAATCTTCTCATTTGATTGATTTTCTAATTCAATCTCTTGTTGAGTCAAGATGTGAGTTTCTGCGATTTTATCGAGGTCGTCAATAATAGTTGAGAGGCGTTGTTTTTCTTTTTTTTACATCCCATTGGTGTGTTTCACCCATCCAAAGAGGTATTGCCTAATGGCCTTTCTTTTAAAGTTCCATCTCTGAATAGGTGTACGACCAATGGCGGGCCTCTCCCATACTTACTTGATTATGTCTGCAAAGCCTTCCCGGTGCAGCCATCCCAATTCAAACTTGAAATGGTGTCTAGCAGATGTGCTTGTAGATTTAGAATCAAGAATGATGGGTGCATGATCCGATAGTGCCTCGATACGCTCTAGGGACCGCACGGTTACCATAGGAAATTTTGACTCCCATTCGGTATCCATGAGTACCCCATCGAGCTTCTCATATGTCGGCACGGAACGACTATTGACCCAGGTGAATTGCCTCCTCGACATACTCGCTTCCCAAAGATTCAAACTATCAATCACAGCATTGAATAGGAAAGGCCAGTGAGTGTCAAAGCGGCTATTATTTTTCTCTTCCTGGTACCTAAGGATATTAAAATCCCCTCCAATAAGCATTGGATGTGGGTTATACCTAGCTAGGTTCACCAATTCCCGAAGGAAAGTGGATTTATGCTCATCTTGGGGAGCATCATATACTGCAACCAGACTCCATGTAAAATTATCAGCTCTGTTTCGAAGGTGAAATTTGATGTGAAATTCACCAGTCGAAAAGGCTAACAAGTCCATGGTTGTGGTTTGTACCCCAAGTAAGATTCCTCCGGACCTTCCATGTGCTGGTAGATTATGCCATGTGAAGTCAAAACCACATGATAAGTGATCTAGGACATGCGCACGGAAATCACATTTATCAGCCTCGGAAATCGCCACGAAATCCAACCCATGTTCTTGCACACAATCACCGACGTGTTTATGTTTATCCAAGTCTGAAAGATCTCTGCTATTCTAAAACATGCCTCTCATGTGAAAACTCGGGTCGGGGTGGACTGCCTCGCCTTCTCGGGTGGTTTTTGTTTCTTTTTTGAGGAACGGGATTTTGATTTATGCGAAGACGCTGTGAAATCACAACACAATGACCTAGGTCTTGCTTCATCCAATCCTACCTCGGCAACCACTCCAACTAAGTGGGAGAGAAGCGGACCATCATATGTGGCATACGTCTCCTCATCCTCCTTAGTGTCGGGGTTAGGTAGGGTGCTCAAACACTTAGGAGAAACCTTTAACCGGTCGATCTCCATGCGTTGTAGGGCCAGTTCTTTTTGGCGGCTTAAAAAATAAGCTGTCTCTCCCCATCTTAAAAAATAAGCCGCTCCCAAAATTTGTTGAGGCTTCTAAATTAGTAATGCCATAACTAGGTTAGAAGCCTCAATGAATGAGGGAGGCGGCTTACGAAAAAAGCTGCAGAGGAGGCGGCTTATTTTTTAAGCCACCAAAAGAACTGGCCCTTAGTGCCCCAACCGAAACACACACATCATCATCATTCTTTCCAATTGTAATTCCAACATTATTTAAACAAGAGGAAATAAGAGAAGCGGAAAAAGAAATAAATGATTTATTGCAAGGTGTACCTGTCGGTGAGTCAAGGTTGCGCTCCGCTTGGCGCCGTATTGCTTTGGAGAGGGAGTTCTCATCTGTGGCCGATGACCCATCTGCGAAGTAGGCATGGCCATTGCTATGCCGGATGGGCGTAGTGGTTGTCTCGGTCGGAGTAGATTGAACTTTCTTCCGTGGCGTGGGAGAAGCAGGCGAGTCCAAAGAAGCAGCAGCCCATGGCCCGAATGGAACAGCATGAAGGGACACATGCGAGAGCTCCTTGTTGTGCCCTTCATTTGGACCAGGTGGAACCACCGCAGTCGGTGCACGACGAGGCGTAGACTTCTGTGCTGAGGTCGAGGACGCGTGGAGTTGCTGCGTCAGGCGTTCCTCGACATCTGCAATGGGCGGCGAGGCCAGTCCAACAACACCAGATGCGGCTGTATGTTGTGTGGTCGGCTGCGAGCACACAGTTGCTGCTGTGTGACGCCCTCGATTTGACCGTACACAAATCATGCACGCAAATGTGTACGACCAAGATCAAGGACTCACTGGAAGATATCACAACACAACTCTAGACACAAAATAAAATAATACAAGCTTTATATTACAAGCCAGGGGCCTCGAGGGCTCGAATACATAAGCTCGAATACACAAGAGTCAGCGGAAGCAATAATATCTGAGTACAGACATAAGTTAAACAAGTTTGCCTTAAGAAGGCTAGCACAAAAACAACACGATCAAAAAGGCAAGGCCTCCTGCCTGGGATCTCCTAACTACTCCTGGTCGTCAGCTTTCTCCACGTAGTAGTAGGCTCCGTCGGGGTAGCAGCATCCGTCAAGTGTGGCACCTAGCTCCTGGACTCCACCATCTGGTTGCATCAACCATCAAGAAGAAAGAAGGGGGAAAAGGGGGAGCAAAGCAACCGTGAGTACTCATCCAAAGTACTCGCAAGAAAGGATCTACACTATATATGCATCGGTATCAATGAAAAGGGTAGTATCTGTGGACTAAGCTGCAGAATGCCAGAATAAGAGGGGGAGAAGCTAGTCTTATCGAAGACTAGCATCTTCTGGAAACCACCGTCTTGCAGCAAGAGGGGGAAGTAGAGTAGTGTAACATAAGTCATATTTGTGTTGTTGTTCCAACGCTCCGGGATCCTTTCTCGACTCCCGAAGCAACATATCCAATCAATGCATCAGCATCCAGTTCTAGTTGTAGCGATCGGGATACAACTCCAAGTGTCCGTTACTGTAGGACAGGCTATCGATAGATGTTTTCTTCCCTGCAGGGGTGCACCAACTTACCCATCACGCTTTCTTAACTCCGGCCGGACACACCATCAGGTCATGCCTGCCCTCGGCCAAACAATACGCCGCAACCCGACCTAGACTTGATAGAGAGGTCATGCATGGCGGACTAAACCCTATGCCCCCAGGGGTCATGGGCCAATCGCCCCGGGAACTCCTGCACGTTGCGTGGGCGACTGGTGAGCAGACCTATCAACCACCTTTAAAAAGGTAGGAGCCTAACCAATCCAACCCGTCGCGCGCCGCTCAATCGCAATGACGTCAGTTAAGCTTCGGCTGATGCATACGACACAGAACGCCCATACTATGCAAACGTGGTGGTTAGCGTAATCGGGCCTCCAAACCGTTTAGTGTCTTGGGAACGCGCGGTAACGAGCAGAGACTCACGAAAATGTGACCCCATCTCCCCGTCTCGAGAACTTGCGGCAAGGGCGAGTGCCCGGCCACGCCTCGTATTTATCTGGCGGGCACCTTCCATGTCAACCCGACTACACATCACTCGCAATTAAGATCGCGCGGGTACCCCTCAGGGTCGACCCGTCTTTAGTAACCAGGTTTAGTGTAAAATCATAGTAACCATAGTAACTGTGTTTCTGACACCAAAGCAAAACATGAGGAAATCACCCTCGATGGAATTCCAACTGATGTTTATCGTCAAGGTGAACGAAAGAGGAGTCACCCTCGAGGTCCACTCTTGAGGAGTTCCATGATAGTGTCGTTATTGGGAGTGGAGAAAGAGGAATCACCCTCGATGACCACAACCGATGAACTAACCTACAAGGTTAACATCAGAAGTGATGATGAGGTCTCACCCTCGGCAGTCGATAGTAACCCAGTAGTGTCGAGCAACTAAGGGGAAAGGGATGTGCGGTGCCGGGTCCTGGTCTTCGATATCGTTGATCGGGTCTTCTGATAATCCAGCGGGGCAGTCGGGACAAGGTAGGGGATCATTGGTGGATCTCTAACCAGCCTATACTAAGCAGTTTGGTATAAACATGTAAGGTATGAAAGCAGTATCAACAACAGGCTATGCATCAGAATAGGATCATACAAAAAGTAGTAGCAGTTCTAATGCAAGCATAAGAGAGAAGAGAATGGGCGATATCGGAATGATCAAAGGGGGTTGGCTTGCCTGGTTGCTCTGGCAAGAAGGAGGGGTCGTCAACACCGTAGTCGATCACCGAGGCATCATCGGTATCGGGGTCTACCGAAGAGAAGAGGGGGAAGAAACAGTAAATATAAAGCAAACAGATGCAACAACGAAGCATGACAAGTCAACACGCAGTGCTAGGGTGCTCTAACGCGGTGCTACACGATACCGACGAAGGGGGATAACATCCGGGAATGTATTCCAGGTGTTAAGCATTTTCGGACAGATGAAACGGAGGAGGAAAGTTGCAGGTTCACTATGCTAGGTACGTGTGGCGGATGAACGGACCGTGTATTCGGATTCGTCTCGTCGTTCTGAGCGACTTTCATATATAAAACTTTTTCATCCGAGCTACGGTTTATTTTCTACGATTTATTAAAGTTTTAGGCATTTTCTGGATTTATTAAATTATTTAAAACAAACATTATCTAAAATAGTGCGAGATGACGTCAGCATGACGTAGAGGTGACATCAGCAGTCAACAGGTTGACTTGGTTAACTGGGCAGTGGGGCCCACTGTCATAGAATGTTAACTAATTAACCTAGTTAGTTAGTCTAATTATACTGATTAATTAAGTTAAGTTAATTAAGTTAATTAAATAATTAATCTAATTAAACATTATTATTTATTTTAAACAAGGGCCTGGGCGCTTGGGCCCATAGGTCAATGGCACAGGCCAGCGAGGCGGGCTTTTAACGGGTGTGCGCCGGTGTGCCCGCACGGGGCGACACAGGGCGCCGGCGGGGCGGGGCCATAGCCTCGGCGCGGCCAGGGGAGGGCGCCGGCCGGCCGGTGACGTGGCTGGCGGCAGGCGGCGAGCGCGCGGAGCAGCGGCGTGCTGCCGCGGCACCTGAGTGGCGAGAAGAGGCGGGGAGGGCCCCGGCAACGGCAACGAGCGGGCGCGGCCTCGCCGGCCAACGGCGGCCGGAGGAATCGCCGGAGGCGGCGTGCGCGCG
>LR738713.1:556694559-556716598 GCA_902687465.1 Secale cereale | reverse complement strand
GGCCACGACAGGCGGGGCTTGGCGGGGTGTGGCAGGGCGGCGATGCCTGCAGCGGCTGCGGTGCGCGGGGCGGGAGCGATGGCCGCGGTCGCTTGCGACGCTGAGGTAGGCCGCAGGGAGGGAGAGGGGTGAGCGGCGGCGCGGGGTGGCCACTGGAGCGCGCGGCGCGGCGGAGCCGCGATGTTGGCCGGCCGGAGCTGGCTCAGGTTGGGGCCAGTCGACGGCGGCGAGGTGAGGGAGCACGGGGTCGCGAGGATCACGGGTAGTGAAAGAGGGACGGCCGCTCACATCGTTGCAGGGGAGGCTCGGGGAGGCCGGCGATGGTGTAGTTCGACGGCGACGACGATGAGGCAGTGGCGGCCGAGGCGGGGAAGACGTCGATCCCGACGGTGTGGCGATCTGCTGCACGAATTCGTGATCGGAGTGGAAGCATCGGTCATCGGTGCTGCACCAGGCGCAGTCCTAGGCGGCGGGCAGCACGACGGCTACGAGAACAGGGCGTCCATGGTGACCGCATCCTCGATCCCCTCCAGAACAAGAAGAGGGGCCAGAGCAAATCTGAGAGGGAGAGGGATATGGGGGATTTGGGGGCTAGGGTTTCAGTGAGGGAGAGAGAGGCGTCCCGGGGTGCCTTGTAGAAGTCTGGGACGGGGGAAGGCCGCGGGATGGCCGGTGGCCATGGCGGATGGTCGCCACTCCTACAGCATCCACTGTAGCGGAGGTGGGAGGTGACCCATAGTTGGGCTGGGCCTCCCTGTGCATTTGAGATCTAGCCCAACAGTAGATAGGTTTCCCCCAATTTCTCTATTTCGTGTTTTTTTACTATTTTACAAACTTTTGAGCTACCAATGAATTTCGCTAAATATTTAACTTAGCACATAATTTAATTGCATTAAGGTGGGGGCAAAAAGAAAGGGTTCAGGTGAAATGGAGCGATGCAAATTTGTATTACAATTTTAAATGTGTTTAATTAAACCCGCCGATCCATTAAAATATTTCTAGGGGCAATTTATAAATTCATTTAATGTTGGAACCTCTTCGACAAATACCAGGAGATTATTTATAACGTTGTAAACAATTTTGTTTGACCCCCATTGAAGAAATGTTTTCTCACTTGCAAATTTAAAATTTGAATTTGACTTAGGCTTTAACCAAGAGAGATTAAGTTTAGCAGAAAGGGATGACGTGGCATCATTAGTCAAGGATTATTGTAGCTTGATTATCCGGGCGTGACAAATCTCCTCCACTATAAGAAATATCGTCCCGAGATTTAAGAAGTGGAGTAAGGGGGAAAGACTCGGGAAGGACGGACCTGAACACAAGATAGGTACGTGTGTACTATCTCAGTGAACATGGCATAGAGGCATCTCTCGAGTTGAAATTCGAGAAAGCCATCGAGAGCAAAGTAATGAGTGCAATTAGAAGCTTCAACTAGGTAAGCAATCGTTCATTGCCTGAAACAGAGGTTGCAATGGGTTCAGAGCAATGGAAATAAGTATTGCGTCTGATGCCAAAATAGATCACTAGGAATGTGGCTCGTGATTTACATACGAATCCAAGTACGATGATCAACTTTGGAAAACAGGGATGTACAGGAGAGTCAGGTTTCGATCATGTGGAACTGTGGGTTATGGGCCCACCATGTGGGATAAAGTAGGAAGGGCACTGACATCCGGCGCGGTTATGAAAGCAATGAATGTCGGAGAAAAACCCGTCACTAATGTCGGCAACAACGTTGGTACCAAGGGCGAGGGATGAAGAGAACCACTTTCCTGCTCGTTGAAACGAGGCGGACCAATAGGCAAAGTTCTCGTCCATCGGTGGTTATCAAGATGTTATCAACATTAGTAACAGGGTCTTACTGAAAGAGTTGTACACCAAGGTGTTCACTTAAGCAGAAAAGTATTACTGCTTAGATTATATGTAGATCAAAGAAAGGTTAAACAAACACATGGAAAGGAACTATCGACCATTCACTTCAAAGCATTCGGTTTGCTAGAAGTTTTGAATTCGCACGTCATACTTCAATTGTTGGGTTTCCGGTTAGAAACAAAACGGGGACCAGGGAACGAACGAGGATGGCGAGAAGTGTTACTTATATCAAGAATTCAAGGGGTGGTGAAATTCTCACGACATTCTTGACATGAAAGATGGTTGTACTCCAAGGTAGAGCATATCATAAGTCGGATAACAAGGAACTCAAGGTATAACACAAAACAAGAACATGTTTGTGTTGGAGGGAATGCAAGAATGTTGTCAATGCTAATACAAATCATCGAGGGGAAAGGATCGTATTTCCCATCATGACTTCAATTCACAACTTGGAAGAAGGCAAATCATTGTTAAGGATGATCACGACACCTTTGTCGAGAGATTTCATTAGGATGTGATCAGTCGATGATGACATCAAGTCAAATGAATGATGGAGCGAAAGGTTATTGATACCACTAGTACAATACAAACTTGAAATCAAGCTAGTTGTTCAAGGCGAAATGATATGCTGAGGAAGATCGGCGTAAGCTTAGCTCATTGCCGAAATTGTGCTCCGGGAAGAAGGACCAGGTAGCACAGAAAGAAAAAAAATGCACTATAATGATATAGCCAATCAGGTCAGATATGACTTGAAGAATTTATAAACTCATAAGCAATGGAGATTACTTAGAGTTATAGAATCGGAGTGCGGAATTGATTCACTAATAAGTGTCCTTGAGTGTCTAACAACTTAGATCCTGTGGAAAATTGGAATCGGTGAGAAGTAATACTTGAAGAACTCATAAGAAGTAATATGGTTCTATGACATTATCGATATACCACGGGGTAATACTCAAAGGTAGAGCAAAATCGAGGTTGGGCAACCACACTGATCTGTAGAAGACAAGCGTTTTAACTTGACCGAGAACTGGGATAAAAGAAAACAATCATGGTCGAAACCACGATTGCAAAAGGCCAGATCCCTGATATAAGATTACTTATGTCAAGGGGAGACTTAATTTTAGGAGAAGCTTTGATGATAAGATCTACATCGTGTCCATGGGCATGAACAGAAAGTTCAAGCTTGACTCCCACTTCTTCAATGCATAAGCTTTCATTCACTGGTCTATTAAAAATGAATATATTGCGAAGACTTGCCTGGTGAATTACCAGAGGAGTATGAACCTTGGAAAACTGTCGGGTTCGCACAGATTAAGGAAGGCATAAGTTCAACCCATCGGGGCATCCTAGGCACATACTACACAAACTTGAGGAGCAAATTATACAAGCTCGAAAGCAGAGCATGGTTGAGAAAGAAAATGATATATTTTACCCAAGGCATTATATATCATGGCAGTACTCACAAGGTATTTGAATATGAAGGCCGCTGTCGGATAAAATCCAACAAAGGATCCAGTAGTCTACAAGGGATCTGATGTGAGCATCGGTACTCAATCAGAAGAAGAAAGAATACAGGGGGATCGGATTATAGAAACAACCGACTAATTCAAGCTCGGATGCAAAGGAATTACGATTTCCAAACCAAGGGATCAGAAGCAAATGCTCTGACAAAGGATGCATAAGTTGAATAGACTTAGGGGTAGAATCGACGATAAACATATTGGTCGAGAACCAACTCATATTCGGAATGACGTCTGAGCTGGAAGAACGAATTCTAGTTTGACTGATGATTGCAAGTATTTGCAACCTATTGAATCAATAAGATCATAAAGTCAATCACAAAGGATTTTAATGAATATTGCTATACATATGGAATTAACCATAATGCAAGCAGGTAAAACTTTCCAGAGCAATAGGTTGCTGAGGATATTGGAAGATTGAATAGTGTTTCAAAGACCTCTATGAAATGCATGAACAACTGGGGATGAACGAACCCCCAGTAAGTGTGATGAATTGTTCATACAAGTATTCATGCGGAATAGGAGTTGCAAAGCAGCAGGAAAAAGGATTCTCGAAAGTCGAAGAATACTTTCGGGTATCTTGTAATAACAAGAACAACTAGGGATGGAAGTATGAACGGCGAGGGTATGCAGTTACCCATAAGGATTCAACGGTATTAAGGATTGTAAAAGAAATGAACACAAGTTCTCGGGAGTAGATCTGAGAGTATCTTCGAAGTCTTCTAGTGAAGCGGGCAATCATCTGGAATGAAGGGGCTCTCCGGGAGGAAGTATTTACGAGAACCTAATGTTAGAGTTTGCAAAATTATTCAACCCGAAGAGAACAGAGATCAGAATCCCAGAGTATAGACGAGGAATAAAAGATCCTAATACCACCCAATGGCGACATGGGCCCATAACACACAGGTCCCAGGATCGAAACCTGGCTCTGATACCAACTTGTGACGCCCCTGATCTGACCATACACTAATCATGCACGCAAATGTGTACGACCAAGATCAAGGACTCACTGGAAGATATCACAACACAACTCTAGACACAAAATAAAATAATACAAGCTTTATATTACAAGCCAGGGGCCTCGACGGCTCGAATACATAAGCTCGAATACACAAGAGTCAGCGGAAGCAATAATATCTGAGTACAGACATAAGTTAAACAAGTTTGCCTTAAGAAGGCTAGCACAAAAACAACACGATCGAAAAGGCAAGGCCTCCTGCCTAGGACCTCCTAACTACTCCTGGTCATCACCTGTCTCCACGTAGTAGTAGGCTCCGTAGGGGAAGTAGTAGCCGTCAAGTGTGGCATCTGGCTCCTGGACTCCACCATCTGGTTTGTGACGCCCCGAGACCGATGCGCCAGGTGTCAGCCAGTTATTCGTCATCGTTGCCATGTCATTTGCTTGCGTGTTGCACTTTGCCTTGTCATCTTGTGCATTTCATCAGCATGTTTTCAAACTTGCATTCGTTCGGGTTCCCCTAGTTCTCTCCGTTGTCCGTTATGAGTCCAGACACACTCGCACGCGCCCGCGGCACCTCCGAATATTTATTTTATAAGTGGCCGGAAAATGTTCTCGGAATGGGTTGCAACTTGGCGTGCGGTCTTATTATAACGTAGGTAGACCGCCTGTCAAATTTCATCGCATTCGGAGTCTGTTTGATAGCCCAACCGTTTACCATATAGCGGCATTATAGCCGGTTTATTCGTCGGACGTTTCAGTGCTCTGAAACCTATTGCCGGGCTGCCATCTCTCTCTCTCTTCTCTCGTCTCAGTCCGATGCCTTCTACACATGCCACTTTCCTCTCCTCGCAACTCGTCCGAGACTGCCCGAAACCCGACCCGGGCTCTTGTTACCGATGGGTCCGGATCATCCCCAAACATCCCTAAAATATCATTGGTTCTTTATTTGGGCCACCTAACCTATTTATTTCGGACCTTCCGATTACGATCGGAGGGACCAAATAATGCTAAACCTAGCCTACTTACTTTATAAATAGAGCAACCCTAAAATCTAGGGGAGCTATCCCATCCTCCTAATCCTTCCGCCGCCACACACCTAGCTTTCTTCCTCGGGATCCCCTCACTCCTTGCCGAGCCAACCCATCGCCGCCACCTACCTCCATCGATCCCCTCCACTACCACCGAAGCCTGCAGCCTCCTCCTCCCACCTTGGGATCATCTCCCGCGCCCGAGCCCTCCGTCCCTGAGCTCCTACTACCTCATGGCGCCACGAGCTCGAGATCGAGATGGGCTTGATCCCAAGCAGCTATCCAGCTCCGGCCTCGAGCAGCTGGCTACCGGAGTCCCAGGTCACGCACCTGCTCCTTGCCTCCTTCCTCCCGTGTCTCCTTTCTCCATCTGAGATCTCTGTCTCTTCGTCCACACGGAACCACCCATGGCGCCCCGTGAAGCTCTCCGCAGCCACATCGCTGAACGCCGCCTTCGATGACGAACCCGACCTCCTTCTGTTCCCCTGCTTTGGATCTGGTGCTCCACACCTGCCCCATGGCGTCTGCGACCTCCCGTTGGTCTCCATGGCCTTCAAGAGATGACGCCTCCATGCCTTCTGCACGTCGATGCCGCCGTCCTGTCCAAGCTGCAGGCCCTCGTTGACCCGCTCGCCCATCGGACCAGGCCGTGCTCCTCCTCTGCGCCAATTTCCGCCGACGCCCTGGGCCTTCGCGTCCCCGCCGGACCTCCTTCCTCCGTCGCCAAGCCATCACCTGCCGCCAGCAAGTCCCGCTGGCGCTCTGAACCTCGCTCCTGATGCAGCCGTTGCATCGTCTCTGCAGCGACGCGTTGACTTCAGCCGCTCGCACGCGTCGTTTGCGCGCCTGGGCCTCGTCTACCGGCCTAGCCGCTTCCTCACCCCCAAGCCGGGCCGAAGCCCATGGTGAGCGGCCTCCCACTACGCCCCTCCTTTGTGTTTTTTCCTCTCTTCTCTGTTGGGCTAGCCTGTTTCTGCCCATGTATGTTTTTTTCATGCCGCTGCGATTTTAGCAATTATCCCAGGTTTTTCGGTTTTGCAGAAACCCCCCCTAAACTCATGCATTTAATAACTAAATAACCATCACTACTGCAATCTGGCACTTTGCCATCTGCCATGGCAGATGGCAAAGGCATGGTCGGCGGATGGCAAAGGCTTTGCCATCAGCCAGCAGATGGCAAACAGTTTGTCTGAATTCCAGTGGGCAAAGGCTTCTTTGGCATCTGCTGGCTGATGGCAAAGAGCCTATGCCTTTGCCATCTGCTGGCAGATAGCAAAGCCTCTTAACGGGGTTAGCCCCGTTAGAAGGATAATGGCATACTTTGCCATCATCCAACAGATGGCAAAGGCTGCAGGCTCTTTGCCATCTGCCAGCAGATGGCAAAGGATACAGGCTCTTTGCCATCTGGTGGCTGATGGCAAAGGCTGCAGGCTCTTTGCCATCTTCCAGCAGATGGCAAAGGCTACATACTTTGCCATCAGCTGGGCTGATGGCAAAGAGCTTTGCCATCTACTGGCAGATGGCAAAGAGCCCAAATAGGCCAGTCCAAATTTTTTCTCACGCTGAAAAAGCTATGAATATAATAATGGCAAGAGTGAAAAATCTATGAATATATTTTCATGCTGAATATAAGAATGCCAAGAGCCATGACACTCGATAGGAGAAAGACATCCCAAATAAAATAATAGGATGCCCATAAAATCACTTTAGAAGACATAAGGTCTACATTCTCAACAATGTCCTAGAAAAACCTAACATGCGAGAAGAACAGAAAGTAAAAATGAGATGACATTAAGGACAACAAAGAAACAAACACAGAGGAATGTATGGGCCATTCTGGTACATGTACTGTCTATATTAGAATTGAGATGCATTTAAAAATGTATGCAAGATGATGGCATTGCTAGTAGCCCCCGCTCTGATAGGAACCTAGGACCATTATAAATGTTGGTGCTATGTTCTTTTCCAAATACAGCTGAAGCCTCCCTAGAATTTAGTTCAAATATTTCATTCTTCTTGTACACAAGAACATCTCTTCGGCAACCAACAACACCGGTAACTTGCAGGGTCGCATTTAGAACAGGCTAATCTGAAGGCTGTCATTACAGAGAAAATGAAATATGATTTAGTTACTTACCTAGAAAATAAATAGGAACATACATAATTATTTTTTGTATACAACAGACTTCAATTTTCATATATTTTTTACCTTGGAGGAAAATGGCGACCGTACGCGTTCCTAGGTTATGCATAACTTCAAAATTTTAGGTGAGAGATTCTAAGGATAACTGAAGTCCATAATCTCTGTACTGCTGCACAGCGTCACTATTGCAAACTAAAAAACAATCCATGGTGGAAATTGAAGCAACAATCAAAGTACAAAATTGGATGTGCCCTTACCATCAAGAAGTTTGTATATTAACATCAAGTTATTCCTAAAAGCATCTTCATCAATAGTTGCACCAAAGTAGGACTTGAAGAGGGCCACTGCCAGATCATTTCAAATAATCTTCGACAGAAGTAGCGGCGAATGAGATAGGTCATATTGAAATACCTTAGTGGGCTCCCCTACTATTTCGAGGTTAAAAATATAGGACATATTAAATTGCTACTAAGAATGTCAATGTGTACATTGAGTAGGATCTATACATTGAATTAGCAAGTGTAGTTTCATCACTGAATCATCTTTGTCCTAACTTACAAATTAAACTCCTAGACAAAACACTGTCTTCCAAATAGGCCCTCGGTAAATCATATAGAGCACAAAGGGCTCTGTTATTCATTTAGTCCTATGAAAGTACTCCCAAAAGTGATGAACATTGGAACATCACACTACCTAGGCATTCTAAATTTCTAGGAGTAATTTTTAGTACCACCTGCTTAAACCCTGTTGAGTTTGTCGATACTTCTATTTCCGCTATAGTTTTACTGCGATTCAAATAGGATCTGAAGGCATTAGGCATTACCAAAAAAACAGCTATAATTTACAACAGGCTTTAGGTTTCTCGAACCATTTCATGCCCAAATGATCTGATGCTTGTACTTTCGCTACAATGATACGCCGATACAAGTAGGATATGAAGGCATTAGGCATTACAACAAAAAGAACAGAGTTGCTATAATTTACAACATGCTTTTGGTTTTTGGAACCTCAATATTTAGGGTTTGTGAGCTTCTATATAAGTAACATTGAGATTCGTCGCCGTGGTAAATCCATGATTTTCCGCACTTCTCTTCCATGCAAATTGTGGAAATGGAAAAGGGCATGGATGGTAGAAACAAAGTAGAAGGAGTAGCAAACAAAGGGGAACGAAAATAGAGGGGAAGCTACACACATGCATAATACAGTTACAGAAAACTTCATAATTGTGTGTTCCCTTTGTCTTTTTTTTAACCTTTCCCTCTCTCTTCTTAGTTAGATATACAAGAGGTTAAGTTGCTTACTCTGTTTCTTCCAAAATTGTAAAGATTAACACCATTCCTTATGTTTCAGTTGGTATCTTGACACTACGTTAGTACCTTATTAAACAGTTCCAAGTATTCTTCAAAAAGAAAGAAGAAAGAACAGTTCTAAGCACCGTATACGTTTTGAGGCTTTCACAATTGGTTATTGTATGAAAATATCATTATCCTCGGTACAAAATTTTTAAAGTTGATACCTGCTTCTCCCTTGTAACTCCTTTACCCTTCTCATTGCTTCCTTGAGCCCCTTCTTTAATACAACTTAAGTAGCAAGGTTAATTCAGCATAATGAATTCAATATATTTAGTGAACTGCAGAACAAAGGGAATTTCATTAGCTTTAGATAAATCTATGTTGCAATTTTAGTATATTGGAAATCCGAGCGTTGTCACCAGCCCTAATTCCTAAACCTCATAAAATGTACAACTCACATAATCACTTGTTATTCAGGGCATAAAGCCGTCACTGTATCCACAATTGAACTAAATTTGAGGTATAATATTTCCAATCAAGAAAAATACCTCTTCAATCTTATTGTCGATAAGAACCAAATAAAAAAAATCTAAGATGCAAGTGCCTGTACAGAGGAATGGAAATAAGTGTTCTCATAAGCCAACCAAATGACATAATCCATCAATCATCTGAGATGCAATTTTGTGCAACTACGAAAGATAAAATAGCTAGTTCCTACAGAAGCAAACCATCAGGCTGCACCGATATCACATATTGTCACCAGAATAAGTCATGAATCATGCTACTCATTACCTACAGGTCCTGACCAATGTAGTTCAGTTGCAGGGCCTTCCACCTGCGGTTGTACCAAACAACGTCCCATACATAAGTAGTCAGAGAACTCGGCGAAGGACATTGTGGATGTGTAAGCTAGTGGAGCAAGAATCACACTTACTATGTGGAGTTCCTGACAAATGTAGTTCATTTGACATTGCTTAGTGTTCATTCTTCCATGGTCAGGTCCTGACCAATGGAGGTCATACCCTTGGATACCTTTACTACCATTGCCATGCTTAGTTGTCTCGATGCTATCGTTATATGTCGCGCTACCCATCTTTATTGTCAGCCCCTCTCCTTGTTGCCATGAAACCGCTAACCTTTGAAACTTTCCTAGCAAAACCATTGTTTGGCTATGTTACCCGCTTGCTCAGCCCCTCTTATAGCGTTGTTAGTCGCAGGTGAAGATGAAGATTGATCCATGTCGGATCTTGTTGTTGGAATATCACAATATCTTTTATTATTATTAACACACCTATATACTGGGCATGGGTGGAAGGCTTGGCCTTTTTTCTTGGTGTTTTGTTCCACTCATGCCACCTTAGGCGCCGATAAACCGGCATTATGTTCCTTGATTTTGCGTTCCTTACACGGTTGGGTATATGGGGACCTCTTGACACTTCGTCTTTGAATAAAACTCCTCCAGCAAGGCCCAACATTGGTTTTAATTTGCTCATAATAACAACTTAATTAATTAATTAATTGCATAGGGGGTCATGTCCCCGGGTTCTTAATTCTACATAACAGGGGGGCCAGTGCTGATGGTGTTGGTCCCAAACGGGCCGACTGCGGGGCCACCACGGGGAAACTCGAGGATTGGCTCCCGTAGGCTGTCCCATCCGGTTGTGGCCTGAGACGAGATACGCGCGGCTACTATCAGGGTGTCGGCACGCCAGGAGGTCTTGCTGGACTTGTTTTACCATTGTCGAAATGTCGTGTGCACCGGGATGCCGAGCCTGATCGGATTTCCCTAATATAAGGGGTGATGATATTATATTTATCACTTCAGCTGACCGTGAGAGCTTGTGATGGGCTAAGTTGGGACACCCCTGCAGGGTTATGATCTTTCAAAAGCCGTGCCCGCGGTTATGTGGCAGATTGGAATTTGTTAATGTTCGGTTGTAGAAAACTTGACAGAGGATCCGAAGTAAAACACACAACTGTGTGAGTAACCGTGACTGTCTCTTTTCACTTTTCGAAGAGAACACGGTGGGGTTATGTTTGACTCGTAAGTAGTTCAGGATATTTAGCAATCATTACTAGTTTGCGACCGTTTGCGTAGATGCTCATCTTATTCTTCTACTCGTAAGTTAGCCACGATATATTGCTTAGCCGCTGCTGCAACCTCACCACTTTACCTCATCCTACCCTTTGAGCCTTGATAGTCTTGTTACCCATGGTTATTGGATTGCTGAGTCCTCGTGGCTCACAGATACTACAACACCAGATGCAGGTTCAGCCGAGAATGATGCAGGAGATGGATCAGAACTCCACCGGGAGTTCGATGAAGAGCGTGGCCGTATGCTTGTGACGTTTTCGGCGATCAGTAGTGGTTTCTACTAGGGGCGATTCGGACCTGTGGCTTTATGTATTTGGTATCTTTGTTTTGGATCTTCACCCGTAGTCGGGTTGATGATGTTATTTGGATGATGATTTGCTTATGTAATGTATTGTGTGACGTGGCGAGTGTAAGCCAACTATCTCTTTTGCTTTTCATCCCTATTTTTACATGAGATGTGCAAAGATACCAAACTTGAGATCATTCTAGAATGGGCTTATACCTTTAAGTCGTGCCTCGACACGTAGGAGGTATAGTCCCATCCTGGGCATTACAAGTTGGTATCAGAGCCATCTCCGACCTAGGAGCCCCCACTGATTGATCGAATCGTTGACGGTTGAGGCTGGGCACACACTTAAAATATATATATATATATATATATATATATATATATATATATATATATATATATATATATATATATATCGGAGAGTAGGATTTCTTTTGCTCCTCATCTCTTTTCACTCTGGTGAGGACTCCTGACGATTGCTCTTGTCTCTTCTACTCTCAAAATTCACCAATTTTTTTTTAAGTTCACGCGAGTATTGTTTGGATTGTTTCGATGTCTTTGTGACGAGAACATTGTTCTCGATGCCTCCTGTCATTTAGGGGTTGTGGAACTGTCCCGGGGAGTTGAGATCTGAGGTGTTGTCGTCACAAATATATCGCATCAGTTCTGGAATACTTAAGACGGACGACATCAAAAACTCTCCTATGCGGTTAGTGGCAAGATAACCCCGACATCACCCAGTACTGGGGAGGTAGTTCGGGAGTATTGCCATAGCTTGTATAGCAGTTGCGTTTCGAAGGTCCGAGGTAAACGGTTTCCGGAAATAACTGGTTATGTGTTGAAGGATGGATATAGCTGGATGTAGCATTAGAGTTGAGTGCGCGATGCTTCCCCTGTATCCCCAACACCTGATTGCATAACTGGAAACTTTTGGAAATTAATAGGTGGGTTCATCTAGTAGCTCGTAGGCATTCTTCCAACGAATGCATGATATGGAGTTCGGGGTTCTACATTGAGTGAAGTAGTTTTATGGGTGTTTGTTCAGATCGGGAGTTGCATCTTAAAGGGTCCTTGGCTATGCTGATCCGGGGATTGCAAAAACCTTTTGTAACACGTTCCATGAGCTTTGAGCACGAATATGTGGGACAAAGCTTCTATCTTTTATTTGTTCTATGTGCTCCTTGTTGTTTTTATTTACCTTTTGTTCTCCCAAGTGTCTTCTCGTCAAGTGTTGTACCATTAAGCTATGGAATTCATTCTCTGCTCGGATGATATTGTGAAGATTATGTTGCAACATATCTATCCTTTGTTTTTGTTTTGATTCTGGTATTCGAGTTGCTTCGATGTCAAATGTTGATTCCATACCTTTCCTAATCGGTGTTCTCTTTTTTCTATGGGAGTGCTAATCCTTCTTGATCATACAGATTGCTATGTTAAATTCTTTTCAACCGGTGCGCTTCTCTTCAAGTTAAACTGATCCTTTTAATTTGTGCAAGACCAATCCTTGGTTTTTTCTCAACAGTGTATGTTCCATTCATCCCAAATTGTCTTTGTTTTCCCCGCCCTCCCTCCCTTCTTATTCGTGGAGTCGGAAATTCTAGAATGAATTATCCATTTTATTCTTGTGATGTTTCCTCATTCTTTTCCTTCAATGTCCTTATCCGGTGATTTCTCGTGAAGATGCTCAGGAAGATTCAGTTTATCATTCTATGTTTCTTGTTTATTCTCCAGTGGATTTAATTCAAGCTTCGGTGTTGATCATATCTGTTCCTCTTGTTTCGTATGTTTTCCGTGTTGGAATTTCTTATCCAAGGCTCTCTTATTTCTTCACATCTCTTTATTCATATCCAGAGTGTTCAAGATATCTCAAAAGATTTGCATTTCCATTCTTAATCCGTTCAAGCTATTTTGAGGATTGTCATCTTATTCAAGACATGTAATTCAACCGGTGCAATATCTCTTAAGCAATCTTTTTCAACGGTGTTCCTTTTGAGTGGGCCCTAACCCATAGGTCTTTTCCCAGGATCTTACCTGACTCTTCGAATTTTTCTGGAGTTATACTCAAATTCTTTTCAAAGTGTAACGTAAGTATGGATTCCATCAGTCATATGCCTTCTCCCAGATCGTTTTCAAATGCTTTTCATGTTTGGTTAAACCTTCCATCTTTTTATTCTTCCGGAGTATCTCACAATTCTTCAAGGTGTTTCTCCTTGTCATTCTCAATATTTGAAGACCGGAGAAGAGTTTCTCTTAAATCCTGGCTCGTCCTCTTGAAGATTCGTGGTTCTAGCTTCATGCCTTCCTCATTATTGTTCGGATTGTGAGGAATTCTTTTATACCCATCCGAAGCTTTCATGAATTCTTTTCTTTGTGTTCCTCCGAAGGCCATCATTTCAGAAGATTTATTCGTTCTCAGTTTTCAACTTTGTCCTCCAATATTATTTAGTGATGCCTCTTCATTCGTATCACATTCGTCCGGTGCTCCGTTCAAGCATTCTTAATCAGTTCACGATCTCTTCGCTCTTGTCATTCAAATTCCCACAAGTGCTTTATTCTTCCCGGAGATTCATTCTCTTGTGTTCACTCAATCTCAATTCTTCACGGTGGCTTGTCCTCTTGCATCGTTCAATTTCATTCCTTACGGTGGTCATTCTCGTTCTTCATTCGATTTTAATTCTTCCCGGTGGTTCATTTCTTTTCTTCACTCGGCTTTAATTCTTTACGATGGTTCGCTCAAGAGTTATTTTCTGGTGTTAACATATCAATCCATTCTTTTATTCCAATCCTACCGGTGTTTCATGAAGATTCTCGCAAGTCCGCGATATATCCCTCTTTAATCATTTCAACGGGAATAAGTAGAATGCAAATCCATTGCTTCTCATCAATTTAATTGGTGGAGGATAAGCATGACATAATTCTTATTCTTTTCATCGAGTTGATTAATTCCTTCCTTCAGAGTTTATTCTCGATGAATAAATTCTAGTCCCAATGGCTTTAATCTTTTCTTTCCGGAGTTCAAGTTTTCTCGGCCATCTCGTCGGAACCCCGTTTAATCATCGCAAGGCGTTAATCTTATTCTTTTCATCCGTCATTTCTATATCATCATCCTTTCGTTACCGGAGTTCTTCATGGTGGTTCTTCATCATTTAATTCATTCTTCTAGTGTTCATCAAATTCTTTTGGTTCAAAGCTCAAGCATTCTTATTCTTGCCTCTCGAGTGCAAATAAATTCTCCTTATTCCTTTGAAGTGGAGTTTTGCATTTCTTATTCTCAGCTAATCCATCTTTTGGTTGTGGCATTATTCACCTCAAGTTTTGAGATGATTTCCATAAGTCCACAATAAGTTAATTCTTTCCGTCGTTGATTTTCAACAACTCCGTTCAATCCTTCTTCGTAAGGAGGATTTTCTAATTCATTGTGGGAGAAGTTGTCATTTTTCTTCTCCGTTCATTTCTTTCATTGATTTTTATGCTATTCTTTCATTCCGGAGGCATTGTGATATTACCCTCTTTGTCCCATAATCTCGTTTTGTCAAGATCATGTTCTTTTCCTTGTTTATCTATTTAACTGGAGTGTTGTGCCCAACGTTCGAGTTCTCTCATCTTATCAAAGTTTTTCCTCTCTTTTCAACCGGAGTGCTGTCTGAAGCCTTCCTTTCCCCTTGTGCCATTCTTTCAATGTTCCGGAGGCTGTGTGTTGTTGATTTCATCAAGCATCAAACCATCTCCTCAAGTTCATGTTCAATTCCTTCCATTTTCAGACGAAATGTTGTCTAAATTATTTCGTTCTATTCCTGCTCCATCTTGTTTTAACCGGAGTGGTTGAAATTCTTTCGTCATCCATAAGCTCTTGTTCATGTCTTTTAACCTTACAAGGTTCTCGTATGTACCTTGTTCCTCTTTTCTAACGGAGTGTTTTCATCTTCGTTCATCTCTGTTGTATTCTTCTTTCAAGTTGTTCAACCTCTCAAGGTTCATTGGTTTCACTTGATTGTCAAAGAAGCAACCTTGTTGTAACTCTTCCTCTTCCGTTTTATCCGGTACCATCTCCAGGATCTCGGGTCGAGATCCTCTGTTAGTGTGGGAGAGTTGTGACGCCCCGAGACCGATGCGCCAGGTGTCAGCCAGTTATTCGTCATCGTTGCCATGTCATTTGCTTGCGTGTTGCTCTTTGCCTTGTCATCTTGTGCATTTCATCAGCATGTTTTCAAACTTGCATTCGTTTGGGTTCCCCTAGTTCTCTGCGCTGTCCGTTCTGAGTCCAGACACACTCGCACGCGCGCACGGCACCTCCGAATATTTATTTTATAAGTGGCCGGAAAATTTTCTCGGAATGGGTTGCAACTTGGCGTGCGGTCTTATTATAACGTAGGTAGACCTCCTGTCAAATTTCATCGCATTCGGAGTCTGTTTGATAGCCCAACCGTTTACCATATAGCGGCATTATAGCCGGTTTATTCGTCGGACGTTTCAGTGCTCTGAAACCTGTTGCCAGGCTGCCATCCCTCTCTCTCTTCTCTCGTCTCAGTCCGATGCCTTCTACACAGCCCACTTTCCTCTCCTCGCAACTCGTCCGAGACTGCCTGAAACCCGACCCGGGCTCTTGCTACTGATGGGTCCGGATCATCCCCAAACATCCCTAAAATATCATTGGTTCTTTATTTGGGCCACCTAACCTATTTATTTCGGACAGTCCGATTACGATCGGAGGGACCAAATGACGCTAAACCTAGCCTACTTACTATATAAATAGAGCAACCCTAAAATCTAGGGGAGCTGTCCCATCCTCCTAATCCTTCCGCCGCCACGCACCTAGCATTCTTCCTCGGGATCCCCTCACTCCTTCCCGAGCCAACCCATCGCTGCCACCTACCTCCATTGATCCCCTCCACTACCACCGAAGCCTGCAGCCTCCTCCTCCCACCTTGGGATCATCTCCCGCGCCCGAGCCCTCCGTCCCTAAGCTCCTACTACATCATGGCGCCACGAGCTCCAGATCGAGATGGGCTTGATCCCAAGCAGCCATCCAGCTCCGGCCTCGAGCAGCTGGCTACCGGAGTCCCAGGTCACGCACCTGCTCCCTGCCTCCTTCCTCCCGTGTCTCCTTTCTCCATCTGAGCTCTCTGTCTCTTCATCCACAGGGAACCACCCATGGCGCCCCGTGAAGCTCTCCGCAGCCACATCGCTGAACGCCGCCTTCGATGACGAACCCGACCTCCTTCTATTCCCCTGCTTCGGATCTGGTGCTCCACACCTGCCCCATGGCACATGCGACCTCCCGTTGGTCGCCATCGCCTTCAAGAGCCGATGCCTCCATGCCTTCTGCACGTCGATGCTGCCGTCCTGTCCATGCTGCAGGCCCTCGTTGACCCGCTCGCCCATCGGATCAGGTCGTGCTCCTCATCTGCGCCAATTTCCGCCGACGCCCTGGGCCTTCGAGTCCTTGTCGGACCTCCTTCCTCCGTCGCCAAGCCATCACCTGCCGCCGCCAAGTCCCGCTGGCGCTCTGAACCTCGCTCCTGATGCAGCCGCTGCATCGTCTCTGCAGCGACGCGTTGACTTTAGCTGCTCGCACGCGTCGTTTGCGCGCCTGGGCCTCGTCTACAGGCCTAGCCGCTTCCTCACCCCCGAGCCAGGCCGAAGCCCATGGTGATCGGCCTCCCCCTGCGCCCCTCCTTTGTGTTTTTTTTCTTCTCTTCTCTGTTGGGCTAGCCAGTTTCGGCCCATGTATGTTTTTTTCATGCCGCTGCGATTTTAGCAATTATCCCAGGTTTTTCAGTTTTGGAAAAAAAAACCCTAAACTCATGCATTTAATAACTAAATAACCATGCATCATATGTAAAAAACTTTATATATGAAAAATGCTTAGAATTTTGTGTAGATTCATAATATTCCACTTTCACCCCTGTTAAAAATGTTTAACTTGCTGTTTTCATTAATTTGTGTAAATAACTTGCTAAAATGGTTTTTTTCATAACTAAATAACCGTAGCTCGGTTTTTAATAAACTTTATATGTAAATGGGGTAGAAAAATGTGTAGAATAACATGGTGCACTTCATTTTCCTGTTTAACAATAATAAAATGTGGTTCTAGGCACAACAGTTCCAAATTCATAATATGCACATGGGGATTTTCCGAAATTGTTGTCTGTTGTTCCGGCCTCATTTAAACTTGTCTAAATAGTTAGTTTACTTTTGCTTCACCCCTTGCATCATATATAGACTTGTCTTGCATCATACTGGCTTGAGCATATTGTCATGTTTCTTGTGTTTTTTTTCTGTGCTTCCTAGCTTGCCATGTATTGCTTCCTATATAGACTTGTCATGCATCATACCTTGCCATGTATTGCATCATATATAGACTTGTGTTGTTTTACTGTGCTTCCTACCTTGTCATGTTGTGCTTCCTGTATGGACTTGTAGTGCATCCTATATAGAACTGTCTTGCATCATACTTGGTTGAGAATATTGTCATGTCTCGTGTGGTGTGTTTACCGTGTTGCTTGCTTCTTCTCGTTAGTGCTTGTTCCGTTGCGTTTGTGAGGATTCGTTCGTCTACCCGTGGTTCTTCTTCAAGGCTTCTTCTCCGTCTTCTTCATGGACTTGTTCTTCTTCCTTGCGGAATCCCAGGTAAGATGATCATACCCTTGGATACCCTTACTATCATTGCCATGCTTAGAGTCTCGATGCTATCGTTATATGTCGCGCTACCCATCTTTATTTTCAGCCCCTCTCCTTGTTGCCATAAAACCGCTAACCTTTGAAACCTTCCTAGCAAAACCATTGTTTGGCTATGTTACCCGCTTGCTCAGCCCCTCTTATAGCGTTGTTAGTTGCAGGTGAAGATGAAGATTTATCCATGTCGGATCTTGTTGTTGGAATATCACAATATCTTTTATTATTATTAACACACCTATATACTGGGCATGGGTGGAAGGCTTGGACTTTTGCTCGGTGTTTTGTTCCACTCATGCCACCTTAGGCGCCGATAAACCGACATTATGTTCCTTGATTTTGCGTTCCTTACACGGTTGGGTATATGGGGACCCCTTGACACTTCATCTTTGAATAAAACTCCTCCAGCAAGGCCCAACATTGGTTTTAATTTGCTCATAATAACAACTTAATTAATTAATTAATTGCATAGGGAGTCATGTCCCCGGGTTCTTAATTCTACATAACAGGGGGGCCAGTGCTGATGGTGTTGGTCCCAAACGGGCCGACTGCGGGGCCACCACGGGGAAACTCGAGGATTGGCTCCCGTAGGCTGTCCCATCCGGTCGTGGCCTGAGACGAGATACGCGCCGCTACTATCAGGGTGTCGGCACACCGGGAGGTCTTGCTGGACTTGTTTTACCATTGTCGAAATGTCTTGTGCACCGAGATGCCGAGCCTGATCGGATTTCCCTAAGATAAGGGGTGATGATATTATATATATTACTTCAGCTGATCGTGAGAGCTTGTGATGGGCTAAGTTGGGACACCCCTGCAGGGTTATGATCTTTCGAAAGTCGTGCCCGTGGTTATGTGGCAGATTGGAATTTGTTAATTTCCGGTTGTAGAAAACTTGATAGAGGATCCGAAGTAAAACACACAATTGTGTGAGTAACCGTGACTGTCTCTTTTCACTTTGAGAAGAGAACACGGTGGGGTTATGTTTGACTCGTAAGTAGTTCAGGATCTTTAGCGATCATTACTAGTTTGCGACCGTTTGCGTAGATTCTCATCTTATTCTTGTACTCGTAAGTTAGCCACCATATATTGCTTAGCCGCTGCTGCAACCTCACCACATTACCTCATCCTACCCTTTGAGCCTTGATAGTCTTGTTACCCATGGTTATGGGATTGCTGAGTCCTCGTGGCTCAGAGATACTACAACACCAGATGCAGGTTCAGCCGAGAATGATGCAGGAGATGGATCAGAACTCCACCAGGAGTTCGATGAAGAGTGTGGTCGTATGCTTGTGACGTTTTCGACGATCAGTAGTGGTTTCTACTAGGGGCGATTCAGACCTCTGGCTTTATGTATTTGGTATCTTTCTTTTGGATCTTCACCCGTAGTCGGGTTGATGATGTTATTTGGATGATGATTTTCTTATGTTATGTATTGTGTGACGTGGCGAGTGTAAGCCAACTATCTCTTTTGATTTTCATCCCTATTTTTACATGAGATGTGCAAAGATACCGAACTTGAGATCATTCCAGAATGGGCTTATACCTTTAAGTCGTGCCTCGACACGTAGGAGGTATAGTCCCATCCTGGGCATTACATGGTTGCATCAACCATCAAGAAGAAAGAAGGGGGAAAAGGGGGAGCAAAGCAACCATGAGTACTCATCCAAAGTACTTGCAAGCAAGAATCTACACTATATATGCATCGGTATCAATGAAAAGGGTAGTATCTGTGGACTAAGCTGCAGAATGCCAGAATAAGAGGGGGAGAAGCTAGTCCTATCGAAGACTAGCATCTTCTGGAAACCACCGTCTTGCAGCAAGAGGGGGAAGTAGAGTAGTGTAACATAAGTCATATTTATGTTGTTGTTCCAACGCTCCGGGGTCCTTTCTCGACTCCCGAAGCAACATATCCAAACAATGCCTCAGCATCCAGTTCTAGTTGTAGCCATCGGGATACAACTCCAAGTGTCCTTTACCGTAGGACAGGCTATCGATAGATGTTTTCTTCCCTGCAGGGGTGCACCAACTTACCCATCACGCTTTCTTAACTCCGGCAGGACACACCATCAGGTCATGCCCGCCCTCGGCCAAACAATACGCCGCAACCCGACCTAGACTTAATAGAGAGGTCATGCACGCCGGACTAAACCCTATGCCCCCAGGGGTCATGGGCCAATCGCCCCGGGAACTCCTGCACGTTGCGTGGGCAGCCGATGAGTAGACCTAGCAACCACCTTTAAAAAGGTAGGAGCCTAACCAGTCCAACCCGTTGCGCGCCGCTCAGTCGCAATGACGTTAGTTAAACTTCGGCTGATGCATACGATGCAGAACGCCCATACTATGCCCACGTGATGGTTAGCGCTATCCGGCCAGAGGCCCCTCAGATCAAATATCCAAACCATTTAGTGTCTTGCGAACGCGCGGTAACGAGCAGAGACTCACGAAAATGTGACCCCATCGCCCCGTCTCGAGAACTTGCGGCAAGGGCGAGTGCCCGGCCATGCCTCGTATTTATCTCGCGGGCACCTTCCATGTCAACCCGACTACACATCAATCGCAATTAAGCTCGCGCGGGTATGCCTCAGGGTCGTCCCGTCTTTAGTAACCAGGTTCAGTGTAAAGTCATAGTAACCATAGTAGCTGTGTGTTTGACACCAAAGGAAAACCTGAGGAAATCACCCTCGATGGAATTCCAACTGATGTTTATCGTCAAGGTGAACGAAAGAGGAGTCACCCTCGAGGTCCACTCTTGAGGAGTTGCATGACAGTGTCGTTATCGGGAGTGGAGAAAGAGGAATCACCCTCGATGACCACAACCGATGAACTAACCTACAAGGTTAACATCAGAAGTGCTGATGAGGTCTCACCCTCGGCACTCGATAGTAACCCAGTAGTGTCGAGCAACTAAGGGGAAAGTGATATGCGGTGCCGGGTCCTAGTCTTCGATCCCGTTGATCGGGTCTTCTGATAATCCAGCGGGGCAGTCGGGACAAGGTAGGGGGTCACTAGTGGATCTCTAACCAGCCTATACTAAGCAGTTTAGTATAAACATGTAAGGTATGAAAGCAGTATCAACAACAGACTATGCATCAGAATAGGATCATACAAAAAGCAGTAGCAGTTCTAATGCAAGCATAAGAGAGAAGAGAATGGGCGATATCAGAATGATCAAAGGGGGTTGGCTTGCCTGGTTGCTCTGGCAAGAAGGAGGGGTCGTCAACACCGTAGTCGATCACCGGGGCATCATCGGTCTCGGGGTCTACCAGAGAGAAGAGGGGGAAGAAACAGTAAATATAAAGCAAACAGATGCAACAACGAAGCATGACAAGTCAACACGCAGTGCTAGGGTGCTCTAACGCGGTGCTGCATGATACTGGCGAAGGGGGATAACATCCGGGAAAGTATTCCAGGTGTTGAGCATTTTCGGACAGATGAAACGGAGGGGAAAGTTGCAGGTTCACTATACTAGGGACGTGTGGCGGATGAACGGACCGTGTATTCGGATTCGTCTCGTCGTTCTAAGCGACTTTCATATATAAAACTTTTTCATCTGAGCTACGGTTTATTTTCTACGATTTATCAAAGTTTTAGGCATTTTCTGGATTTATTAAATTATTTAAAACAAACGTTATCTAAAACAGTGCGAGATGATGTCAGCATGACGTCGAGGTGACATCAGCAGTCAACAGGTTGACTTGGTCAACTTGGCAGTGGGGCCCACTGTCATAGACTGTTAGCTAATTGACCTAGTTAGTTAGTCTAATTAGACTGATTAATTAAGTTAAGTTAATTAATTAATTAATCTATTTAAATATTATTATTTTTTAATATTTTTTAAACAGGGGCCTGGGCGCTTGGGCCCATAGGTCAGTGGCACAGGCCAGCGAGGCGGGCTTTTAACGGGTGTGCGCCGGTGTGCCCGCACGGGGCGACACAGGGCGCCAGCGGGGCGGGGCCATGGCCTCGGCGCGGCCAGTGGAGGGCGCCGGCCGGCTAGTGCCGTGGCTGGCGGCGGGCGGCGAGCGCGTGGAGCTACAGCGTGCTGCCGCGGCACCTGCTGTTGCTAGAGGAGGCGGGGAGGGTCCCGGCCACGGCGACGAGCGCCAGCGCCGGGCGCGGCCTCGCCGGCCAACGATGGCCGGTGGAATCGCCAGAGGCGGCGTG
>LR738713.1:556646782-556694517 GCA_902687465.1 Secale cereale | reverse complement strand
GGGGCTTGGCGGGGTGTGGCAGGGCGGCGATGTCTGCGGCGGCTGCGGTGCGCGCGGCGGGAGCGATGGCCGCGGCCGCTGGCGACGCTAAGGCAGGCCGCGGGGAGGGAGAGGGGTGAGCGGCGGCGCGGGGTGGCCACTGGAGCGTGCGGCGCGGCGGAGCCGCGATGGTGGCCGGCCGGGGCTGGCCCAGGTCGGGGCCAGTCGACGGCAGCGAGGTGAGGGAGCACGGGGTCGCGAGGAGCACGGGTAGAGAAAGAGGGACGGCCGCTCACATCATTGCAGGGGAGGCTCGGGGAGGCCGGCGATGGTGTAATTCGACGGCGACGATGATGAGGCAGTGGCGGCCGAGGCGGGAAAGACGTCGATCCCGACAGTGTGGCGATCTGCTGCTCGAATTCGTGATCGGAGTGGAAGCATTGGTCGTCGGTGCTGCACCAGGCGCAGTCCTAGGCGGCGGGCCGCAGGACGGCTGCGAGAACGGGGCGTCCATGGTGACCGCGTCCTCGATCCCCTCTAGAACAAGAAGAGGGGCCAGAGCAAATCTGAGAGGGAGAGGGATATGGGGGATTTGGGGGATAGGGTTTCAGGGAGGGAGAGAGAGGCGTCCTGGGGTGCCTTGTAGAAGTCTGGGACGGGGGAAGGCCGCAGGATGGCCAGTGGCCTTGGCGGATGGTCGCCACGCCTACAGCCTCCACTGTAACGGAGGTGGGAGGTGACCCATAGTTGGGCTGGGCCTCCCTATGCACTTGAGGTCCAGCCCAACAATAGATAGATTTCCCCCAATTTTTCTATTTCGTGTTTTTTTACTATTTTACAAACTTTTGAGCTACCAATGAATTTTGCTAAATATTTAACTTAGCACATAATTTAATTGCATTAATGTGGGCGCAAAAAGAAAGGGTTCAGGTGAAATGGAGCGATGCAAATTTGTATTACAATTTTAAATGTGTTTAATTAAACCCGCCGATCCATTAAAATATTTCTAGGGCCAATTTATAAATTCATTTAATGTTGGAACCTCTTCGACAAATACCAGGAGATTATTTATAATGTTGTAAACAATTTTGTTTGACCCCCATTGAAGAAATGTTTTCTCACTTGCAAATTTAAAATTTGAATTTGACTTAGGCTTTAACCAAGAGAGATTAAGTTTAGCAGAAAGGGATGACGTGGCATCATTTGTCAAGGATTATTGTAGCTTGATTATCCGGGCGTGACATGCTGCAGCTGTGCATGCATGCACGTAGGATGAAGGAGACAAGGCCACCAACTTGCACTTGGTTGCTGCCCTAATGGTCCCCAAGTGCAGGGAATCATCATAGCAATTCCCAGTGGTGGAAGTGATATATATGGAGTGTCGAACCCACAAGGAGCTAAAGGTAAAATCAATATTCTCTCAAGTCATATCTGTCACTGATACGACTCTACGTACACCGAACGTTTGCTTCCAACTAGAAACGAGAAATAAAATTACGTTGTGGGTATGAAGAGGATAACTTTGCATGAAATTGGAGAGCTAAAATATAAAAGTAGGTGATGTTATCATAAAGTTAGAATATATTACTAAATATTATCAATAGCGAGTGTGGAATAATGATGGATCGGTGTGCGGAATTGTCCTAGGCAATTGTTAACAAGACCGGTAGTCGTCATTGCAATTTCATATGAGGGAGAGGCATAAGCTAACATAATTTATCTTCTTGGATCATATGCACTTATGATTGAAACTCTAGCAAGCATCCGCAACTACTAAAGATCATTAAGGTAAAACCCAACCATAGCATTAAAGCATCATGTCCCCTTTATCCCATACGCAACAATCCCCTTACTCGGGTTTATGCTTCTGTCACTCAAGCAACCCACTATAAGAGAATCATGAACGTATTGCAACACCCTACAATGGGAATCCCTCACGCTTGCGTGACATGGAGGGCACCATAGGACAACACCAAAATAAAACATACAACTCATACCAATCTAGATCATCAATCAACCCAAAGACAAAGGATATCTACTCAAAACGTCATAGGATGGCAACACATCATTGGATCATAATATGTGGCATAAAGCACCATGTTCAAGTAGGGATTACAGCGGGGTGCGGGACAGTGGATCGCGTAAAAGCGATGAGGATGGTGATGATGATGGTGATGTTGATGAAGACGATCACTGCGGTGATGATTCCCCTCCCGATGGCACTCCGGTGCCACCGAGAGAGAGGAGGAGAGGTTCTCCCCCTTGTGCTTCCTCCTCTATGGCCTTCCCCCTAGATGGGGAGAGGTTCTCCCTCTGGTCCTTGGCTCATGGTGATGCTGGCCCCTCCGGGATCCTCCTCCATGGCCTCCGGTGATGATGGCCCTCTCCGGCAGGGTGCCAGAGAGGGCCTAGATTGATTTCTCGTGGTTACAGAGGCTTGCGAAGGCGGAATTTCCGATCTAGGTTATTTTCTGGAGGTTTCTGTATTTATAGGAATTTTTGGCGTCGGTCTCACATCCAAGGGTCTTCGAGTCATCCATGAGATAGGGGCCCAAGCCCATGGGGGGTGGGCGCGCCCCCCACCCTCGTGGATAGCCCGAAACTCTTCTGACCCAACTCTTTTACTCCAGGGGCTTCTTTTGGTCCATAAAAAATCATTAAAAATTGGCACATCAATTGGACTCCGTTTGGTATTCCTTTTGTGTAAAACTTAGAAACAAGGAAAAAAACAGAAACTGGCACTAGGCTCTAAGTTAATAGGTTAGTCCCAAAAATCATATAAATGTATATAAAACATCTAAGATGGATAATATAATAGCATGAATACTTCATAAATTATAGATACGTTGGAGACGTATCATGCCCCACCACAAACAAGTGCACCCATGCATGTACGCAGATCCGTCTCACCCAAGGACGGTGCAGACCAAGGCCGCTCTTGTGTAGGCTGGCGCAGTGATGCCTGAGCCACTGGTGCAGCCGGGCTAGATGGCGGCGGCGGCACCCGAGCCACCTGTGCAGCCGGTCTAGATGGCAGCGGCGGCGGTGAAGAGTATCCCGTAGGTTGGTCATCATGCATGTTCAAAGACCGTGTAGAGTACGGCAGCTTGGACGACTGCATGGACAACGGTGGTGAAGAGGCCTTCACGAGGGAAGAAGGTAACTGAAGAGTGGTGCCCATGTGCATCGGCACGTCTGAACTCGTAGCATTCCTGGTATGAGTTACTGCAATGGCGTTCCTTGTTCGATCTCTTAGCTTTATCCCCATCGAGTACATCCTCATCTTCCTCATCGTGACCGGTATTGGGACTGTGATCATGTTTCTTCCAAATGAGAGGCACAAAGTCTGGGTCTGGAACAAAGTCTTCTTTCTCAAGTTCAAAGCGAACCGCAAACCCTTTTAGCTTCACATAAACATCTGTGTCTAAGGGTTCATCCGAGTCGTAATCACTGTTTTGAATATGTCCTTGTTGACCACTGCAACTTGGATACGAACGATACCTTTGCGGAGCAAACAAGTCAAATCAATGTCTTGAGTTGAGTGAATGGCAGAACCAATAGCCCATAGCCCCAAAATATATTATGTGGCTAGGCTTTTAGGATGACATTGTGCCAAATACATGTCTTAGGACTTAAACATGTCTACTCACTCTTCCTACCAACTGAAATAGGTCTAATTTTTTTTTGCTTTCTTGAAAGAACAATTTTTTTCATCCAATCTTCAAAAAATTATTGTAACCAGGCCACTTATTAGTATTTATGTGTGCAACTACGTAGACACTGCGTTGAGATGGATATAGGAAAAGGACCACTAAGAACATGCATCATTTGATCGATCGCCACAATTGAAGCAACTTGCTTGTTTGAGTTTGAGTTGCGAGAACCTTACAAGCACGTACTATTTCGTAATTAGGGCTCTCGAACGTCGGCCTGGTATCAAGGCTTGAGATGTTGATTGCGTGTAGTTTTCGTTTAAAAATCTCTATTATCCGCCTAGCCATGTGTAACCGTTATCAAATCGCTCCACTTCACGTGATATGCTGGCGTATAACCCAAACAACCCCCTAGAGATTAAATGCATATAAGCTTTTGGTTATTAATTTTCTTTTCTTTGTATGAGGTGTTAGGAAACACCAATGCAAGCCACATATCTACGTAAAAACCTAGCATTGTGAGGACTTTCATTAAATAGGTCATAGACATTGCATGTCAACAAAAACAACCTTCGAGAAATTGAATGTACGTAACTTATTGGATATTAATTTTCGATTGTGTATGAGGCGTTGGGTGCCACATGCAAGTCCCATAACTATTTAAAATATCAAGCACAACCATGACAATAGATGTATTTATATGACCGACAACAACACAATGAGAAATATAGAGGGAAGAAGTAAATAAAAACTTCAATGCAACACTCAACTAAGCCACACGGGTTCACCTACTCCTTGATAAGAAAATTAGATTGGCTTATACCAAAGCTCAAACGATCGTGTAGTTTTGTTCCCAAAAACTCCCCAAGATGTATAGGATAACTACGTCGAATGAGTGTCAATTATCTTTTGGAATGGTATCTCATGAGGAAATGCACCAAACTTACAAAGAAATGAGACCTAAACTCCGACGAAGGATCGATAAATGTGTCCACGATCATAGGCCTCTAAAACAATTTCGCAGAACTGCAACCTAAAAATATGTGCTAATATGTCTCATGCGTCATGATTAGCACAAAGAGGGCAGGCAACATTATCCGCTGATCCTCGGTTTCAAGTTGTGTTTAAGAAGGAATTCTTTTGAAAAGGCTCGAGACAAGCCCGACTTTAAAATCCTGGGTTTCAAGTTGTGTTTAAGAAGGATTTTTTTAAAAGGCTCGAGACAAGCCCGACTTTGAATTAATAAAGTCATCAACTGGCAACTATGATCTTGACTACTTTATATCATTTACCCCAGAGTCCAAACTCAAATGCATGTCTTAGGACTAAAACTTTCCTACTCTTCCTACAAAGTGAATCAGGTTTAATTTTTTACTACTTTCACAAAACAACATTATTTTATCCAATCTTTCAAAAATTATCCTAATCAAGCCACTTGTTAGTCTTTATTTGTACGGCTACGTGAAAGACACAGACACCACCAATAGGAGAACGGACACTAAGAAAGCGTGACATTTGATGAGCTCCCCACAATATATACAATCTGCTTGTTTGAGTTTGAGTTGCAGGAATGTTACAACTTACAAACACACACTATTTTATAATTAGGGTTCTTGGACGTCGACTTGGTCTTTAAGTCTCGAGACGTTGATTCCATGTATTTTCATTTCAAATATCTCTATTATCAATCAAGCCATGTGTAAACATTATCAAAACACTCCATTTCATGTGATATGTCGGCATCTATCCCAAAGCAACCTTCTAGAGGTTAAACGCATGTCTAAGGTTTTGGTTATTAGATTTTTAGTTTTGTATGAGGTTTCAGGAAACAAAGATGTAAGTCACATAACATAAAATCCCAACACTACGAGGACTTCAATCAAATAGGTCATACACATCACCTCTTAGTAACAACAACTTTCGAGATATTGAATGTACAAAACTTTTTGGGTAATAAATTTTTGGTTTTATTTGGGGTGTTAGCTAACATCGATACAAGCTATGCAATTGTGTAAAATGCCGAGTACTACGAGGACTTCCATCAAATAGGTCATAGACGCAACCTTGACTTTATAAGGGCCACTTTAGAAGTCACTATGTACTCCCTCCGTAAACTAATATAAGAGCATTTAGATCACTAAAATAGTGACCTAAACGCTCTTATATTAGTTTACAGAGGGAGTATGTGATATGACGAGGCTATTACAAGATAATACATCATTTCTTCTGGGTTGTATTGGGGAACATTGAATTGTGTTAAACAAACTTGCAAGCACAACAAATTATTATTTTGTTATGAGGGTTTTGTATATGTGTCAACACACTAGACGATTGCTGATGGTGTAATACACCAGGGGTGGTGCTCCGTGGGGAACCCAGCAGCAAGCAAGCCATGGGGCCCAGAAAGCCCACTAAGAAGCTAGCGATGGGAAGGAGCCTGGATGATCGAATAAAACATCTAAAGACTATCTTGGCCCCCCGGTCTACACGAAGACAAGCAGATTGGATATATCCCTTGTAAAACCCTATTCGCTTTGTCCATATAAGGAGGGGCTACAGGGCTCTCAATCCCATCTACTTTCATAGACCTAGAATCTCTTTAATAAAACACAACCCCCTCATTGTAATCCCTTGCATGAGGTGTTACACCATGAATACAAAGAGGGTATTACTCCTCACCGGAGGTCAAAACATGGGTAAACTATCCGTGCGACCTCCAGTCTAGTACTTACGTGTACGCTCGCTACACTATCGAGGGCACTTGCGAATTTATGTACCGTCAGTTGCATGTACATTTCTTTGGGTAAATTATATGAATCAAGTTTTCAGGTATTAGATGTTTTTAAGGGAATTAGACTATGGTTTTGTAGTGTGTGTTAGGGCAAGATAAACGTCCGCAGGTGCAAATCTCCGTGTGTTCAAGGACAATGTATAATTTTACTATGTAATCTTGCATGCACAACCAAAAATATATTATGTAGCAAGACTTTTAGGATGTCATTGTGCCAATGATTAAGGTGTTGGTTTCATATAGGAAAACTGTATTATCTGCCTTACCATTTGTAACATTAACAAATCACTCTACTCCATGTGACATGATAACCCACAAGTGTAGGGGATCAGGTGTAGCCTTTTTCGATAAGTAAGAGTGTCGAACCCAACAAGGAGCTAAAGGCAGAACAAATATTCCCTCAAGTTCTATCGACCACCGATACAACTCTACGCACGCTTGACGTTTACTTTACCTAGAACAAGTATGAATCTAGAAGTACTTTGTAGTTTTTGTGGGATAGGTTTGTAAGAATATAAAGAGCACATAAATAAAAACTAGGGGCTGTTAAGATAAAGTTAATGATAGCGAGTGTGGAAAATTGTTGGTAGGAGTTGCGAAACTTCCCCTAAGCAATTGACTACGTTACTAGACCGATAGCAAGTTTTATGTGGGAGAGGCCACTACTAGCATGTCATCCCTTACTTGGAATTCTATGCACTTATGGTTGGAACTATTAGCAAGCATACACAACTACTAACGTTCATTAAGGTAAACCCCAACCATAGCATTAAGATATATTGGTCCCCCTTCAATCCCGTATGCATCAATTTCTATGCTAGGTTGAAGCTTCTGTCACTCTTGCCCTCCAATACGTAGTTGTATCAACATACAACTAACCCTATGGTGTGATCCATGCGCGCGCTCATATGATGGGCACCAAAGGACAGCAACATAACCACAAGCAATTTAAATCAATCATAGCAATTCACCAAACACCGATAGGACAACGATAATCTACTCAGACATCATAGGATGGCAACACATCATTGGATAATAATATGAAGCATAAAGCATCATGTTCAAGTAGAGGGTAAAGCGGGTTGCGGGATAGTGGACCGTTGTAGATAGATGGGGAAGGTGAAGGAGATGTTGGTGAAGATGACGGAGGTGTTGGTGTAGATCGCCGTCACACGATGATGGCCCCGGTGGTACTCCGGTGCCATCGGAAGCGAGGGGGAGAGAGCCCCCCTTCTTCTTCCTCTTCCTTGACCTTCTCCCTAGGTGGGAGAAGGGTTTCCCCTCTGGTCCATGGCCTCCATGGCGGCGGAGGGGCGAGAGCCCCTCCGAGATTGGATCTGTCTCTCTGTCTCTCTCTGAATCTGCGTTCCAAGATTCTGGCCTTCCACCGTTTCCTAAATTCCTGGAGATCCGTAACTCCGATTGGGCTGATTTTTTGACACGATTTTTATTTGGATATTAGCTTTCTTGCGGCGAAAGAAGGCCATCAACCTCCTTACGGTGTGTCCACGAGGGCCCAGGGCGCGCCCCCTGCCTCGTGGCCCACTCGGGCATCGTTTCATGTTGGTTCCGCTTCCCAAAATTCACATATATTCCAAAAAAAATCTCCGTCCGTTTTTATTCCGTTTGGACTCCGTTTGATATGGATATTCTGCGAAACAAAAAACATGCAACAAACATGAACTGGCACTAGGCACTTGATCAATATGTTAGTCCCAAAAAATAGTATAAAAAGTTGCCAAAAGTATATGAAAGTTGTAGAATATTGGCATGGAACAATAAAAAATTATAGATACAACGGAGACGTATCAGCATCCCCAAGCTTAATTCCTGCTCGTCCTCGAGTAGGTAAATGATAAAAAATTTAATTTTTGATGTGGAATGCTACCTAGGATAATCTTGATCATGTAATCTAATCATGGCGTGAATATTAAGACACGAGTGATTCAAAGCAATAGTCTATCCTTTGACATTAGGACAATAATACTTCAAGCTTACTAATAAAGCAATCATGTCTCTTCAAAATAACATGGCCAAAGAAAGTTATCCCTACAAAATCATATGGTATGGCTATGCTCCATCTTCACCACACAAAGTATTTAAATCATGCACAACCCCGGTTTTAGCCAAGCAATTGTTTCATACTTTAGTATTCTCATACTTTTTCAACTTTCACGCAATACATGAGCGTGAGCCATGGACATAGCACTATGGGTGGAATAGAAGGTGGTGATAGACAAAAGGTGGGAGAAAGTCTCACATCGACTAGGCAAATCAATGGACGATGGAGATGTCCATCGATCGATATCAATGTGAGTGAGTAGGGATTGCCATGTAACGGATGCACTAGAGCTATAAGTGTATGAAAGATCAAAAAGAAAACTAGTGGGTGTGCATCAACTTGCTTGCTCAAGAAGACCTAGGGCATTTGAGGAAGCCCATCGTTGGAATATACAAGCCAAGTTCTAAAATTCCCACTAGTATATGGAAGTGACAAAACAAGAGACTCTCTATTATGAAGATCATGGTGCTACTCTGAAGCACAAGTGTGGAATAGGATAGTACTATTGTCCCTTCTCTCTTTTCTCTCATTTTTTTGTTTTTTTTGTTTTGTTTTTTTGTTTTTTAGGGGCTTTCTCCTTTTTTTAGCCCCTCTCTATTTTTTAGGCCATCTTTTTTTTATTTGGCCTTTCCTCACATGGGACAATGCTCTAATAATGAAGATCATCACACTTTTATTTACTTACAACACAAAGATTACAACTCGAAGCTAGAACAAAATATGACTCTATGTGAATGCCTCCAGCGGTGTACCGGGATGTGCAATGATCTAGCGTAGCAATGACATCAAAAAACGGACAAGCCATGGAAACATCATGCTAGCTATCTTACGATCATGCAAGGCCATATGACAATGATGGTCTGTGTCATAATAAACGGAACGGTGGAGTTACATGGCAATATATCTCGGAATGGCTATGGAAATGCCATAATAGGTAGGTATGGTGGCTGTTTTGAGGAAGGTATATGGTGGGTGTATGGTACCTGTCAGGGATATGACTAGCAGGTATGAACCGGCTAGTATAAACCGGTTTATTATAATATGTTTGGTTGTAATATTTAGTACAAGCTACGGCCCATGAGATCTTAGGGCCCATGTACATAGTTATGGTTTGTAAACCGCCCGATGATGTAACTTGAGAGATAAGGAAGAAAAGACAGAGACCGAGGCGGACACGTGTATGAGCCGGCCTCGGGACTCTGTAAACCAGACCGGGCGTCGCCTCTATATAAAGGGACGACCCGGCGGTGGTTGGGGGACAAGCAAGAATCAACCCGTCGAGACTACAGGCAAGCGATCCGCTCCCTGTAATCCGACGCCCAAGCAATATCAAAACCAACTAGACGTAGGCTTTTACCTTCATCGAAGGGGCCGAACTAGTATAAACCCTCTGTGTCTTTTGTGTGCTATGAACCCCTTCAAGCTAACCCGTGCGATGGTTCCATCATCAAGTCCGTTAAACCGGACATCTGCCGTGTTATTTCCACGATAGTTGGCGCCCACTGTGGGGCCTCCGCACGATGGTTTCGAGTTCTTGAAGGGCAGCTTTGAAGGGCTCAAGGGTTACGCGGTCGGTCGGATGACCAAGAGTCACCGCGGCCGGATCTACATCGACGACGCAGGTTGGGGACCGGAGGCCGATTCGATCGAATACGGGTACCGGGTTCCCTTCGGCGGCATCCACGTCTTCATTGGCAAGATCGGCGAATCGGGACCTGAGACGGACATCTTCCCCAACATCATTGAGCCGGCTCAGCGTGCGAGATCGGCCCGGATTCAGCCTGCCGTGAAGCACGTTTTCGTTGGAGCAGTTCACAGGGTCCAAACCGAGAACGGATCGGAATCCGGCGGTGAAACAGTTGTATACTCCGACGAAGGGTCCTCATCCGGAGAGACTGAATCTCTGTATCAGTTGCAGGACGGCCGGTCTGAGGGTGAGTCCGACGGGAACAGTATTCTGGACCCCTTTGACCCGCCAAACCGGGTGGCTGTCTTTATGGCCGGTTCACAGCCCACGGTGAACGGGGCGACAACAGAAGCTGGTGTAGGGGGGAGCGGCCCGGCCCTCTCATCTACTGACGTTCTATCCACCTTGATCGAGGAGTTCACAGCTAAAGCGGTGGCAGTGATAGCTCCAGCAGACAAGGCGCAGCATGATGCAGAGCTCCTTCAGTTAAAAGGCCGGATTGATCAATTAAGGGATGATTTGAAAGCAGAGAAGACAATGATAGCAATAAGGCAAGCGAAGCTGAATGATCAGGCTTTTCATCTAAGGATGGAGCAGGCCTCTGTGCAGGGAGTAAGGGGTCGAAAATACCAATCTTGTCTACCGTCGGTTTATGAAGCGACGGATCTGTTCAGGACACCCGGGGCTGGGACCAGCAATGATCCGGCTTTAAACCGGAGGGCACCTCCAGCCAGGGATGAACCGGTTCAGCAACCCACTACGGAGCAAGATCGGCGGGTCACGTCTGCACCTCACGTTCCTACCCCTCTAGGTCATTATTCAAATCCTTTGGATAACATCATTGCTGCTGCTGCACGTTTGGCCGCTTTACCCATTGAGGGGACGTCCCCGGTAGCATTGGAGGCACGCAGGGTCAAGGAGCTACTTAATACGGCGTTAGTACAGCAGCAAGCATATTCCCATAGCAGGGAAAGGTTACATTCAACACCACGTCCCAGCCGGAGTTACACTAGGCATTGGGAGGAACCAGAAGTGTCTAGCAGTGAACGCAGGCGACATCGGCGCAGACAGGATAATCCGGCAGGCGCGGATGCTCAAGCTCAGGATGCAAACCGGGTTAGGTCAGTAGCCCGGGAGGAGGTCCGTCAAACGACGCCGGTTCAAACCGCCACAGCAGAGACAGGAGTCACGACGAGTTCCTTTGGAGTACAGTGTCTTATCCCCGCTTTACGGAGTGTGAAGTTGCCCAAGGATTTTGAAGGGCCCCGTAAGGTACCTAATTACACTGCGGACTTACCTCCTAAAGCTTGAGTGGAGAGTTATGAGATGGCCATGGAGATGCTGGACGTGGATGAAGCGGCTTGTGCAAAGTACTTTACTATGATGCTTGAGGGTACAGCCCGGACCTGGCTAAAGGGTTTACCCCCTAATTCCATCGGATCATGGGGGGAGTTACGTCGCCAGTTTATCAAAAATTTCAAAGATACATGCAAGCAGCCAATGTCAGTAGTGGATCTGGCAGCCTGTGTGCAAAGAGAACAGGAATCTACAAGTGCATGGGTGCGGCGAGTGTCAGAGATCTTGCACTCTTCGAATAGTATCAATCCTAGTATGGCAATAGTAACTTTAGAGAACAATTGCCGGTTTGAGTCCCTAAAGTTAAAACTAGGACTGCTTAAAAGGGATTGCAATGATATGGGAACTCTTATGAGCTCTGGTAAAGTATGGGGACTCTGATAATACCAAGTATCCAGAAGCTGAGGGAGACAAAGCAGTCAAGGTTAACAAACCTGGTAAACCGGCGCAGGTTAACCCGACTACTGCAAGTTTCTTAGGCAAGCGAAAGGCAGAAGGTGGCTCTGATTTCGTAGCCAATACCCAAGTTCAAGGGGGTTTTCAGCGTAATAGGGGCAACCCACCTCAACAAACCGGCGGAGGGGATGTTAGTTGGGACCAAGAATTAGATCAGCCTTGTCCGAAGCATGGCTCGGGCAGACGACCGGCAAAACACACTATAAGAGAGAGCAGGCCTTTTATGGAAGCGATGATGGGCCGCTTTAATCCTAATGACAGGCCTCCAAATGGCGGTTCAGGCCCAGGGTTCTATGGTCCGGGTCATCAGGGGAACAGCTCCGGATCAGGATATCGAGGCAATAACAACGGTTATCAAAACCGGGCCGGTAATCAAAATGGTCAAGGAAGTTATAATAACCAGGGCAACCAACCGCGTAATCAGGGTGGTTACAATAACCAAGGCAGTCAACAGCAGGGCCAAGGTAATCACAATAATCAGGATAATCAGCAGCGTCAGCAACAACAACCACAATCCGGATATCAGAGTAATCTGAAGGGGTTGAGTAGTGGGCAATACCATGTATTCACCACAAGTCTGTGTAAACGAGATCAGAAGGTTTTTAAGCGGCCGGTTAACGCGGTTGAACCGGCAACACCGCAATTTCTGCGCTGGTCGGAGCAGCCCATTGTATGGAGTAGGGAGGATCACCCAATGCGGGTGGATAATCCGGGCCACTTGGCCTTGGTGGTAGCGCCACAGGTGGGAGGTTATAAGTTCACTAAAGTTCTCATGGACGGCGGTAGCAGCATCAACATCTTGTACTATGAGACTTTCCGTCGTATGGGCCTAACGGATAAGAAGTTAAGACAATCAAACACGGTGTTCCACGGGGTGGTTCCATGTAAGTCGGCTTATCCAGTTGGAAAGATTGCCTTAGAAGTTACCTTTGGAGATGAGCATGATTCCAGGTCAGAAATGATAACTTTCGAAGTTGTCAAGATCCGGAGCCCATATCACGCTTTATTCAGGAGAACGGTTTATGCCAAGTTTATGGCTAGGCCATGTTATGTTTATCTGCAACTCAAAATGCCGGGTCACAAGGGCACGATCACAGTTCATGGAAGTCGCAAGATAGCCGTGGAGTGTGAAGAGGGAGATGCAGCCTACGCGGAGGCAGTATGTGCCACAGAAGAGTTGAAGTTTTATAAAGATAATGTTGATCCGGCAGATATGACTCCGCTGAAGAAGCCAACTACAGAGCATGATCCGGCATTGAAGTTTAAATCGTCCGAGGAGACCAAGCAAGTTGATTTTGTGCCAGGTGATTCGTCCAAGCAGTTCACTATCAGCGCTAACCTTGATCCCAAATAGGAAAGTGCGCTCATCGAGTTCATCCGTGAGAACCGGGATATCTTTGCGTGGAAGCCTTCTGACATGCCAGGTATACCGAGGGAACTCGCTGAGCACAGCCTTAACATTGATCCGAAGTATAAACTGGTTAAACAATATTTGCGCCGCTTCAACGAAGAGAGGCGCAAGGCTATAGGAGAAGAAGTGGCCAGGCTTTTGGCCGCAGGGTTCATAGTTGAAGTTTTTCACCCAGAGTGGTTGGCTAATCCGGTGCTTGTGTTAAACAAGAATGGAAAGTGGAAAATGTGTGTGGATTACACAGACCTCAACAAGGCTTGTCCAACTGATCCTTTTGCTCTCCCTCGCATTGATCAGATTATCGATGCTACAGCGGGATGTGAGCGGCTAAGATTTTTGGATGCATATTCAGGATATCACCAGATCAAGATGGCAGTTAAAGACCAAGAGAAGACAACTTTCATAACCCCTTTTGGTGCTTTTTGCTATGTATCTATGCCTTTTGGGCTCAAGAGTGCTCAAGCAACTTATCAGCGTTGCGTTCAGAATTGTCTTAAAGGACAGATAGGGAGGAATGTTCATGCCTATGTGGATGACATTGTGGTTAAATCAAGGAAAGAGGAGACGATGATAGAGGATCTTAAGGAGACTTTTGACAATCTTCGAGCCTATAAGATGATGCTTAATCCGGAGAAGTGTGCCTTTGGTGTTCCGACAGGTAAACTACTCGGATTCTTGGTCTCAAACAGAGGAATAGAAGCTAATCCGGAGAAGATTAAGGCAATCACATCTTTGACTAAACCAGTTTGCATCAACGATGTTCAGCGTATCGCTGGCTGGATCGCAGCATTAAGCCGGTTCATCAGCCGTTTGGGAGAGAAGGCGATCCCGCTTTACCAGATGCTGAAGAAAACAGATCGGTTTATATGGAGTGATGAGGCGAACGCGGCGTTTGAGGATCTGAAGCGGCAACTGGCAAAGCCGCCGGTACTGGCTGCCCCTGTTGATAATGAACCGTTGCTGTTATACGTCGCCGCCAATGCACGGGCAGTCAGCGTTGCAATCGTGGTTGAGCGCAAGGAAGCAGGAAAGGAATACCCGGTTCAACGTCCGGTTTATTATGTGAGTGAAGTACTCATTGAGTCCAAACAGAGGTACCCAAATTGGCAGAAGCTGGTATATGGTGTGCTCATGGCAAACCGGAAGCTGAAGCACTATTTCCAAGGTCATCCGATAACTGTGGTTAGTTCAGCGCCATTGGGAGATATAATCCAAAACAGGGAAGCTACGGGTAGAGTTGCGAAGTGGGCCATTGAACTCAGCCCACATGAGTTGAAGTATGTACCACGCACCGCTATAAAATCTCATGCATTGGTGGATTTCATCAATGATTGGATAGAATTACAAATTCCTGAGGAGAAGCCGGATCTTACATACTGGACGATTCATTTTGACGGGTCAAGACAGTTGGAAGGCTCGGGGGCTGGAGTTGTCTTAACTTCCCCCCGAGGTGATAAGTTTTGTTACGTCCTCCGTTTGTTGTTTCCTTGCACTAATAATGCAGCGGAATATGAAGCGTTACTTCATGGTTTACGGATATCAAAGGAGATGAACTTGAGCCGGGTCAAGTGTCTTGGTGATTCAGATCTGGTGGCACAGCAAGTTTCAGGAAAGTGGGATTCACGAGATCCTCTCATGGCAGCTTACAGACGGGAAGTTGAAGCAGTTGCAGGATATTTCAAAGGGTATCAGGTGGATCATATAGACCGGCGACGGAACGAGGCGGCCGATGCTTTAAGCCGGCTGGGCTCCCAACGTACACCGGTGCCGCCAAATACTTTTTTGGATGAGTTGCATAGTCCTTCGGTTCAAGTACCATCGGAGGAAGACCTAGCTGTTCTTGATCCGGAGGCACAGTTAGTTGCAGCGCTTCATGTAATTCCGGATTGGACGCGGCCTTACTTGGCATATTTGAGCCGAGGAGAGCTACCGGATGATGAGATAGAGGCACGACAGATAATCCGGCGTTCCAATTCCATGACGATTGCGAACGGAGAACTTCATCATCGCAGTGTTTCCGGACCGTTTCAACGGTGTGTATCAGTTGAGGAAGGTTGTGATATCCTTTGTGAAATCCATGAAGGGGATTGTGGTCATCATGCCGGTTCAAAATCCTTGGTGGCTAAGGCTTTTCGACATGGGTTCTATTGGTTAACAGCTCATGCTGATGCGACAGATTTAGTCCGAAAGTGTGATGCTTGTCAGAAGTTTTCACGACGCGCTCTTGTTCCGGCACAGGAGCTCCGGATGATACCAATAACCTGGCCGTTCGCGACTTGGGGGCTTGATATGGTTGGACCTTTCAAATGATCCCAAGATCAGAAAACTCATCTACTAGTGGTAGTGGATAAATTTACAAAGTGGATTGAGGCAGAGCATGTGAGCAAGTGTGATGCGGCAACGGCAGTCAAATTTATAAAAAAGGTAATTTTCCGGTTTGGCTTTCCGCACAGCATCATCACAGACAACGGCACCAATTTATCTCAAGGTGAGATGTAAGAATTCTGTCAACGGGAGCATATTCGCTTAGATGTATCTTCTGTGGCCCACCCCCAATCCAATGGTCAAGCTGAAAGAGCAAATCAGGAGATTTTGCGAGGTATCAAGCCCCGGCTTATGACTCCTTTGCAGAGAACCCTAGGATGCTGGGTTGAGGAGTTACCATCTGTTCTTTGGAGTATCAACACTACACCAAACCGGTTCATAGGTTACACACCTTTCTTCATGGTATATGGTGCTGAAGCGGTCCTTCCAAGTGATATCCGTCATGATTCACCAAGGGTGATGGCTTATGTTGAAGCGGCCAATGAACAAGCAAGGCAAGACAGTTTGGACCGGCTGGATGAAGAGCGTGACATAGCAGCGGCACGGTCTGCAATTTATCAACAAGACTTACGCAGATATCACAGCCGCTGGATCAAGACAAGGACGTTCCAGGAGGGCGACTTAGTACTCCGGCTCATCCAAGATCAAACAGATATGCACAAGTTATCCCCGCCTTGGGAAGGGCCCTTTGTGGTTAGCAAGAATCTGCACAACGGTTCATATTACCTACTGGACGTTCAAGAACACAAGGACTCACGGACATCAGAGGAGGAGACGAAGAGGCCATGGAACATCGCCCACTTACGGCCATACTATACATGAGCTATGAGCTCCACTGTATCCTATGTATATATTACGATTAATGAATAAATCGGCACCCTCGGTAAACCGGGGGCTCAGCCTTTTTTCCAATACAAATATCTTATGAGAACAACCATATATACATTATCATGTCATATTTCAAAGATATCGATCGGTTTAAAACTGATTTTTGCAGAATATATACTCAGAAGCAATAAAACTCCCTGAAGAGCATAAAGGTCACATCCGGCTCAAAGAGGACGCTTCACGCAAACCCTCTGGATGGTAATCCATCCAGTGATTGGTTCAAGATTTACCCATGGCTTCATGGAGCCATGGAGACCCTCTGGAAACGCTACGGGCATCCAGTGATTGGTTTATATTTCCCATGGTTTCAAGGAACCATGGAGGCCCTCTGGAAAAGCTACGGGCATCCAGTGATTGGCTTATATTTCCCATGGCTTCACGGAGCCATGGAGGCCCTCTGGAAAGGCTACGGTCATCCAGTGATTCGCTAAAGTTTTTTCTTATGGTTCCTATGGAAAGACGAGATTATCCGCATCCATCGACAGGCCCTCTGGAAAGACGGGATTACCCGCATCCAGTGATTGGATGAACCTTGGTTTGAGCCTGGCAGCTTGTAAAAAGCCTCGACTACATGGTTTTATTTGCAAATTTGCGTTTTCTGATCTTTATGTGTTATGATTCTTTAATCCGGAGTGGGACAATTCAAGAAATTGACCACACATCTACAAAGTTAAAAGTCTGGATCGTGAATACCAGCATGAGATAAACTGGTGCTCATTATAACCCGGATCATCCATCAGGCAAAAAGCTACAAACTTCTGGACAAAGTTTCGGAATGATATAAACCGGTGTCTTTTATCTAGCCCGGGTTTGTTATTGGATCCATGAAGGTCTTCATCAAGAAATTTTAAATTCTACCGGATTAAGAGTATTGAGCATACTTGGTCTTAGGTATAGAGTTGTTTATGATATAAGTATATACTTATTTGATATATCATGAGAACAATTTAATGGGTCCAACGGTCAAACCGTTAGGACATATTTTCAAATATTGTATATGCAGGAACAGATGATATATAAGACAATTCATATCAGACCAAACTGGCAATGATAAAACAAGAAGTTGGAATATCTAGATCAAAACGGACAATGTTATCAGCTATCCTATTACAAGGCATAGCAAGCCTGACGGATTAAAGATTGTTCGATAAATGAGACTGCAATTGCAAACATTAAACTATGAGCTATGCTCCCTCCTGCTGCGACGGCTGGGCATCGACTTGATCTGGAATCTCCTCCTCTTCTTGAAGCGGTTGGAAGTCAGGGGCGCGCCAGTCGATTTTTGCTAAGGCACGAAAGTACATCTCTTCATTGATAAGCTCCGATGGTTCAATATCTGGAGCGAAGGTATGAGGGTGCACTGGTGGAATTAAATTGACGGTATCACAAACCGGCCGCTCCACCCGCTCGTTCTGCAAGTCGTACCCCGGATGATACCTGGATAAATCGGATTCGGCTGCAAGCTTGCTGGCGAGTGGACGCATCTCCTTCGTTAAGGCATGGAGGTCCTTTGCAGTAAAAGTTGATCCGTCTTCTTTAGTATCAGGAAATCCACTCAAGGCTTCTTCCGGATCAAGATTCGGGACCCAGGCTTTAGCCCTGGTAAGTGCCATGAGGGCACCGGCTCGAGCAGCAGATTTCTTAACTTCCTCCAAACGCACTGGCAAAACAGATAGTTTTTCTAACGTGCCTTGGATGGTAGTGGGCGCCGGTTTATTGAATGATGTTGCACTTATGATCCTCTGAGCGCCAGAATACAGCTGCTCGACCAAAGTGTAACATGCCTTAAGTTTCTTCCGTAAGTCATCCCCAAGATGGGTGACACGGCGCCCTGCATATGAGTAACACAATTAAACCGACACGGATGGAAGATTACAAGGATAAAGCAGGAGTACAGATATACTTACCGAAGATTGCAGAAGTCATTAACTCAATTTGCCTCTTTAAACCGGTTAACTCTTCAGAAACCGGATTAAGCGCTTCCTCAGCATCTTTGGCCCTTTTCTCCAGCTCTTTCTTCTGAACCTCAAAGGCGGTCCACTTTTCTTCAAAGAATTTCTTCAGCTCTTCAGCGGTCTTTAAACTCACCTTCAAGTCTTTTTTAGCTTTAGCAGCGGCAGCTTCTATCTCAGCAAGTCTGTTCCGGAGTTCACTGACTTCTTCAGCCCTCCGGGTTAAATCAGCCTGCAAAGAAAATCAAGTGATAAGAAGCAATTCAAAGACAAAGTCTCAAGCACACAAACAAGTTGTCTACTTGACACTTGGGGGCTAATGGGCAATTGAAGAGTTAAACAGTAATGATTCAAAGACAAAGTCTCAAGCACACAAACAAGTTGTCTACTTGACACTTGGGGGCTAATGGAATATTGAACTATCAAAGGAAAAGTCAAGCAAGTCCCTGGCACTTGGGGGCTAATGCAAGATCAATCGATTCATCAAAAAGTACCGGTTCACCTTCTCAATATAAACTAAACTGGAACTTGGGGGCTGATACGGTATAGACAGAAGTGCATTGAAAATCAAAAGAAGAGGCAAAGGATTACCTCATACTTGTCTTTCATCATATTAATCAGACCTGCCTCATAGTCCCGACCTGTGTGGAGCCGGTTCAAATATCCGGAATAGAGTTCCTGGGCACTCATCTCAGCAAAGCTGGATAGTTCGGTACTCCATTTACCCTTTTCCTTGTGCAGCTTCTACGCTTTAGCCGTACGTTTGGCTAAGACAGTGGGCTCAGCAGGAGCGGTGTAAGCGGTATGGGTTATCTCCACATCCGGAGAAGCAGTAGCTGGTGGTGGGGTTGCAGTACGAACCGGACTGGCTGGAGCCGGATTGGGCTGAGGAGTATTAGCCCGGGCAGGACTGGACGGTTCAGGAACGTCTTCAGCATTTGGATTCTCTGGCATAGTTGTGTGGTCTGCAGGGGCAAGATCTTCAAGAGGGACAGTTGAGTCCGGGTTAGCTGCCGGATCATCAACAACAGTCTGAACAGTTGGATGGTTGGCCTTTAGTTTTTTACTAGGCTTTGGCTTGCTAAAGAAAGTTGGAGAAATAAGTTAGAACTGTAAGACAAAGGTGCAATCATAAACCGGATAAATTTAAAAGACTTACCATGGGACAGTTTTCAGGGGTGGAAGCTGAGTTGCAGTTGATTCATCGGAAGAGGATAACGGAGTCTCCTGACAATCAGGATCAGACAGTTTAAGAGGTTTTCGTATAAGCCCGGCCTTGAGATGAAGGAGGGTTGGAGAGAGTATAACCTCAGAGCGGCGCCTCCGAGCCGGAGTAAGGGAAATTCCGGATGATTCCACTGCAAGACCGCTGTGGCGAGTGGTCCGGCGAAGAGCTTCGTGTTGTTGTTTCTTCAAAAGAAAATTAGGATCCAATTGAGCATAAGGATGAGAAAACTGATATTTCTGGACTGTCCGATGACTTTTTTGTGGAAGCGGTTCTGAATCGGAAGAAAGGATAGTTACCTCAACTTCGGCCGGTTTATCTCCTTCCGCCAACTCCTGTGAAAAGTTATCATTAGATACAGATATGAGTAAAAGCAAATAAGTTGAAGCCGGATCAATTCATACCTCAGAGTCCGGATCGTCATCCTCAGCGTGAGAACTAGAGCCACCAGCCGCTTTTCTCTTCTTATTAGCCAAGGTTTTCCAACGGGTTTGTTTTCCGGGTTTCTCCTGAGGCTTTCTTTTCCAGAAAGGGTCCTCGGCCTATTCAGACAGAAAAGAGACAGTTAGAAGACGGTTTATGTAAACGGATTAAAAATATATATAAGAAAACAAGGCTTACTGCAGGCAGCTTGTTTTTCTTGTAATACGGAGCCAATCCGATTTTGCTGCAATCTTCTAAGGAGACGTTGAGCATCTTCTTAGCCGATTCAATGACCTCCGATTCAGAAAGCTTATCGTTGGTAAACCATTGAGGGTCGTCCGGTTTACCAGAATACTTGCACATCAATTGTGATCGCGGACTCAAGGGAAGGATACTCCAAGAGAGCCAACAGCGCATAAAATCGGTTCCAATTAAACCGTTGGCCATAAACGCTTTCAGTCTAGCAAGCTGAGAAGCAAACCGGGGCCGTTCGGCAGAGCTAAGTCGCTATGGCAAAGGGTGATCTTCCGGAAGACGGTGCTCGCGATAACCCGGCAGTGGGTTCTCCCCTTGCGGAGAAGTGTCAATACAGTAAAACCAAGACTTGTTCCATTCCTTCGGATGCGTGTGGAGAGCGGCATGAGGAAAGACTGCATCTCTCCTTTTCTGGATGCTAACCCCGCCAAGTTCATGATGTGGTCCGCTGGTGAACTCAGTACGCCGGTTCAGGTGAAAGAAATCCTGGAACAAGTCAACAGACGGTTCTTCTTGCAGATGTACCTCTAAGAAAACTTGGAAGTCACAGATATTGGAAACGGAGTTGGGACCAATGTCCTGAGGATGGAGTTGGAAAGCGGCAAGCACATCTCGGAAGAATCTTGAACCGGGAGGTGTGAAGCCTCGGGCTATGTTGTCGAAGAAAACAATAACCTCCCCCTCTCTGGGAGTAGGAGGGCATTCATTTCCTGGAGCCCGCCACTTTAAAACGGATTGAGGACCTAAAGTACCAACGGCGGCAGCGTTGGCCAAGTCTTCTTCCGTAATAATGGAAGGAACCCAATCGCAAGACACAAATTGTTTGGCCATGACAGCAGAAGAGCAAGCACTAAAAAGATAAAGTGTAAAGACCGGATTATTTAAGTACAGCAGCATAAACCGGAAGATATATATGAAGATCACGCAACGGTTTAGACAAGGGAGCTATGCTATTACCGGTTCATGACAGCGATAGAAGAAGAGCTAAACCGTCGCGTATGTTTTTAAAAATTATTTACAGAGTTTGCGCATGATAGTTTAAACCGGAGTATACTTAACAGATCTACAAAGGAGAAGAAACAGGTTTTCACAGACAATTAAAGCAGAACAGATCTGAGCATGCAAGAAAAAGAAAAATAAATGCAAGGATATACGGGAAGAACTACAAAGGTGATATATGGAGCAGATGCATCTACAGGTTGTACATAAACAACGAAGATCTGAAGCATATGCAGCGGAGTAAAAGCAAAAGTTTAAAGGGCAAGATTTAAAAGTGAAAGTTACTGAGAACTATTTGTTCAGGTCGAACGAAGGTGAAGCTTTTACTGAGGTTCTAATGGCGGAGATATGAACCCTAGAAATTACGTATCTAAAATGAGGAGGGAGGCATACCTGGAACAGCAAGAATCAGCGGCGGAGTTTCTCTGGTCAAGCTCAGGTCGATGCAGCGGACGGCGAGAGCTTGGATTCGGCGGTCGACGGCGGCGGTTCGAGCTCGTGCGTCAATGGCGTCTTGAGCTCGGGCGACGGAGGTAGAAGAGAGAGGAAGAGAATAACAGATGAGGACAGCGGTATTTATAAGAAAAAAGTCAGATCCGAAGTGATAGGTGCGGGATTCGAGGAGGCAAAGGATTGGATAAAGATCCGCTGACGCCTCGATCTTCGGGATAACCCTTAAACAAAGCTATAGTACAGCTCGCGGCGTTAAATGCGGAAGTGATGTCACGGTCAGATTCAGTGATTCTCGAGGATGACATCAGGGCCGGTTTACAAAAAATGAGAAGAGACAGAAGAAAATTATGCAAGACTGAGAAAATTGATGTGAACAAGTTCAAATCATTCTGGGGCCTAATGTCAGGGATATGACTAGCAGGTATGAACCGGCTAGGATAAACCGGTTTATTATAATATGTTTGGTTGTAATATTTAGTACAGGCTACGGCCCATGAGATCTTAGGGCCCATGTACATAGTTATGGTTTGTAAACCGCCCGATGATGTAACTTGAGAGATAAGGAAGAAAAGACAGAGACCGAGGCGGACACGAGTATGAGCCGGCCTCGGGACTCTGTAAACCAGACCGGGCGTCGCCTCTATATAAAGGGACGACCCGGCGGTGGTTGGGGGACAAGCAAGAATCAACCCGTCGAGACTACAGGCAAGCGATCCGCTCCCTGTAATCCGACGCCCAAGCAATATCAAAACCAACTAGACGTAGGCTTTTACCTTCATCGAAGGGGCCGAACTAGTATAAACCCTCTGTGTCTTTTGTGTGCTATGAACCCCTTCAAGCTAACCCGTGCGATGGTTCCATCATCAAGTCCGTTAAACCGGACATCTGCCGTGTTATTTCCACGACAGTACCGGCGAAAGTTGCGCGGTACAGGAGAGGCTAGCAATGGTGGAAGGGTGAGAGTGCGTATAATCCATGGACTCAACACTAGTCATAAAAAACTCACATACTTATTGCAAAAATTTATTAGTCATTGAAACCAAGTACTACACGCATGCTCCTAGGAGGGAGGTTGGTAGGAGTTAACCATCGCGCGCCCCCGACCTCCACACAAAGGATGACACTCAATAAATAAATCATGCTCCAACTTTGTCACATAACGGTTCACCATATGTGCCTGCTACGGGAATCACAAACCTCAACACAAGTATTTCTAGTATCCACATCTACCCACTAGCATGACTCTAATATCATCATCTTTATATCGCAAAACTATTGCAAGGAATCAAACATATCATATTCAGCGATCTACAAGTTTATATAGGATTTTTTGACTAACCATGTGAATGACCAATTCATGTCAACCCTCTAAATAGATATAAGTGAAGCAAGAGAGTTTTAATTCTTTCTACAAAAGTTATGCCCACGCTCTAACAATTATAAGTGAAGCAAAGAGCATTGTACAAATGGCGATTTTCTATGTGAAGAGAAACAGGCAATCCAAACTTCAAATGATATAAGTGAAGCACATGAAGCATTCTATAAAGCCATACTCAAAAGATATAAGTGAAGTGCAAAGAGCATTCTATAAATCAACCAAGGACTATCTCATACCAGCATTGTGCATTTATTAAAATAAAAACAAAAAGCACACGACGCTCCAAGAATTTACCCATATCATGTGAATGAAACGAATCCGAAAACATACTGATACTTGTTGAAGAAAGATGGGATGCCTTCCGGAGCATCCCCAAGCTTACACGCTTGAGTATCCTTGAATATTTACTTGGGGTGCCTTGGGTATCCCCAAGCTTGAGCTCTTGCCTCTCCTTCTTCTCCTCACATCGAGACCTCCTCGATCTTTGAACACTTCATCCACACAAAACTTCAACATAAAACTCGGTAAGATCCGTTAGTATAGTAAAGCAAATCACTACTCTAAGTATTGTTGAAAACCAATTCATATTTTGTTTTTGCATTGTATCTACTGCAATATAACTTTTCCATGGCTTAATCCACTGATCGAAATTGATAGTTTCGTCAAAACAAGCAAACTATGCATCAAAAATAGAATCTGTCTAAAACAGAATAGTCTGTAATAATCTGAACATTCACTATACTTCTCATACTTGAAAAATTCTACCAAAATTAGGAAAAATAAAAAAATTGTATAGAAAGACAGTGCAAAAAGTTTCAGAACCATTTGACTTTCCAGCAAAAAATGTAAAATCGCGCACTAAAGCCAAAGTTTCTGTCCTGCACCGCGCAAACCAACAAGCATTGTAAACATCCTAAAGGCAAACCTTGGCACCTTATTTTTATAATACAATGGAATTGTACAAGGGGATAATTATTTTTGTTGAAAAGTTTCTGTAATTAAGATTCACAAAGTTTCCATGGGCATGAAGAAATTCAAGGACGTCCCCCAGTTTCACAATGCTTGTCTATCTCACTTTCACTTTTCTTTTTGAAAAGTTTTAGGTTCCCCTCTTTATTTTTTTGTTTTTAAACTTTATAAAAGCACACAACAGAAATAAATGACTCTCTAAAACTTCCGGTTTGTGTCCCTGGCAGCGCTTTCTTTAAAGCCATTAAGCTAGGCATATAGTGCTCAAGTAATGGATCCACCCGGATCCCAAGGTATATCAAAGCTAATTTTAATTAGCAATGATTTGGCATTTAGTAGTGCGCACAAAGTGATATGTGTCATGCAAGAAAGAATTCTAACTCTCTTTCCTATGCATAGGCATGTCATACAAGAACAATTCATGCACATCAAGTAAATGCCAATACATAGTATAAGCAGTTTCTTGCAATTTTATCTTGTTGAAAACATAGAGAGGCGGAGATGTAGTTCCTCTCTCATAATAATTGTAAGTAGGAGCAGCAAGCACATGCATATTATACTCATCAAAATCATCATGTGTGATGGAAAAAGGCAACCCATCAATATAATCCTTAATAAGTGCAAACTTCTCCAATGTAGTGTAGTTTGGAGAATTCAAAAAGATAATAGGACTATCATGTGTGAGTGTAATAGCAACAATCTCATGTTTAACATAAGGAACTATAATAAGTTCATCTCCATAAGCATAATTCATATTGGAATCTTGGCCACAAGCATAGCAAGCATCATCAAAAAGGGATGTTTCAAAAGAATCCAAGGGATCATAGCAGTCATCATAGCATTCGTCCTTCGGTAAGCACGAAGGGAAATTAAACAATGTATGAGTTGAAGAGTTACTCTCATTAGAAGGTGGGCACGGGTAGCTAATCCGCTCTTCCTCCTTTTGTTCTTCGCTCTCCTCGTCATCTTTTTCATCCAATGAGCTCACAATGTCATTAATTTCTTCTTCCATAGACTCCTGCAAAATATTAGTCTCTTCTTGGACAACGGAGACCTTCTCAATAAACGCATCAATATTGGAGTTATATTCATAATTCAAATAGCAATATTTCAATATAGCAAGATTTTCAGGCCTAGAAACATCATCATCAAAAGCATCATTCTTTTTAAACAGATATTCAATTTCATAAGCACCCTCAAAAGCAACAAATTCTTCTATTTGTTCCACATCATAATAATCATATATACCATTAGCATAAGAAGCTAAGGTTTCATTATCATTAAATTTGCTTGAAAAGGGAAGGTGTGGAGCCTTCATCCAAGAGCAACAAGTATAATCATATCTCAAGCATAGTTGCCGAGCATACCAATGCAACATATAATTTGATCCCATAACAGTTTTGTCACATCCCTAGTTAGCACTTGCTTTAGTACCTAGCTAGAGTGTGCATCACGTCTACATTCAAAGAAACTTGAAATGGGATCAACAGAAACCCCAGCACCCCTCTCCTAACAACTAGGGTTTGCTAAAATATTTTCCAATGTACCCAAAATGCCCTTCAAAAGTGTTCATCATTTCTGCCTTGGTCTTAAACCTCTGCCAAAAATGGTGCACAATTTTCTAGGACAATCTAGGGCTTTGGATTAAATCTTATGGTATTTGAATTTGGGCATTTAAATGCTATAAAATATTTTAAATGCTCAAATAATCATAAACTATAATGTTTCCTACTGTTCATATTATATACAGTAGGTATGACAAGTGTTATGAGTTACAAAAATGCTCTGGCATTTTATTTAAATGAACAAAGCTGCAAAAGAAATGAAACAGAAAAGAAAATAGAAAAAAAAGGAGAGAGAAAAGCTTACCTGGCGCCCCACCCGGCCCGCCTGCCGGCCCACCCAGCTGCCGCTCCAGCGAGCTGCTTGGCTCGGCCAGGCAGGCAGGCAGGTGCTCGACGGCGACCGCGCCGCGCGCCACGCAGCTGCCCGCCGCCCTGCTTCATCCCCTCGCCGTCCTGGAGGGATGGTTCGGTCGTTCACGTCCTCCCCGACCCCGCAGACACCTCCACCTCTCCCCAGTTCCTCTCCTTCGCTCTCCCCGCGCCATGGCCGACGCCGTCGTGCTCGCACCGTCGTAGAAGCCGCGCCCACCATCGTCTCTGAGCCCCGCCTTGGTGTCCATCGTCTCCGCCGTCCTCGACTGCCTCGAACAGGCCGAGCCCCGAGCGCTCGCCCGCCCTGGAGACGCCCCCGACCTCTTCTTCCCCAACTCCGGCCGCGGAGATCCCTCTCACCGTTCCGCTCAGCTCCGACCACCCCCGAGCTCGCTCCGGCGCCTGCTGCAACCCCTGTGAGCCTAGCTTCATCCTCCCCCTCTCCGTTGGCTCTCTTTTGCCCTGGAACGCACTGCACAAAGCTCACCCGCACGCACCGGCGGCGAGCTCCGGTGACCATTTGGTCACTGGCACCCGTCCATCACACTCACCGCAGCACGTAGATGCGAAAGGTGCTACGCACGCATCGCCTAGGCCCCTGCAGCCGCATCTCCACACATGCCCGACGCCGGTCGCCGCCTTTGAGCTTGTTGCCGTCGTCTCCGGCCACCTCAGGTCCGGCGACCACCACCATCCGACGCGCAACAGCAAGGGCTTTCCAACGCACCCAACCGCAGCTCGAGCCGTGCACCGTAGGCGATTTCCGAAGCACGCCGCCGTGTTTGGCCTCGCCGGCGGCTAAACGCCGGCGGGATGGACCTGTTTTGACCACGGGTTTGACCCCCTGGGTCACTGACATGTGGGCCCTGCCCGCAAGTCAAACCTAGTTTAGGTGTTAATTTAATTCTAATTAGTTAATTAGTTAACTGTGACACTGACCAGTGGGTCCCACTGGTCAGGTTTGACTTGGACTGGCCCTGTTGACTGCCTGACATCAGCATGATGTCATGATGACGCAGTAAAGGTTTTTCTGGGATTTTTAGGTTTAAAAATAATCCAGGAAATTCCAGAAAATACCCAAAACTTCTAACAATCATATAAAATCAACCGTAGCTCAGATGGAAAAGATTTATATATGAAAAATGACCAGAAAAATCCAATCTTTCCATTGGCACTGGTTTCATGCATGTTTGAACAAGTTAACTTGCTGTATACATCAAAAACATGATAATGCACTTATTTAAATAATAGTTTGAACTTCAATTTGAATCTTTGATTCAAATAGGTTCAAACCCTTCTGGTTTTAGTTGCATTAGCCAACACACATGCATCTTGCCATGTCATGGACATGCATCATATTGTTGCATTTGTTTGTTAATGATTGTATCGCCGATATTCTCTGTGTTAGGTCCTGCTCCCGAGGATACTGCTGCGTATCCAGTTGAAGAGCAGTACCCGACAACTACCTTGTCAGGCAAGCAATCATTGATCATTCCGATACAAACCCAATCTTCTCGCTCCTGCTCTCTTTTACTGCATTAAGGCAACAGCGCATGAACTGCTACTTGCTGCGGTAGTTGAACCCTATTCCCTTGCATGACCTGTCATTGCCACAGTAAATAGTTGAAACCCACTAGCATGTGTAGGAGTTGATTGAGCCATGTGATGTGTGATCCACCATGCTATTTGTTTATGTTGCCTGCTATGCTTAGAGTTGTGTCTGGTCTGATTCATCTGGGTGATGGATCAGAGTGAAATGATCATACCGATAAAGAGAAGGAAGTGTGGAATACACTTGGTAAAGGTATCGATGAAAGGCCATGTAGGAGTACATGGTGGGTTGTTTCATTGGAATCGTCCATAGGACCCGAGATCTGTATGTATGGTTCAAGTTACAGCTACTACCACACATTGGGATCCTTAATTGACCCTCTCGGCTTATTAATTACCCTTGATCTCTGTCCAGGAGTTGCAACTAGTTTCTGGTGTTTATAGTTTACTGGAGGTCGTGCACAACACTGACCCTCGGGGTGGGTTGTGATGCGACAGGTACGTGGCACGGTGTACCGGTTGCCCGTTTGGTGACTCGGGAACCCTGTACACATCGTTTGGGGCCGTGAGCGACACCCCGGCCGGATCTCCCCACGGATGGAACCCAAATAGGCGATAAACCTGGACGAGAGACTTGAGTAGTTAGTCAGGTCGTGGCCGACACCCCCGCTGGGCTTCCGCTTGAAGGTTGCCGAGTACACGCCGAGTAAACGGCGATAAGTGGTGAAAGCGTGTGTGAAGAGGTACACCCCTGCAGGGTTATCAAACTATTCGAATAGCCATTGTTCGCGGTACGGACTACTTGGTTACTCTTACAGTTCATAGGCAAGTTGATGGATACTACTAAAAGCCTCAAGATAAGTGTGAGTGCCGTGGATGGCCCTTCCGAAGGATGACGGAAGAGGATCCTCGGTAGTGTATTGATGTGGTGAGTAGAGGACTCGTGTTCGTAACAACATCTTGCAGTCTGTTGAGAGTTGTAGTATAGGTTAGCCAAGGTCAAAGCTGGCATTCTGCTATGAACTCCACTACCCCCTTGATAATGTTGCATGTATGATAGGTTCTGTGGTAAGACTTGCTGAGTACCTTTGTACTCATGTTTGCTTAATAACTGTTGCAGAGGAGAACCCTGCCCCTGCTGATGGGTTCTACATAGACGTTGACGTCAACGAGTATCTTGACACCCAGACGAAGATCTGGAGCTTGTGAAGGGCCTTGTAGATAGTCAGGCTACACCAAGCCTGTTTTATTTTCTAAGTTGTCTGTACTCAGACATGTAGCTTCCGCTTGTGCTTGTATGACTGTATGACTTGAGTGTTGGGTCATGTGACCCCTACCTGTATGGATATGTTATGTATGGCTCTTGGAGCCTTTTAAATAAAGTACTTTGAGTCATAGAGTTCTGTTGTGATGCAATGTTGTATTTGCACATATTGAGCATATTGCGTGTATGATTGAAATGCTTGGTATGTGTGGGATCCGACACCTAGTTGTTTTCCTTTGGTAGCCTATCTTACAGGGAAATGCCTCCTAGTGTCTCCAATGAGCCTTGGTAGCTTGCTACTGCTCGGAACACGTAGGCTGGCCGGCATGTGTCCTTCTTCGTTCCTGTCTCTGTCCCTTAGGGGGAATGTCACGCGTTGTTCCTTTAAGTCCATGTAGCTTGCTACGATTTGGGTTCATACGTTGATGACCGACACGTTCGTTGCTGGGTCATGGATGCCTGTCTCTGTAATTTAGTGCCACTTTTGGTTTATAACTAGCCATGTCGGCCCGGGTTCTCTGTCATATGGATGTTAGCGACACTGTCATATACGTGTGCCAAAACGCGCAAACGGTCCCGGGCCAGGTAAGGTGGCACCCGTGGGGTTACCGTGCGTGAGGCCGCAAAGTGATATGACGTGTTACAGCTAGATCGGTGTGACTTAGGATCGGGGTCCTCACAGCGTTGGCATCGGAGCTGGACTGCCTGTAGGTTACTCAAGCCAAACTTGTCGATGTTGAGTCTAGAAAAATTCTTAGTTATATGTAGGGGAATTGATTGTGGAAGGGAACGTAAGGCTCTTTTTACTCCTTTACCTTATGCCCTTCTGATCTGAGTCAGTCTATTCTTTCTACGGGGAATTAGGACTAGGCCTCTTATCCTTATTAGGTTCACGTGTTACTAATCTGTAGACTCTTAGGATTGTTGGTTTCAAGCCTCAGTTCAGTTTCTATCCTTTTGAGTATGATGATTGTTGAACCCGGAACCTTGATATGGAATTGTTGAGTGGCTATGCTATCATTTGTATGATGTCTCAAATCTTTGTTTGAGCATTTACAGTTGTTATGCTGCCCGATTTCTTCCAGAAACACTAATGCCTTTGCATTACCTCGTGTTTCAGATGTCTGGACGCATCCCTCACCAAGTGGTTCATTTGACTCGGTGCATTAATGTGCCCGGTCACACGGCCATGCTAGTCCGTGTGATGACAGAGACCGGTTATCGTTGGTATCCTGAATACACTGTGGAGGAACAGTACCGGGATTTCAATCAAAGTCAGTATTTCTGCACAGTCCGGATATACCCCTCTTATCCCGGAGCTAATGATCCCATCCATTGGTCTTATGGACTCGGGATTACCATCGAGATGGCAGTGCAGGATGCCGCTTATTCGATGATGACCATTCTTCGTGCTAGGCATGCCCTGTTGCTGAACACTGAGTTCTGTTACATGCCAGCCTCACTTCTCGGAGAGGAAGGCTACTACACTGGTTTGTATACTGATGCTGCTCATGAAGAGCCACTGCTTCAGACCACTGTTCAGATGCTGGAGGATAGGGACCGTGAGGTCCGTGCCCTCCAGATGGAGCTGTATAACACTCGAGCCGCTCATTGGACTACTTTGACATGGCTTGCACCTGCTGTGCACGCCGGATATCTGGACATGCGAGATTTGTATCCTGTGCGGACTCGTCTGCCTGATCGCATGGATTGGCGTGACGTTGGGGGTATTACACCTCCACGTGGGCGTCGGTTACCACCAACATCGGGACCGAGACCACACCCATGCCCCTATGGTCCACAGCCTTCGAGTGCTCGCGAGTTCCAATATCCGTCTGTACCACTTCCAGGCTACGGTGGTAATCTTTACGAGGACTACTATGCGAATGTCTGAGCTAGTCCGTGGCAGTAGTAGTATTGTAGTAGTTGTATTTCCACAGTCATGCGCGTCTTGTGGAATATGACTTAGTGTGTACTGAGTTCCGGAGGTGTAGTTAAATAATGTATAGGAGCTTGGAATGCCTCTGATGGGATGTATCGTCTTTCACTGCAGTTGTACTTTAGCCTTGGCTTGTGCTAAACTTTGTATCGTGTGTATGACCACTGGTGTATATATAGCAGTTCCTATATTACCATGTCGTACGGATGAACATCCTTGCATTCCGTGTCATCCATTACATTCTGCACTTCTATGTTAAATTTTGCCATCCTGGTCTAAACCGTTGTTTTGTTTTCCTAGGATGGTCAACACTCGCAACACTCCTGCTGCTCAGGAGCAGGGTGAGGCTAGTGGGGCTAGAGATGGGAATCTGCCCCAGCCACCCTCTTTGGCGGAAGTTATGCTTGAAGCAGAACGGAACAAGAGAGAGACCAACCGTCTGCTGGAACGCATAGAGCAGAACACTGGGTTCCGTCAGAGGAATGACGTGGTGTCAATCCACGATTTTATCAAGATGTGTCCACCAAAGTTCCATCACTCCACTGAACCTCTGGATGCTGATGACTGGCTACGTAGTATCACCCACAAGCTACACTCTGCCCGTGTGGTCGAAGCTGACAAGGTTATCTACGCCGCCTACCATCTTGAGGGCCCTGCCAGTCTTTGGTGGGAAAACTTTGAAGCTATGCGTCCTGCTGGCCAAGTCACTACCTGGGTTGAGTTCAGTGAGGCATTCCGTGAACATCACATTCCAGAAGGTCTCATGGATCGCAAGCGGGAGGAATTCTGTAATTTCACCCAGGGCCGTTTAACTGTAGATGGCTATAGTCGTGAGTTTGGTAATCTGGCACGCTATGCACCTGAGGAAGTATCCACCGATGCCAAGAAACAGGCGAGGTTCCGCAAGGGACTCAGCCCTGAACTCCGCCGAGATCTACGTCTGCACGAGTGCACTTCCTTCCAGAAGTTGGTAAACAAGGCTATCAGTGCTGAAACAGGCCAGACCGACTTCGAGGCCACACGCAAGCATACTCGAGACTTTGGTTCCTCATCCGGCTCTAGCTCTCACAAGCGCCGAGTGTGGGTTCCTAACACTGCTCTGCCACCCAAGTACACACCGAGGCCATCCTATGAGGCGCCTCGCCCAACTCAACAGTTTGCACCTGCCAAGACCTATGGAGGTCCACCTTCCAACTTTGCTCCACGCACCACCACTGTGACATGTTTCAAGTGTGGAGAACCGGGGCACTACATGCGTGAGTGTCCTCAGAACCAGCCAGGAAAACCCGTTGGCCGTGGTAAACCAACTGGCAAGGTGAATTATGTCAATCCAATCCCCACTTCACGTGGTCATGTCAACTATGTCTCTGCCGAGGAAGCTTATGAGGATCCTAACGTCGTCCTTGGTACGCTTCTCGTAAACTGCCATCCGGCATCTGTTCTTTTCGATACTGGAGCATCCCATTCGTTCGTATCTGAGAGCTATGCTCGATTTCACAACATGACTTTTTGTGACATGCCTACTTCCATGGTTATTCAAACTCCTGGTTCAAAGTGGCAAACCTCTAGGGTAAGCCATGGAAATGAAATCCTTGTCGATAGACTTGTTTTCCTTGCATCACTAATCGTTCTCAAGTCCTCGGACATAAACATCATTTTGGGTATGGATTGGATGACAACTCATTACGCCAAGATTGATTGCTTTACTAGGACCGTTCAACTTACACATCCATCCGGCAAGATAGTCAATGTCTTGACCCGAATGGCTGAGTGTCAGCTCTACTCTCTTAATGCCAGCCCTCTACCAGAACTCGAAGATATCCCGGTAGTCCGTGACTTCCCGGATGTTTTTCCAGAGGAACTGCCAGGAATTCCACCTGACAGAGATGTCGAGTTCGTGATAGATCTTATTCCTGGAACTGTCCCAATCTCTAGGAGACCTTATAAGATGGCACCACTAGAATTAGCTGAGCTAAAGAAACAACTCAATGAGTCCTTGCAAAAAGGTTTCATCCGTCCTAGTTCTTCCCCTTGGGCTTGCCCCGTCCTCTTCGTCAAGAAGAAGGATGGAACGGAGCGGATGGTTGTAGATTACCGACCTGTCAATCTGGTCACCATAAAGAATAAGTATCCGCTCCCCAGGATCAACGACCTGTATGATCAGCTCGCTGGATCCTCAGTCTTCTCTAAGATGGATTTGAGGTTGGGCTACCATTAAATCAAAATCAAGAACGGGGACATTCCTAAAACGGCTTTCGTTACTCGTTATGGCCAATATGAGTACACCGTCATGTCCTTCGGACCCAGCTACCTTTTCTCGGTTAATGAATTCTATATTCATGGAGTATTTGGATAAATTCGTCGTGGTATACCTCGATGATATACTCATCTATTCCAAGAACAAGGAAGATCATGCCGAGCATTTAAGGCTGGTATTGACGAAACTCCGAGAGCACCGCCTTTATGCCAAATACTCTAAATGTGAATTTTGGTTGCCAGAAGTAACCTATCTAGGTCATGTGATCTCTGGCAAGGGTATTGCCGTCAATCCCGAGCGAGTTCAAGCCGTACTTGATTGGACTCCCCCTGAATCGGCCAAGCAAGTTAGGAGTTTTCTTGGCTTGGCGAGCTATTGCCGACGTTTCGTCGAGAATTTCTCCAAGGTTGCTAAACCTCTAACCGAACTCCTCAAGAAAGATAAAAAGTTTGAGTGGACCCCACAGTGCGAGTCTAGTTTTCAGGAACTGAAAAGACGCCTGACATCTGCACCTGTACTGGTACCACCAGACTTTTCCAAGGATTTTCTAATCTATTGAGACGCCTCGCGACAAGGACTAGGTTGCATTCTCATGCAAGATCGTCAAGTGATTGCATACGCATCTCGACAGTTGCGTCCACATGAGGATAACTATCCTACTCACGATCTAGAGCTTGCAGCTGTAGTCCATGCACTCAAAACATGGCGACATTACCTCCTTCGTAATCGCTGTGAAATCTTCACTGATCATCAAAGTTTGAAGTATATCTTCACCCAACCAGATTTGAATCTCAGGCAAAGACGTTGGGTTGAGTTGCTTACGGACTACGACTTAGGAATCACTTACACCCCTGGAAAGGCCAATGTCATGGCTGATGCACTAAGTCGTAAGTCATATTGTAACAATTTAATGTTACAACAAAGTCAACCACTTCTCCACGAGGAATTTCGTAAGCTTAACCTTCACATTGTTCCTCGAGGATTCCTTTCCACCTTGGTGGCAAAACCTACCCTTATGGATCAAATCATAGTTGCCCAGCGGTATGATAAAGGCATATCTCGGATCAAGGAGAACATTGCTAGCAGAGTTGCTAGAAGTTTCTCTATGGATGATCGAGGTGTAGTGTACTTCGAGAACCGCTTGGTGGTACCCAAGAAACCACAACTACGCCAATTGATTCTTTAGGAGGCTCATGAATCTCCTCTCACGATTCATCCCGGTAGTACCAAAATGTATCAGGACTTACGTCATAGATTCTGGTGGACTAGGATGAAGAGAGAAATCGCTCAATTCATTGCTAACTGCGACGTTTGCCGTCGAGTCAAAGCAGAGCATCAACGGCCTGCTGGCACCCTTCAACCTTTAGCTATTCCTGAATGGAAATGGGACAAAGTCGGTATGGACTTCATTACCGGGTTTCCCAGGTCCAGGAAAGGGAATAATGCTATCTTCGTCGTTATCGACCGTCTCTCTAAAGTAGCTCATTTCCTGCCTGTTCGAGAGAGTATTACCGCTAGCCAGCTAGCAGACTTATATATCTCTCGAATAGTATCACTTCATGGTGTGCCGTTGGAGATTAACTCAGACCGTGGAAGTCTTTTCACTTCACGATTTTGGGAAAGTTTCCAGAATGCTATGGGAACTCATCTCTCGTTCAGTACTGCCTTCCATCCGCAATCAAGTGGTCAAGTGGAATGAGTCAATCAAATTCTGGAAGACATGCTTCGAGCCTCTGTCATTTCTTTCGGCATGGAATGGGAAAAATGTCTTCCATTTGCCGAATTCGCTTATAACAATAGTTATCAAGCCAGCTTGGGTAAAGCTCCCTTCGAAGTTCTATATGGACGAAGGTGTCGAACACCTCTTAACTGGTCGGAGACCGGGGAAAGACAATTCTTTGGCCCAGATATGATTCAGGAAGCAGAAGAACAAGTTCGCATCGTTCGTGAGAGATTGAAAACAGCCCAGTCTCGCCAAAAGAGCCAATATGATAGTCATCATAAGGCTATGACTTTTGAAGTCGGCGACAAGGCTTACCTTCGGGTTACTCCTCTTAAGGGAACCCATCGCTTCGGTATCAAAGGCAAATTGGCCCCTCGTTACATCGGTCCTTTTCGCATTCTTGCCAAACGAGGAGAAGTTGCCTACCAATTGGAACTACCTCCGCACCTCTCCAGAGTTCATGATGTTTTCCACGTTTCCCAACTCAGGCGTTGCTTCTCAGATCCTATCCGCGGAGTGGACCACGAAACGCTTGATCTCCAGGATAATCTCACATATCCAGAATACCCCACTCGTATTCTTGATCAAACTGAGCGCACCACTCGACGCCACAATATCAAGTTTCTCAAGGTTCAATGGTCACATCATTCCGAGAGTGAAGCTACTTGGGAAAGGGAGGATCATCTTCGACTTGAGTACCCCACCCTCTTTCCGGAGGAACCCGAATCTCGGGACGCGATTCTTTTAAGTGGGGGTGAGTTGTCACATCCCTAGTTAGCACTTGCTTTAGTACCTAGCTAGAGTGTGCATCATGTCTACATTCAAAGAAACTTGAAATGGGATCAACAGAAACCCCAGCACCCCTCTCCTAACAACTAGGGTTTGCTAAAATATTTTCCAATGTACCCAAAATGCCCTTCAAAAGTGTTCATCATTTCTGCCTTGGTCTTAAACCTCTGCCAAAAATGGTGCACAATTTTCTAGGACAATCTAGGGCTTTGGATTAAATCTTATGGTATTTGAATTTGGGCATTTAAATGCTATAAAATATTTTAAATGCTCAAATAATCATAAACTATAATGTTTCCTACTGTTCATATTATATATAGTAGGTATGACAAGTGTTATGAGTTACAAAAATGCTCTGGCATTTTATTTAAATGAACAAAGCTGCAAAAGAAATGAAACAGAAAAGAAAATAGAAAAAAAAGGAGAGAGAAAAGCTTACCTGGCGCCCCACCCGGCCCACCTGCCGGCCCAGCCCAGCTGCCGCTCCAGCGAGCTGCTTGGCTCGGCCAGGCAGGCAGGCAGGTGCTCGACGGCGACCGCGCCGCGCGCCACGCAGCTGCCCGCCGCCCTGCTTCATCCCCTCGCCGTCCTAGAGGGATGGTTCGGTCGTTCACGTCCTCCCCGACCGCGCAGACACCTCCACCTCTCCCCAGTTCCTCTCCTTCGCTCTCCCCGCGCCATGGCCGACGCCGTCGTGCTCGCACCGTCGTAGAAGCCGCGCCCACCATCGTCTCTGAGCCCCGCCTTGGTGTCCATCGTCTCCGCCATCCTCGACTGCCTCGAACAGGCCGCGCCCCGAGCGCTCGCCCGCCCTGGAGACGCCCCCGACCTCTTCTTCCCCAACTCCGGCCGCGGAGATCCCTCTCACCGTTCCGCTCAGCTCCGACCACCCCCGAGCTCGCTCCGGCGCCTGCTGCAACCCCTGTGAGCCTAGCTTCATCCTCCCCCTCTCCGTTGGCTCTCTTTTGCCCTGGAACGCACTGCACAAAGCTCACCCGCAAGCACCGCCGCCGTGCTCGCCGCCGGTGATGCTCCGGTGACCATTTGGTCACTGGCACCCGTCCATCACACTCACCGTAGCACGTAGATGCGAAAGGTGCTACGCACGCATCGCCTAGGCCCCTGCAGCCGCATCTCCACACACGCCCGACGCCGGTCGCCGCCTTTGAGCTTGTTGCCGTCGTCTCCGGCCACCTCAGGTCCGGCGACCACCACCATCCGACGCGCAACAGCAAGGGCTTTCCAACGCACCCAACCGCAGCTCGAGCCGTGCACCGTAGATGATTTCCGAAGCACGCCGCCGTGTTTGGCCTCGCCGGCGGCTAAACGCTGGCGGGATGGACCTGTTTTGACCACGGGTTTGACCCCCTGGGTCACTGACATGTGGGCCCTGCCCGCAAGTCAAACCTAGTTTAGGTGTTAATTTAATTCTAATTAGTTAATTAGTTAACTGTGACACTGACCAGTGGGTCCCACTGGTCAGGTTTGACTTGGACTGGCCCTGTTGACTGCCTGACATCAGCATGATGTCATGCTGACGCAGTAAAGGTTTTTCTGGGATTTTTAGGTTTAAAAATAATTCAGGAAATTCCAGAAAATACCCAAAACTTCTAAAAATCATATAAAATCAACCATAGCTCAGATGGAAAAGATTTATATATGAAAAATGATCAGAAAAATCCAATCTTTCCATTGGCACTGGTTTCATGCATGTTTGAACAAGTTAACTTGCCGTATACATCAAAAACATGATAATGCACTTATTTAAATAATAGTTTGAACTTCAATTCGAATCTTTGATTCAAATAGGTTCAAACCCTTCTGGTTTTAGTTGCATTAGCCAACACACATGCATCTTGCCATGTCATGAACACGCATCATATTGTTGCATTTGTTTGTTAATGATTGTATCGCCGGTATTCTCTGTGTTAGGTCCTGCTCCCGAGGACACTGCTGCGTATCTAGTTGAAGAGCAGTACCCGACAACTACCTTGTCAGGCAAGCAATCATTGATCATTCCGATACAAACCCAATCTTCTCGCTCCTGCTCTCTTTTACTGCATTAAGGCAACAGCGCATGAACTGCTACTTGTTGCGGTAGTTGAACCCTATTCCCTTGCATGACCTGTCATTGCCACAATAAATAGTTGAAACCCACTAGCATGTGTAGGAGTTGATTGAGCCATGTGATGTGTGATCCACCATGCTATTTGTTTATGTTGCCTGCTATGCTTAGAGTTGTGTCTGGTCTGATTCATCTGGGTGATGGATCAGAGTGAAATGATCATACCGATAAAGAGAAGGAAGTGTGGAATACGCTTGGTAAAGGTATCGATGAAAGGCCATGTAGGAGTACATGGTGGGTTGTTTCATTGGAATCGTCCATAGGACCCGAGATCTGTATGTGTGGTTCAAGTTACAGCTACTACCACACATTGGGATCCTTAATTGACCCTCTCGGCTTATTAATTACCCTTGATCTCTGTCCAGGAGTTGCAACTAGTTTCTGGTGTTTATAGTTTACTGGAGGTCGTGCACAACGCTGACCCTCGGGGTGGGTTGTGATGCGACAGGTACGTGGCACGGTGTACCGGTTGCCCGTTTGGTGACTCGGGAACCCTGTACACATCGTTTGGGGCCGTGAGCGACACCCCGGCCGGATCTCCCCACGGATGGAACCCAAATAGGCGATAAACCTGGACGAGAGACTTGAGTAGTTAGTCAGGTCGTGGCCGACACCCCCGCTGGGCTTCCGCTTGAAGGTTGCCGAGTACACGCCGAGTAAACGGCGATAAGTGGTGAAAGCGTGTGTGAAGAGGTACACCTCTGCAGGGTTATCAAACTATTCGAATAGCCGTTGTTCGCGGTACGGACTACTTGGTTACTGTTACAGTTCATAGGCAAGTTGATGGATACTACTAAAAGCCTCAAGATAAGTGTGAGTGCCGTGGATGGCCCTTCCGAAGGATGACGGAAGAGGATCCTCGGTAGTGTATTGATGTGGTGAGTAGAGGACTCGTGTTCGTAACAACATCTTGCAGTCTGTTGAGAGTTGTAGTATAGGTTAGCCAAGGTCAAAGCTGGCATTTTGCTATGAACTCCACTACCCCCTTGATAATGTTGCATGTATGATAGGTTCTGTGGTAAGACTTGCTGAGTACCTTTGTACTCATGTTTGCTTAATAACTGTTGCAGAGGAGAACCCTGCCCCTGCTGATGGGTTCTACATAGACGTTGACGTCGACGAGTAGCTTGACACCCAGACGGAGATCTGGAGCTTGTGAAGGGCCTTGTAGATAGTCAGGCTACACCAAGCCTGTTTTATTTTCTAAGTTGTCTGTACTCAGACATGTAGCTTCCGCTTGTGCTTGTATGACTGTATGACTTGACTGTTGGGTCATGTGACCCCTACCTGTATGGATATGTTATGTATGGCTCTTGCAGCCTTTTAAATAAAGTACTTTGAGTAATAGAGTTCTGTTGTGATGCAATGTTGTATTTGCACATATTGAGCATATTGCGTGTATGATTGAAATGCTTGGTATGTGTGGGATCCGACACCTAGTTGTTTTCCTTTGGTATCCTATCTTACAGGGAAATGCCTCCTAGTGTCTCCAATGAGCCTTGGTAGCTTGCTACTGCTCGGAACACGTAGGCTGGCCGGCATGTGTCCTTCGTTCCTGTGTCTATCGCTTAGGGGAAATGTCACGCGTTGTTCCTTTAAGTCCATGTAGCTTGCTACGACTTGGGTTCATACGTTGATGACCGACACGTTCGTTGCTGGGTCATGGATGCATGTCTCTGTAATTTAGTGCCACTTTTGGTTTATAACTAGCCATGTCGGCCCGGGTTCTCTGTCATATGGATGCTAGCGACAATGTCATATACGTGTGCCAAAATGCGCAAACGATCCCGGGCCAGGTAAGGTGGCCCCGTGGGGTTACCGTGCGTGAGGCCGCAAAGTGATATGACGTGTTACAGCTAGATCGGTGTGACTTAGGATCGGGGTCCTGACAAGTTTCCCTTTTTGTGTCAAGCGATAATCCCTAAAGTATTCACGTTGATCCAACGTCTCCCATTACATAGTTGAATTGGGTTTTCTCAGGATTATCAAAGTAGTACATAATATCTTTCACGTAATGAGCATCGAGGGTTTTAGGAGGTTCCCCATCTCCATGAGTAGCAAGTACACCTAATTTTTTTGGTATTTTGTGTTCCATATCCATAACTAAAGATAGAGAACAACTTAGAACAGCAAATAAAATCGACTTAGTGATAAAGCAAACAAGCACACACGAGCATATTCACCCCACGCTATTGCTCCCCGGCAACGGCACCAGAAAAAGGTCTTGATAACCCACAAGTGTAGGGGATCAGTTGTAGCCTCTTTCGATAAGTAAGAGTGTCGAACCCAACGAGGAGCTAAAGGCAGAACAAATATTCCCTCAAGTTCTATCGACCACCGATACAACTCTACGCACGCTTGACATTTACTTTACCTAGAACAAGTATGAAACTAGAAGTACTTTGTAGTTTTTGTGCGATAGGTTTGAAAGAATATAAAGAGCATGTAAATAAAAACTAGGGGCTGTTAAGATAAAGTTAATGATAGCAAGTGTGGAAAAGTGGTGGTAGGAGTTGCGAAATTGCCCCTAAGTAATTGACTACATTACTAGACAGATAGGAAGTTTTATGTGGGAGAGGCCACTGCTAGCATGTCATCCCTTACTTGGAATTCTATGCACTTATGTTTGGAACTATTAGCAAGCATCCGCAACTACTAACGTTCATTAAGGTAAACCTCAACTATAGCATTAAGATATATTGGTCCCCCTTCAATCCCGTATGCATCGATTTCTATGCTAGGTTGAAGCTTCTGTCACTCTTGCCCTCCAATATGTAGTCCTATCAACATACAACTAACCCTATGGTGTGATCCACGCGCGTGCTCATATGATGGGAACCAACGGACAGCAACATAACCACAAGCAATTTAAATCAATCATAGCAATTCACCAATCACCGATAGGACAACGATAATCTACTCAGACATCATAGGATGGCAACACATCATTGGATAATAATATGAAGCATAAAGCACCATGTTCAAGTAGAGGGTACAACGGGTTGCGGGAGAGTGGACCATTGTAGATAGATGGGGGAAGGTGATGGAGATGTTGGTGAAGACGACAGAGGTGTTGGTGTAGATCGCCGTCACACGATGATGGCCCCGGTGGTACTCCGGTGTCACCGGAAGCGAGGGGGAGAGAGTCCCCCTCCTTCTTCTTCTTCCTTGACCTTCTCCCTAGGTGGGAGAAGGGTTTCCCCTCTAGTCCATGGCCTCCATGGTGGCGGAGGGGCGAGAGCTCATCCGAGATTGGATCTATTTCTCTGTCTCTCTCTGTTTCTGCGTTCCCAGATTCTGGCCTTCCACCGTTTCTTAAATTCTCGGAGATCCGTAACTTCGATTGGGGTAATTTTTTGACACGATTTTTATCCGGATATTAGCTTTCTTGCGGCGAAAGAAGGGCATCAACCGCCTTACGGTGTGGCCACAAGGGCCCAGGGCGCGCCCCTTCCCTGGGCGAGCCCCTGCCTCGTGGCCCACTCGGGCATCGTTTCATGTTGGTTCCGCTTCCCAAAATTCACATATATTCCAAAAAAAATCTCCGTCCGTTTTTATTCCGTTTGGACTCCGTTTGATATGAATATTCTGCGAAACAAAAAACATGCAACAAACAGGAACTGGCACTTGGCACTGGATCAATATGTTAGTCCCAAAAATAGTATAAAAAGTTGCCAAAAGTATATGAAAGTTGTAGAATATTGGCATGGAACAGTCAAAAATTATAGATACGACGGATACGTATCATGACACACCCCTATCCAAACAATGTCATGTGTGTTAGGCACTCAAGTCATGCAAGGCCATATTCCCTGAGATTGAGATCAAGCGTACGCACTGGGGGTAGGGGTAAGAATAACATAATAGGGAGATAGTACATGTATATAAGATCGTGCGAGGCAATCTAAAGTTCAAAGGTAATGAGAAATTTCAAAAATAATGTGTTTCCAATTTAGCCAACGTCAACTGTTGTCACCATTTACTATCACATGAAGCTCACACGAAGACTAGATGTCATGAGTTCACTGGCTCCTTGATAAGGAAGGAAATCAATTGGACTAACTCATACTAAAGCTCAAAAAATCATGTTGTTATGTTCCCTTACATTCATCAATACATATAGGAAATAACTCCATCAAATGAGCATGGATCGACTTTTTGGAATGGAAATGAAAGCTCTCCAGGAAAATAATCAGTCCTTAGAAGGAAAAGATCTCAACTCCCGCCAATGATCGGCCCAAGATGCCATAGACTTTTGAAAAAAAATACAAAGCTATAACCTAAAAGATGTGTGTGGATGCCTAGTCATGGTTACCACCCTCCGGTTTCAAATTTTGTTCGCGCATGATTAGTATTATAGAATAGGAGAATTTTGCGAAGATATTTGGATCACTGGGTAAAAAAACTAACAAACGGTTCAATCTAGACCGATGTAAAATTGTTTTTTCGGAGGTACATCCAGAACTTATGAATTCGGAATGGTAGTACATATGTGGTGTGTTTGGTTGATCGCACAAACTACAAACATTTCAAGTGGGTGCAAAAAACCCGTTTAGGTGGTCATGCGAGGCATTGGCTCGTGCTCGCATGATACTCAAAGCAGGTTAGAACCTGGCCCTAGTGGAATGCTCCAATCGGTGGTTTCCGTGGATCCAAGATTAGGCGGGGGCAAGGGGAGAGGCGGCGTACCAGGGGGCAGGTGTCTTGGTTCTAAGTCTGACAGTGAGGGTAGGGGGTATGAATGGAGAGGCAAGGTTCTAGCTATGGCGAAGTTGTACACAGGGTGTTTAGCGAGTTCAGGCCCTTCTCGGAGGAAGTAAAAGCCCTACGTCTCGGTGCCCAGGGGCTTGGTCGACTGATGTGTGTATGTATGTGTTACAGAGGTGCCAACCCTTATTCTCGAGGAGGGGGTGGCTTATATAGCATGCCAAGACCCCAGCCATGCTCCACGTTACCAAGGGCTTAAAGGTACATTAAGGCAGGCGTTACTGGTAACGCCTGTAGTAAAGGGTAGTTAAGGGGATTACTACAGTGAGTAAATATAAGACCGTTGCTGTTCTGAGAGGTGCTTAGTCTTCGGATGTCGAGTGCCTGATCCAGTCGAGTGGAGTTGAGTCGTCCGGGGTACACGAGTCAGTCGAGTGAAGTGTCACCTTGGACCGTCTCGATCGACTGTCTCCACTGTTATGGGTCTCGTCTTTTGATCTCCTAGGATAGTGACCTTGGGTGGGGCCCTTTGGTCAGTCCTATGACCCTACCCTAGGTTCGTAACCTCGTCAGTAGCCCCCAAATGGATCGGGGCTTGAGCAAGGGGATGCTGAGGGAAGCTCTGGTCTTGATCCGTCGTCCTTGGGGCACATTGTTTTGAAGCTCGTGACTCGGGCCCTCAGTTGTGTCTTGGTCGCCTCGATCGATTCTGAAGCCATTGGTGAATTAGTTGTTTTCGCGTCGACTGGATGTCTTGCGTCGACTGGGTGTCTTGCGTCGAGTGAGTTTTGCACCAGGCGTCGGGCGCTATGAGCGCGTGCCGTTTTCGACAGAATCGGTTGCCTCCTGTCCGCCGGATCCGGCGGGGATTTCGAAATTTGGGGAAGTGTGCGGGACGGGGCGTGCCGCATCAATCGGAGGGGTGCGGTTCGAACGCCTCGATTCCCGCGCCCCCCTTTTTCGCCACGTATCGCGTTTGCGCCTGTTACGGGATCGGATAAGATCGCCCGGGGCCACCGGTCAACCACTCGACCGAGCTGTTATAGAAGCGCGCCGAGTCCGCTGCGAGGGGTACTGTGCTCCTTGCCTTCCCCCATTTGCCTTGTCTTCTCCGCAGCGTCCTTGCTTCTCTGTCGCGCCCTCAATCCTTCCTGCTTCTCTCCGCCGCAACTGCCGCCTCGCGAGCCATGGTTAAGGACAAGACGGCGGCTGTGGAGCGCTCCAAGAAGCGGCGTCGGGGAAGGGGCGGCGAGCCGGCCGGGTCGGATCGTCGTCGAGGTCCGGACTCCCCGCTGGATGGATCCAGGGGGATTGGATCCGGTCCACCGTCGTGGTGGAGGATTTGGAGGAGCTGGAGGAGGAGGGGCTGATCGCCGGCGGCTCCTGGCGGGCGCCGGGAGGAGAGCTCGAGCCCCGGCCGCAGGAGGGTGAGTGTGTACTCCACACCACCCACATCGACCGAGGTTTTTCTACTCCCCCCGCACCCTTTCTTCCGCGCATTTATGATCTTCTTCGGGGCTCCGCTGCACTATTTCACGCCCAACTCTATCGCCTTTCTCTCCGCTTTCGTTTCCATGTGCGAGAACTTCCTCGGTTGCCGACCGCACTGGGGCTTATTTAAGCACATCTTCACCTGCCGCTCCCAGACCGTCAAGAGAGTGAATCCGAGTGACGGCAAGACGCACGTCCTCCAGGCGGGCGGCGGGCTCGGGATTCAGCTTACGAATAGGAGCGCCTTCCCTCCCATGAACCTTCCAGAGTCGATCCAGCGCTAGCAGTCGACCTGGTTTTATTACTGGGACAGTCCGACCCCCGGTCAGTCAACTGGTCTTCCTCCATTTACCTTAGGTCGAGCCAGCACGCCTCCTTCGATGGTAGTGAGCAAGGCCGAGAGGGCCGAGGTAGACATGCTGATGGAGAGGGTCGTCCAACTAGTCCGCGAGGGGGTCACGGGGATGGACTTGTTCGAGGTGTACATCACGCGGAGGATTCAGCCGCTTCAAGCCCGGGACCACCCGATGTGGCTGTACTCTGGTACTGACGACTCATCACGAGTCCACCCGGAGGCGGCCCACCCAGAGTACGTGGTGCGGTGTTTGAAGAGAGTCACCGGGAACAAGGACAACCCCAAGGGGTCGGGGAGGATCATCCCATTCGACGCCGACCACCTGCCAGACAAGGTTAGCCTTCCGCTTCCAAGTGACATATCTGTCGATTGGTTTGTGATCTTATTGATGGTCCCGACTGGAATTTGGTGAACTTCCTTTCTTTGCAGATATATACGGAGATGTATTCGCTGCCCAACGGAGACTCGGGCCAGGATGTCAAGGAGGGTACGGGCGACGCCGCCGAGTGGAAGTCGGAGGAGGAGACCGGGGAGAGCGAGGAGTACAGCAGCGGGGAGGAGGTCGAGTCACCTCCCCGTGCCGAGCGCCGTTCCACGGAGAAGAATGACCCAGGGGCCGCTCGACCTCATGTGGGTCCCTCGGGGTCCCGGACACTCAGGCGCAATCGCACGACTACCCCCGAGCCAGATAGAAGACGCCCAAGCAGCCCAAAGTCACCACCACCAAGCCCCGGAAGGCCCTGCCAAGGATCAAGGTGGACGTACCCATCGCCTCCACGTAAGTGTCGCTTGGGCTTGCTTTTCTGTGTTTCTTGGGGGTCGACTACAATTTTGGTCGACTCATTTCTTGACTGAATTTTCCAGAGCCGCCGCTTCCACAACCTCGATGGACATCGACCGGGGTCGAGATGACGAGGAGATCGCGGATGCCGCGACATCTCGAGTGGGTATGGGCTTTATGAGATTCGTTTTTGTCCTTCTCTTCTTTCGCGGGCAATAGTCGATTGACATAGTCGATTGACTTGGTTCCCTGTTTGATCCGAAGCGCCGCGCCTTATCATAGAGCTGCCGGACGACGACGAGGACGAGGAGCAGCTGGGGGAGGACCACCAGCGCGCAAGGAGGAAGGGTCGGAAGGCGCCTTCTGGCTCGGGGGCCCAGCGACCCGAGGACGCGGCCCGAACCGCGGTCTCATTTGCTGTCCCTGTGTCGACCGCGCCCGTCGTCGACCCACCGTCTGCACCGGGCGTCGACCCAGCGCCCGCCTCGGTTATCAACCCAGCATCCACTCCGGTTGTTGACTCGGCGCCGATCCGCGCCGTCGACCCAGCGCCTGCGCCTGCAGCCGGCTCGACGCCCGCTGCTTCGTCTGTCCTTTTCTCCACCTATCGCCTCCCGGAGGACCCTGTGGGGGCGGCGCGAGAGGCCGTTCGCCAGGCGGAGGTAATGATGGGGCGGACGAAGGCGGCGTATGAGGCCAGCATGGCGGCTTACGACGCCAGCTCTGCTCTTCGGGCCAATGTCCAGGTATGTTGTCGGAGTACTTTTTGATTTCGAGAAAATCTGCTTGTTTTGTTTTGTGAGGTATCACACCCACTGGGTGTTCTTATTTTCTTGTCTTCCTTGAGCTCGCGCCGGGCTGGCCTTGGCCGAGTGAAACCAGTGGGGGCACGCTCAGTGCACCCACTGGATGTAGCCCCCGAGACCGTGGTCGACTGACTGCAGTCGGCCATGGTCTTACTCGAAGGTATCTGGGCGACCTCACCAAAAAATGGTACCTCGTGGTCGAAGGTATGTCCTCTTTGGATTGGTTGAAATTGGGTTGGTCGACCCATGTTGCATCTGCTAACTCGACTGCTGTTCTTGGTGCAGAGTTCTGTCGTAACTTCGGAGAGGAGACTAGCCGGGTCGAGCCTGGCTTGGACCCCACCAACTCCATTGTGAAGGACGAGGTTTCCATGAACATACTGAGACTGGAGTCTCGCCTCACCGCGGCCACTGATTACCTGGGACGACTGATGGCGGTGATGGCCGGAATCGACGCTGTACTCTAGAGGGGAGTCGTGCAGGAGAACGACCTCGAGTCCTTGATGATTCGACTCAATGAGGTCCCCGACCGAGTACAAGAATGGAAGAAGTCGGCCGCCAGGGGAGGAGCAGACGTGGCGCTGGCTTTGGTCCGTGTGCACTACAGGGAGATGAAGGAGAGGAAGCTTGCTGCGCTGAAGGTCGCAAACACGAAGGAGCTCCAATTCCAGTCCTTCATGGATACTTTCTTGGAGGCTGCCACTCGTATCGCCGACGGGATTGATTTGGATGAATTTGTCGTGCCTACAAGCCCGCCCCCTCCCGAGCCATGACTTTGATACATTAACCTTTATATGCCGCGGAAAGCCGCGTGGATTTGTACTCGTTAAACTCTGGTGGGTCTGTGGCCCAAGTACTCTTACCCGAACCTTGCGGGGCTTTTATTTGATTTTGATCTTTTGGTTCGTCGCTCTTCTTCTGACTATCTGAATCTTTGAGTCGACGTCTTCGATTAAATTCGCCTTCGAGTGAGAGGGTTGCTCTTCACTCGGAGTAGATAGTTGTAACTTAGGCGAGTCACGGGGTCGCAGCTAAACCCCGAGTGAGAGGGTCGCTCTTCACTCGGAGTAGAATGTTTATAACTTAGGTGATTCCAAGCTACGTTGTACTTGTGGCGGAGTTCGGAGGACCGAACCGCTTTGAACTTGTGGCGTAGCTCGGAGGACCGCAGCTAAGCCCCCGAGTGAGAGGGTTGCTCTTCACTCGGAGTAGATAGTTGTAACTTAGGCGAGTCACGGGGTCGCGGCTAAGCCCCCGAGTGAGAGGGTCGCTCTTCACTCGGAGTAGGATGTTTATAACTTAGGCGATTCCAAGCTACGTTGTACTTGTGGCGGAGTTCGGAGGACTGAGCTGCTTTGCACTGTTGGCATAGCTCGGAGGACCGCAGCTAAGCCCCCGAGTGAGAGGGTTGCTCATCACTCGGAGTAGATAGTAGTAACTTAGGCGAGTCACGGGATCACGGCTAAGCCCCCGAGTGAGAGGGTCGCTCTTCACTCGGAGTAAGATGTTTATAACTTAGGCGATTCCAAGCTACGTTGTACTTGTGGCGGAGTTCGAAGGACCGAACCGCTTTGTACATGTGGCGTAGCTCGGAGGACCGCAGCTAAGCCCCCGAGTGAGAGGGTTGCTCTTCACTCGGAGTAGATAGTAGTAACTTAGGCAAGTCAAGGGGTCGCGGCTAAGCCCCCGAGTGAGAGGGTCGCTCTTCACTCGGAGTAGAATGTTTATAACTTAGGCGATTCCAAGCT
>LR738713.1:556578251-556646457 GCA_902687465.1 Secale cereale | reverse complement strand
GGAGGACCGAACCGCTTTGTACTTGTGGCGTAGCTCGGAGGACCGCAGCTAAGCCCCCGAGTGAGAGGGTTGATCTTCACTCGGAGTAGATAGTAGTAACTTAGGCGAGTCACGGGGTCGCGGCTAAGCCCCCCGAGTGAGAGGGTCGCTCTTCACTCGGAGTAGAATGTTTATAACTTAGGGGATTCCAAGCTACGTTGTACTTGTGGCGGAGTTCGGAGGACCGAACCGCCTTGTACTTGTGACGTAGCTTGGAGGACCGCAGCTAAGCCCCCGAGTGAGAGGGTTGCTCTTCACTCAGAGTAGATAGTAGTAACTTATGCGAGTCACGGGGTCACGGCTAAGCCCCCGAGTGAGAGGGTCGCTCTTCACTCGGAGTAGAATGTTTATAACTTAGGTGATTCCAAGCTACGTTGTACTTGTGGCGGAGTTCGGAGGACCGAACCGCCTTGTACTTGTGACGTTGCTCGGAGGACCGCAGCTAAGCCCCCGAGTGAGAGGGTTGCTCTTCACTCGGAGTAGATAGTTGTAACTTAGGCGAGTCACGGGGTCGCGGCTAAGCCCCCGAGTGAGAGGGTCGCTCTTCACTCAGAGTAGAATGTTTATAACTTAGGCGATTCCAAGCTACGTTGTACTCGTGGTGGAGTTCGGAGGACCGAACCGCCTTGTACTTGTGACGTAGCTCGGAGGATCGCAACTAAGCACCCACTGGGGGATTTGGAGGACGCCAATTGTTAGGGAATCATTGCTATCTTGCTTTTGAAACAAATTGGGGAATCCTTATTACAACTCGACCGTCGAGTGCTTTAAGTGAAAAAACGGCGGAGTAGGTCTGCATTCACGAATGAGGTTCGTCTTTCTTCTGGGCTACATTGTAGAGGTGGTAAGCTCCGTTGCGCAACACCTTCGTGATGATGAACAGGCCTTCCCAGGCTGGGGCGAGCTTGTGCGGACGTTTCTGATGCACTCGGAGGACCAGGTCTCCTTCCTGGAACGCTCGACTTCTCACGTTGCGAGCGTGGAATCGACGCAGGTCCTGTTGATAGATGGTCGACCGGATCAGGGCCATCTCTCTTTCCTCTTCTAAAAGGTCGACTGCATCCTGACGAGCTTGCTCTGCCTCAGCTTCAGAGAAGAGTTCTACTCTGGGGGCATTGTGTAATAAGTCACTCGGCAGCACAGCTTCGGCCCCATAGACCAGGAAGAAAGGGGTACGGCCAGTCGACCGATTCGGAGTTGTCCTCAGACCCCACAGGACGGAGGGCAGCTCGGTTACCCAAGCCCCGGTGGCATGCTTGAGGTCGCGCATGAGCCGTGGCTTTAAGCCTTGGAGAATCAGCCAATTTGCTCTTTCGGCTTGTCCATTCGACTGAGGGTGTGCTACGGAGGTGTAGTCGACTCGCGTTCCTTAGGAAGTACAGAAGGCTCTGAATTCATCCGAGTCAAAGTTGGAGCCGTTGTCTGTGAAGATGCTGTGGGGGACCCCATATCTGAATATTAGTTCCTTAATGAAGCTGATGGCGGTACTCGACTCGAGGTTCTTGATGGGTTTGGCCTCAATCCACTTGGTGAACTTGTCGACTGCCACCAGAAGATGAGTGAATCCGCTCCTGCCTGTCCTGAAGGGGCCGACCATATCTAAGCCCCAAACAGCGAAGGGCCAGACCAGTGGGATGGTTTTGAGGGCGGATGCTGGCTTGTGCGACATGTTGGAGTAGAACTGGCACCCTGCGCATTTATCCACAATATCTTTGGCCATCTCGTTGGCGCGGGACCAGTAAAATCCGGCTCGGTATGCTTTGGCCACGATAGTCCGAGAGGAAGCGTGGTGGCCCTAAGTCCCCGAGTGGATTTCATCCAAGATCAGTCGACCTTCCTCTGGATCGATGCAGCGCTGGGCGACCCCAGTGACGCTTTCTCTGTAGAGCTGACCTTGAATGACTGTGAATGCTTTGGATTGGCGGACGATCTGGCGCGCTTCTTCTTCATCTTCTGGGAGTTCTTGCCTGAGCAGATATGATATATATGTCACAGTCCAATCAGGTGTGATTACTAGGACCTCCATGATCAAGTCGACCACGGCAGGCACTTCGACCTCAGTCGGATCGGTTGCACTGACTGGCTGCGGGGGCTCTTCCGTGAAGGGGTCTTCCTTGACAGAGGGAGTGTGCAGATGCTCTAGGAACACATTCTTGGGTATGGACCTCCGAGTCGACCCAATTTTTGCGAGATCGTCGGCTAGCTGATTCTTTGCTCTGGGCACATGATGGAGCTCTAAGCCTTCGAACTTCCTTTCAAGCTTTCGTACTGCACTGCAATAACTGGTCATCGTCGGGCTCCTGACGTCCCATTCTTTCATTACTTGGTTCACCACTAGGTCGGAATCACCGTAGACCATCAGGCGACGGACGCCGAGTGAGATGGCCATACGCAACCCATACAAAAGTGCTTCGTATTCAGCCCCGTTGTTTGATGAATCAAAATGTATCTGAAGGACGTAGCTGAGCTTGTCGCCCCTAGGAGAGATCAGGACCACGCCTGCACCGGATCCGTTCAGCATTTTGGACCCATCGAAGAACATAGTCCAATGGTCCGACTGGACTTGAGTCGGAAGCTCTTGTTCTATCCACTCGGCCACGAAATCCGCTATGGCCTGAGACTTGATGGCTTTCTTCGCTTCGAACTTCATATCTAACGGAAGAAGTTCAATCGCCCATTTTGCCACTCGACCGGTTCCATCTCGGTTGTTTAGTATCTCTGATAATGGGGCGTCGCTGACGACTGAGATTGAATGATCCGAGAAATAATGGGCAACCTTTTTTGCAGTCAATTAGATCCCGTACACAAGCTTTTGGTAATGTGGATACCTTTGCTTGTAGGGAGTCAAAACTTCGGATATGTAATAGACCAGGCGTTGGACCTTGTATGCCTTGCCCTCCTCTTCCCGCTCGACCGTGAGTACAGTACTGACGACTTGTCTGGTGGCAGCAATGTACAGCAGAAGAGGCTCTCCGCTGACTAGAACAGCGAGCACCAGCTGGGTGGACAGCAGGGCTTTGAGCTCCTCAAACGCTGCTTCGGCTTCGGGATTCCACTCGAACTTGTCGGATTTCTTCATGAGTTGGTAGAGAGGCAGTGCCTTCTCCCCAAGCCGAGAAATGAATCGACTCAATGCGGCCAAGCAACCAGTAAGCTTCTGCACGTCGTGTATACGCTCGGGGCGTTTCATTTGGAGGATGGCGCCGACCTTCTCTGGGTTGGCGTCGATTCCCCGTTCGGAAACGAGAAAACCGAGCAACTTGCCACCAGGAACTCCGAATGTACATTTTGACGGGTTGAGCTTGATATTGTAACTTCTGAGGTTCGCGAATGTCTCAGCAAGGTCAGTTAGTAGGTCGGAACCTTTCCGTGACTTGACCACGATGTCATCCATGTACGCCTCGACGTTCCGACTGATTTGCTTTATTAAGCATTTCTGGATCATGCGCATGAATGTGGCGCCGGCATTTTTGAGGCCGGAAGTCATGGTGACATAGCAAAAACACCCGAAAGGGGTGATGAAGGCTGTCTTTATTTCGTCGGGCCCATATAGACGGATCTGATGGTATCCGGAATATGCGTCCAGAAAGGACAAACGCTCACATCCCGCAGTCGAGTCGATTATTTGATCGATGCGGGGGAGAGGAAAATGATCTTTCGGGCAGGCCCGACTGATGTGCCTGAAATTGATGCACATGTGGAGAGACTTGTCCTTCTTGGGGACCATGACAACGTTGGCGAGCCACTCGGAGTGGTATATCTCGCCATTCGCTTCTCCGCAGCGGATCGACGGAGATGTTCCTTCACAGGTTTCACCTTCGGGTCGACTCGCAAATGGTGCTCAGCCAGCCCCCTGGGCACACCTGGCATGTCCGATGGTTTCCATGCAAAGATGTCCCAGTTCTCACGGAGGAACTGGATGAGCGCTTCTTCCTATTTGCTGTCGAGGGTGGTGGAGATGTGGGTCGGCGCTGCATTGGGGTCGGTGGGGTGGATGTGCACGGGTTTTGTGTCCCCGGCCGACTGAAAGGCTGACTCGGAAGCCGGCTTCTTTGCCCTCAGCAGGTCGCCTGGATCCACTTGCTTATGGTACTCCTCCATCTCTACTGATGCCATCTGCTCGTCGGCGATCTTCGAGCCTTTCTGGAAGCATTCTTCCGCTTTCTGCCGGTTCCCAGTGATGGTTATGACACCGTTGGGTCCCGGCATCTTCAGCTTAAGGTAGACGTAACATGGTCGAGCCATGAACCTGGCGTAGGCTGGCCTACCCAGGATGGCATGATAGGCGCTGTTAAAGTCCACCACTTCGAACGTCAGCTTCTCCTTTCGGTAGTTCTTGGACTCACCAAAGACGACGTCGAGTGAGATCTGACCAAGTGAGTCGGCCTTCTTCCCGGGGATTACCCCATGGAACCTCATGTTACTTTCCCTTAGCTTGGACTTCGGGATGCCCATATCCCGGAGGGTTGCTGCATACAGGATATTCAAGCCACTGCCTCCATCCATAAGAACCCTGGTCAGTCGAGTGCCTTCGACCACTGGGTCGATCACCAACACCTGCCGCCCAGGGGTGGCGATGTGCGTTGGATGATCGGACTGGTCAAATGTGATGGGGGTCTTCGACCATTTCAGGAACGTGGGGGTCGTTGGAGCGACCATGTTCACTTCTCTGTTGATGATCTTCAGTCGACTCTTGCTCTCGACGTCTGCGAAAATCATCAAGCTGGAGTTGATGCGGGGGTATCCTCCGTCCCCTTCCTTGTCTTCGAACTCTTCCGATTCCTTCTCTTTCCCAGCAGACTGGTCCTTCTGGAAACTCTGGATCAAGAGTCGACATTGTCGAGTGGTGTGCTTGGGGTACACCAAGTTTCCCTCTTCGTCCTTCTTAGTGTGTATGGGACACGGCTGGTCGAGCATATCATCTCCAGCCTGACCCTTTCCTTTCTTGGGGGCCCAGGAGCCTTTGGGCTTTCCTTTGCCCTTCCCTTGGTTGACCACCGCGGCCTCGCCCTGAGCGGCTGGGTCGGCCTTACGCTTGTTCTTCTGATTGTGATTCTGGTCGTCCTGCCCAACTGGTTTCTTGCCGCTACGGAGCCGATCGGCCTCTTCGCCATTGGTGTACCGACTGGAAATTTCCATCATTCGCGACAGGGACATATCGCCTATTCGCCCAAACTTCAGATTCAACTCTCGATTGCGCACGCCTTCCTTGAAAGCGCACACCGCCTGGTGCTCGGAAACGTTTTCCACCGTGTGATGCAGAGTGGTCCACCGCTGAATGTAGTCTCTCAAGGTTTCACTAGGCTTCCGTGTGTAGTGCTGAAGCTCTGCGAGCCCGACAGGTCGCTTGCAGGTGCCTTCGAAGGTCCGAACGAACACCCGAGCGAGCTCATCCCAACTGTATATACTCCTGGGGGCTAACTGGTTGAGCCACGCCCGAGCGGAGCCTCCCAGCATCAAGGGGAGGTGTTTCATGTCCACGTCGTCGTTGCCTCCTCCGATCTGCACGGCCACTCGGTAGTTTTCTAGCCATGTGTCCGGCTTCGACTCACCGGTGAATTTGCTTACTCCAGCCGCCAACCTGAAGTTCGGGGGGGATCTCCGCGACCCTGATTGCGCTGCAGAAGCACTTGGGCCCGGAGGCCGGCGCTCGGCTGCCGGAAGGTTGGTCTCCGCCTCGCTCGTCCCTGGATGCCCGGTTACGGTTGACCGAGCCTTGCACAAGGATGGACCTCGCGTCGAAGCCCGGCCGCCGGGGATCCGGGGGAATCCTACGCTCGTCGTCTTGCAGGCGCCTGCCCACGTGCCGCGGAGGCGAGTGTGACCCACTCCCCGGAGGAGGGGTAGGCACTCGACGGCGGTCGTTGCGTCCGTGTCGACGATCGAGTGGGTCGTCGTTCCGACCCAGGAGCCGGTCATGCCGCGGACCATGTTCCTCACGCCTTAGGGGCGATCTTGGGCTATGGGCCGACCGTACGGTGTCTGCAGCCACCGATCTGCTATGAATCATGTTGCGCGACTGAAAGACAGCCGTGTTTTGCTCTTCAGCCGTTCGGAGCAAAGCTTGGATCTGCTGAAGGCCTCTTCCAGCTTCTGACTAGGAGGGCGGAATCGACTCCGCGATACGGGCCGTGGCTTCGAGGTTTTGGACTGGTGTGAGGAACACCTGAGTCTCACGCTGCCGTGATTGCCGCGGCCGTCGACTGGACTCGGGGGCCAGTCGGCGGGCCTGTTCGTCGAGTGAATGTTGGATGTTTTCCAGGCGCGCATGCTCGGCCAAGGTGGCCACACGCGTGGCTTCGAGGGCCAAAGCTTCTGGGGAATCTCCCACGATGGGGGTGAAGAGCGTATCTCCGTTGCGGCGACAGAGCTCAGCTCTCAGCTCGGAGGTGAGGGGCTGAGGGATGTAACCGTCGTTGTCGTGCGCCCGATCGCCACCGCTTCCGCCGTTCTCCCCGCGAGGAAAACCTCGCGGGCTACGGCGTGGATCGACCATGAGGATTTCTGTCGTGGGGTCGCTGGTTCCGCACTCGGAAATGGAATCTTCGAGCCCGGTCGACTGGTCGGCCGGCCCGTAAAGGTAATCGTCGGGCTCAATGGCCGCGACTTGCGGGGTGGCTGTTTGACGAGCCACCGCGTGCTTTACCCACCGCTGGAGCCGTGAACGACCGGATCGCCTACGGCGGTGTCCAGCGGGGGTGGTAGACAATGAGTACCGCGTCGACGGCTGCAGAAGGAGGACGCCGCCGGCTCCGGCGCGAAAGTGAGTGGCTCCGCGGGTGGGTAGAGCCTCAACGTCGAACGGGGCTTCCTTAAGCCACGCGGAGTCGTCGGCGACGAAGATCAGTGCGCCGAGCCGAATCTCGTGGCTCGATGCCAAAGCACCGCCTGACACCATGATGAAGGTTGTGACGCCTGAAGACCGACGTCCCAGAAGATTCTAGAGATTCCAGATGTTCCGGGTTCTCCCGTGTGTTTCTTTGTGCTTGTGTTATTTACTTTTGCATTGCATCATAGCATCATGCAATCATGACTTTAATTCTGCAACTCAACTTAAATAAATTGTGTGGACCTTCGGTCCATTTAAATTGAGGGAAGTGTGACTTCTCTTTATAACATATCCTCCCAATATTTAGGGAGCTATATTATAAAAATATTCCATTTGTTTGGAATTAACCGCAACACACTTGCATATTTTTTCCCATGCCTCTTTACTTCAAGTTTCACCGTCAAAACCTTGTCTATAATTCTTATCCGTTTTATTGAGGTTCCTCCAGATATCCGAGCATTTTTGGGCACTTCAAAAACCAAGCCCTAGTTCAAACCCATTTGAATAAAATTCAATGAGTTTGAATTTTTCATCATTCAATCTTGCCACTTATAATTTTCTTGGATCACGCTCATTTTTATGAGCCCAAGAAAATTAAACCCATGCCCTAACTCTATTTCTAACACCTCCTTTCTTTTCTTTTCTTCTCTGTGGCTTTTCTTTTTTTTGGGCAAACAAGAGTTAAGTGGGCTTAGGAGAGGACCCAGTCCATTTTACCTCCCTCCTAGGCCCTATTCCTTCCCAGCCGCAGCCCAGCCTCATCAGCCTCCAGGCCTCCCTAAGGCCCATCTCGAGCCTGGCCCAACTCCAGCGCCAACCCTAGCGACGAGCCGACGACCGCTCCTCAATCCCTTCGCTCCCTCGACCCCTCATCCTAGCGCCGCCACCTCTCGCTAACTCCCTCCTCGCTCGCTAGTCCTCCCTCTCGTACCCCCTCGATCCTCCTCCCGCATCGCGAGCCCCATCGATCGCCTCCGCGTGGCTCCTCCACTTCGTCCTCCAGTGCGCCGTCATCGTCTCCTCCAGCGCAGGCAGCGGCCGCCCCAGCGCCGCACCATGGCCCCGCGCCCCTCCTCTCCAGCGCGCCAAGGCCGAGCCCCGACGCGCCTCCATCTTCCTGGCCGAGGGGAGGAGCCCCCTCGAGCAGCCCCCCTTGAGTGCCTCGTCTTTGGAGCTCTGGTGAGCCCTGCTGCCGGTGACCAGCAACAGCAACACCAGCCAGCCTCTCGCCGCGGCCCTCCTCCCTCCAGCGCCGGTGTCGCCCCGAGCAGCCTCCGCGCCTCTCCTCCTCGCCATGGCCTCGTCACCCCGTGCTGCCGCCTTTTGTTTGCCCTTGTTGCGGCGTTTGGTACCTCAAGTCCGGCAAGATCGACAAGACCGAGACCTTGCCATGTTTGTTTTTTGCTGTTGTTGTTTCTTCAAGGATCTTGGGAGCGTCAAGTTCCTCTTCAAGAAGTACGACTACATCCGATGTTGTTTTTGTCAAGTACCTCGACGCCCGATGTCAAGTTCGACTACAAGGAGAAACGCCAAGTACCACTACCGTCGACTTCGGAGACCCTCGACGTCAAGTTCATCTTCGAAACGAGTACACCTACACGGCGACACGTCAAGTACCACTACCGTCGCGAGAACCGAGTCCGGAAACTCCGAAGACCCTCAAGTACCATCTACGGAATGTGTACATCTACAATAACGTGAACAACTACCATCGCCGAGACCGCAAGTACCACTACATAAACGTGTACCCCTACGTCAACGACGACTGGACAAGGACCCCGCCGGCAAGTACCACGACACGATAACATGAACAACTACTTCCTCTACGACCTGTGTACCACTACTTCCAGTACGAACTCGAACTACCCCGAAATGAATGATCCGAAGGTATAACCCCGAGACGACGACCCGTGGACGTTTGCCTGTTGTGTTGTATGAGATGTTACCCTTGTGTGCACCGTGTCGTTTCGTCCTTTGTCATGCTCCTCGGTTGCCTCGTCGCCGACCCGTGGGAACCCGGTGACGGGATCACCCTACCTTTCATCTTGTTCGACTCGCTCACGCCACCTTCCTTTTGCACCGGTCTCTCGACGAGTTACCGGAACCGAGATGTTGGCGTTGCATCATTTTCAGATCGTTGCCGTGGCACTCTTTCCTTTCACCACGGTGACAATACTTCATATCTCTTCATGTTAACCTTTAACTAAAAATTGCATAAACATGATCATGTCATCCGCATCATGTTAACAACATTAAAATGTGTGAATTGTTGTTGCTTAAAATTGCTAAACATGCTCATGGGGATTTCCGGAATTGTTGTTGTTTTTTCGGCCTCAGTTAAATTTGCCTAAATAGGTAGTTTGCTCTTGCTTCACCTCTTGCCATGTTAACAAACAATTAATCTTGTCTTGTAAATAAACGAGAGTCAATTAAATAATTAAAATGTGGTGTTTCGTCAATATGCAACTCGTTGCATATTGAGCTCCACTTAACTTGTAGTACTTGTTTGTGCACTTTGCCATGCCATGCATAATTAAACCGGACATGCATCATACTTGGATGTGCATCGTATGCCATGTTTATGCTTGTGTGTTTACCGTGTTGTTTGCTTCTTTCCGGTTTGCTTCCCTCGTTAGCTTCGGGTTCGTTCCGGAGTTGTGAGGTTCTGTTCGTCTACTTCATGGACCCGTTCTTCTCCCTTGCGGAATCCCAGGCAAGATGAACATACCCATGGATACCTTTACTATCATTGCCATGCTTAGTGTCTCGATGCTATCGTTACATGTCGCGCTACCCATCTTTTATGTCAGCCTCTCCTTGTTGCCATGAAACCTCTAACCTTGAAACTTTCCTAGCAAGACCTTTGTTTGGCTATGTTACCCGCTTGCTCAGCCCCTCTTATAGCGTTGTTAGTTGCAGGTGAAGATGAAGATCGTTCCAGGAGGGAACTTGTTGTTGGAATATCACAATATCTATTATTATATTTAACACACCTATATACTGGGCATTGGTGGAAGGCTTGGCCTTTTGCTCGGTGTTTTGTTCCACTCATGCCATCTTAGGCGCCGATAAACCGGCATTATGTTCCTTGATTTTGCGTTCCTTACACGATGGGTGGATGGGGACCCCTTGACAGTTCGTCTTTGAATAAAACTCCTCCAGCAAGGCCCAACATTAGATTTAATTTGCTCATAATAACAACTTAATTAATTAATTAAATTGCATAGGGAGTTAGCGCTACCCGAGGATTCTTTCTACATAGCAGGGGGGCCAGTGCTGATGGTGTTGGTCCCAAACGGGGAGACTGCGGGGCCACCGCGGGGAAACTCGAGGATTGGTTTTACTCGTAGGATCGCCCATCCGGTCGTGGCCTGAGACGAGATACGCGCGGCTACTATCAGGGTGTCGACACACCGGGAGGTCTTGCTAGACTTGTTTTACCATTGTCGAAATGTCTTGTGCACCGGGATGCCGAGCCTGATCGGATTTCCCTAAGATAAGGGGTGATGATATTATATTTATCACTTCAGCTAATCGTGAGAGCTTGTGATGGGCTAAGTTGGGACACCCATGCAGGGTTATAATCTTCCGAAAGCCGTGCCTGCGGTTATGTGGCAGATTGGAATTTGTTAATGTCCGGTTGTAGAAAACTTGACAGAGGATCCGAAGTAAACACACAACTGTGTGAGTAACCGTGACTGTCTCTTTTCACTTTGAGAAGAGAACACGGTGGGGTTATGTTTGAATCCTATGTAGTTTAGGATCTTTAGCGATCACTACTAGTTTGCGACCGTTTGCGTAGATGCTCATCTTATTCTTGTACTCGTAAGCTAGCCACCATATTATGCTTAGCCGCCGCTGCAACCTCACCACTTTACCTCTTCCTACCCATAAAGCTTTGCTAGTCTTGATACCCATGGTTATGGGATTGCTGAGTCCTCGTGGCTCACAGATACTACAACACCAGATGCAGGTTCAGCAGAGCTTGATGCAGGAGATGGATCAGAACTTCCGGGAGTTCCCTGAAGAGAGTGGCCGTATGCTTGTGACGTTTTCGACGATCAGTAGTGGTTTCTACTAGGGGTGATTCAGACCTATGGCTTTATGTTTTGGTATCTTTCTTTTGTATCTTCGCCCGTAGTCGGGTTGTGATGTTCTGGATGATGTTTGCTTATGTAATGTATTGTGTGAAGTGGCAAGTGTAAGCCAACTATCTCCTTTTACAATTTCATTTCTATTTTTACATGAGTCGTGCAAAGATACCAAACTTGAGATCATTCCAGAATGGGCTTATACCTTTAAGTCGTGCCTCGACACGTAGGAGGTATAGTCCCATCCTGGGCATTACAAGTTGGTATTTAGAGCCTTCTCCGACCTAGAAACCCCCACTGATTGATCAAATCATTGACGGTTGAGTCTAGGCACACACTGATAATGTTTTGAGTCCTATATATATATATATATATATATATATATATCGGAGAGTAGGATTTCTTTTGCTCCTCATCTCTTTTCACTCTGGTGAGGACTCCTGACGATTACTCTTGTCTCTTCTAATCTCAATAATTCACCAAAAAAAATTTAGGATCTCGTGAGTATTGTTTGGATTGTTTCGATGTCTTTGTGACGAGAACATTGTTCTCGATGCCTCCTGTCATTAGGGGTTGTGGCAGTGTCCCGGGGATTTGAGCTCCGAGGTGTTGTCGTCACAAATGTATCGCATCAGTTCTAGAGTACTTAAGACGGCCGACATCGAAAACTCTCCTATGCGGTTAGTGGCAAGATAACCCCGACATCACCCAGTACTGGGGAGGTAGTTCGGGAGTATTGCCATAGCTTGTATAGTAGATGCGTTTCGAAGGTCCGAGGTAAACGGTTTCCGGAGATAACTGGTTATGTGTTGAAGGATGGATACAGCTGGATGTAGGATTAGAGTTGAGTGCGCGATGCTTCCCCTGTATCCCCAACACCTGATTGCATAACTGGAAACTTTCGGAAATTAATAGGTGGGTTCATCTAGTAGTTCGTAGGCATTCTTCCAACGAGTGCATGATATGAAGTTCGGGGTTCTACATTGAGTGAAGTGGTTTTATGGGCGTTGTTCCGACCGGGAGTTGCATCTTAAAGGGTCCTTGGCTATGCTGATCCGGGGATTGCAAAACCCTTTCGTAACACGTTCCATGAGCTTTCAGCACGAATATGTCGAATGAAACTTCTATCTTGTATTTGTTCTATCTGCTCCTTGTTGCTTTTTATTTACCTTTTGTTTTCCAACTGGCTTCTCGACAAGCTGATGTACCTACGGAATTCATTCGTTCAATTCTCTGTTCGAATGATATTGTGAAGATTATGTTGCAACATGTCTATCCTTTGTTTTTTTTATTCTGGTATTCGAGTTGCTTCGATGTCAAGTGTTGATTCCATACTTTTCCTAAGCGGTGTTCTCATATTTCTATGAGAGTGCTAGTCCTTCTTGACCATCGAAATCTTCATGTTAATCCTTTTCAACCGGTGTGCCTTCTATTCAAGTTATTCCATACGGACGCCGTTGAGAAATCCGACGATTTGTCTGTTTCATTCATCCCAAGTTGTCTTTGTTTCCCCGCCCTCCCTCCCTTTTCTTCTTGGAGCCAGAGTCCCTAATGAAGTATCCATTTTATTCATGTGATGTTTCTTCATTCATTTCCTTCAATGTTCTTATCCAGTGATTTATCGTGAAGATGCTCAAGAGCTTCAAGTTCATCATTCTTTTGTTCTCAAATTCTGCCGGTGGATGTAATTCAAGATTTCGGTGTTGATCTTATCCTTTTCCTCATTTCACAATGCTTTCTTATTCCGGTGCACCAATTAATCATTCTCTCTTGCTATTCATATCCGGAGTGCTGAAGATTCATAATTCCATTCTTAATCCGTTCAAACTATTTTGAGGATTATAATCTTATTCAGCCATTTAATTCAACCGGTGCAATATCTATTAAGCAATCTTTTTCAACGGTGATTTCTTTTGAGTGGGCCCTAACCCACAGGTCTTTTTCCAGGATCTTACCTGACTCTTTTAATTTTTCTGGAGTTATACTCAAAATTCTTTTCAAAATGTGACGTAAGAATTGATTACATCAGTCATATACCTTCTCCAAGATCGCGTTCAATTCTTTTCACCATTATTTCAACCTTTTAATTCTTCACTGCGGAGTGCCTATACAATTCATGGTGGTGTATCTCGTCGTCATTCTCAATATTTGAAGACCGGAGAAGAGTTTCTCTTAAATCTTGGCCCGTTCTCTCAAGATTCGTGGTTCTAGCTTCATTCCATCCTCATTATTGTTTTGATTGTGAGGAATTCTTTTTATACCCGTCCGAAGCATTTCAAGAATTCTTTCCTTTGTGATCCTCTGAAGGCCATCATTTCAGAAGATTTCTTCGTTCTCTGTTTGCAACTTCGTCCTCCAAATATTCTTCATTGATGCCTCTTCGTTCATCTCCATATTCTTACGGTGGTTCTTTCAAGATTACTCTTCTATTGTTATCGTATTAATTCACTCGTTCTTTTCTTAATCCTACCGGTGGTTCGTTGAAGATTTACCCAAGTTTGTGCGAGATCTCTCTTGAATTCTTTGCAACAAGAATAAGTAGTAGGCCAATTCCGTTGCTTGTCATCAATTTAATTTGATGAAGGAGAAGCATACAGTAAATCTTATTCTTGTCTCCTCGAAGTGATTAATCTCTTTCTTCGGAGCTTGTTCATCATATCATATCCTTGGTTCTAAGTTGTTCATCTTGTTTTCCGGAGCTTCAAGTTATTTCAATTATCATTTCAAAGCTCCATCTAATTCATCACAGGCCTCGAATCTTATTCTTTTCTTCTTTCACTTCTCATGCTTTCATTACGGAGTTCTTCATGGTGGTTCATCATGATTTAATTCATCCTCGAATTCTTCATCAAGATTCTTGTTGGAGCTCAAGCATTCTTCTTCTTGCATTTCCAAGTGCAATTCTTTCTACCTTTATTGTTTGAGATGGTGGTATGCCATTTTTTGACAATTTCCCTTCATGTTTCATGTTTCACAAGTTGTCAGGAACGAGAAATTTAAACCCATCATTTTCTTTGTTCAGGAGATCTTTCCAACCATTCAATTTATTCGTTGGAGTTATCTTGGGTTGTATTTCACCTAAAAACTTTCCCTAAGGATTGTTGCTATTATGGTGCTTATAAATGACCCAAGTTCTTCATTTATCCTTCTAGTGAAATAAGTTTTTCATCTCCTTGTTGATCTCAATCCAATCAAATGTTTTCGTAAGTGGCTGGTTATCACCTCTTAATTTTGAGATGTTTTCCATAAGCCCACATCAAGCTTATTGTTTCGTTGTTGAATTCCAACAAATCTGTTCAACCATCTTGGTAAAGATGCTCTTTCAAATTCATACGTGGGAGAAGTTGTCATTTTCTTCTCCGTTCTTTTCTTTCATGGATCTTTATTCTATTATTTCATTCCGGAGGCATTGTGATGTTGCTCTCTCCAAACCATAATCCCGTTTTGTCAAGATCATGTTCTTTTCCTTGTTTATCTATTTAACTGGAGTGTTGTGCCCAACGTTCGAGTTCCCTCATCTTATCAAGTTTTGCCTATCTTTTCAACCGGAGTGCTGTCTGAATCCTTCTTACCCCTTGTGCCATTCTTTCGATTGTTTCAGAGGCAATATGTTGTCGATTTCATCAAGTATCATTCCAACTTGGCAAGTTCATGTTAATTCCTTCCAGTTTCAGTCGGAGTGCTGTCCAAATTCTGTCATTCTTATTCCTTGGTTATACCGTTGTGGTTTAATATTCTTTTGGTTCGGAAGCTCTTGTTTCATGTCTTTCAACCTACAAGGTTCTCGTATGTTCCTTGTTTCGTTTTCCTAACGCAGTGTTTTTATCTTCGTTCATCTCCATTGTATTCTTATTCAACTTGTTTAACCTCTCAAGGTTCATGGTTTCACTCGTCTGTCAAAGAAGCAACTTTGTTTTACCTCTTCTTTTTCGTTTCTATCCGGTGCCATCTCTAGGATCTCGGGTCGAGATCCTCTGTTAGTGTGGGAGAGTTGTGACGCCCGAAGACCGACGTCCCAGAAGATTCCAGAGATTCCAGATGTTCCGGGTTCTCCCGTGTGTTTCTTTGTGCTTGTGTTATTTATTTTTGCATTGCATCATAGCATCATGCCATCATGACTTTAATTCTGCAACTCAACTTAAATAAATTGTGTGGACCTTCGGTCCATTTAAATCGAGGGAAGTGTGTCTTCTCTTTATAACATATCCTCCCAATATTTAGGGAGCTATATTATAAAAATATTCCATTTGTTTGGAATTAACCGCAACACACTTGCATATTTTTTTTCCCATGCCTCTTTACTTCAAGTTTCACCGTCAAAACCTTGTCTATAATTCTTATCCGTTTTATCGAGGTTCCTCCAGATATCCGAGCATTTTTGGGCACTTCAAAAACCAAGCCCTAGTTCAAACCCATTTGAATAAAATTCAATGAGTTTGAATTTTCATCATTCAATCTTGCCACTTATAATTTTCTTGGATCACCACTTTACCTCTTCCTACCCATAAAGCTTTGCTAGTCTTGATACCCATGGTTATGGGATTGCTGAGTCCTCGTGGCTCACAGATACTACAACACCAGATGCAGGTTCAGCCGAGCTTGATGCAGGAGATGGATCAGAACTTCCGGGAGTTCCCTGAAGAGAGTGGCCGTATGCTTGTGACGTTTTCGACGATCAGTAGTGGTTTCTACTAGGGGTGATTCAGACCTGTGGCTTTATGTTTTGGTATCTTTCTTTTGTATCTTCGCCCGTAGTCGGGTTGTGATGTTCTGGATGATGTTTGCTTATGTAATGTATTGTGTGAAGTGGCGAGTGTAAGCCAACTATCTCCTTTTACAATTTCATCCCTATTTTTACATGAGTCGTGCAAAGATACCAAACTTGAGATCATTCCAGAATGGGCTTATACCTTTAAGTCGTGCCTCGACACGTAGGAGGTATAGTCCCATCCTGGGCATTACAAAGGTGGTCGGGGAATGGATTGCAACTTCACCAAATGTCGCTAAGACGCCTTGCCCCAAGGTGGGTGCCAACTATCGTGGTTCTAAGTCTGACAGTGAGGGTAGGGGGTACGAATGGAGAGGCAAGGTTCTAGCTATGGCGAAGTTGTACACAGGGTGTTTAGCGAGTTCAGGCCCTTCTCGGAGGAAGTAAAAGCCCTACGTCTCGGTGCCCGGGGGCTTGGTCGACTGATGTGTGTATGTATGTGTTACAGAGGTGCCAACCCTTGTTCTGGAGGAGGGGGTGGCTTATATAGCATGCCAAGACCCCAGCCATGCTCCACGTTACCAAGGGCTTAAAGGTACATTAAGGCAGACGTTACTGGTAATGCCTGTAGTAAAGGGTAGTTAAGGGGATTACTAAAGTGAGTAAATATAAGACCGTTGTTGTTCTGAGAGGCGCTTAGTCTTCGGAGGTCGAGTGCCTGATCCAGTCGAGTGGAGTTGAGTCGTCCGGGGTACACGAGTCAGTCGAGTGAAGTGTCACCTTGGACCGTCTCGATCGACTGTCTCCACTGTTATGGGTCTCGTCTTTTGATCTCCTAGGATAGTGACCTTGGGTGGGGCCCTTTGGTCAGGCCTATGACCCTACCCTAGGTCCGTAACCTTGTCAGCACGCATACTGGATATGGATATCTGCTAGTGTGGTATGGCGCAAAATCTAGGTGTGCCCCCTTTTAGTGTTGGGTAACGTAGTAATAATTCAAAAAAAGACCTTCGTGTCACCAAGATCAATCTAGGAGAAGCTAGCAACGAGAGAGAGGGAGTGCATCTTCATACCCTTGAAGATCGCTAAGCGTAAGCATTGCAAAGAACGCAGTTGATGGAGTCGTACTTGTGGTGATTCAAATCACGGAAGATCCGATCTAGCGTCGAACGGACGGCGCCTCCACCTTCAACACACGTACTACCCGGGGACGTCTCCTCCTTCTTGATCTAGCAAGGGGGGAGGAGAAGTTGAAGGAGAACTTCGGCAGCACGACGGAGTGATGGTGGTGGAGCTCGTGATTCTCCGGCAGAGCTTCGCCAAGCTCAACGGAGGAGGAGGAGGTGTAGGAGAGGGGAGGGCTGCGCCAGGGGCTGAGGTATGGCTGCCCTCCCACCCCCCCTCTATTTATTGGGTGAAGGGGAGAGGAGGGTGGCCCCTAGATGCATCTAGAGGGGGCGGCGGCCAAGGGGGGTGCTTTCCCCCCAGTTGGTGGGGGCGCCCCCACCCCTAGGCTTTTAACCCTAGGTGCCTTGGGCCCCTTGGGGGTGCACCAGCCCACTAGGGGAGCTGGTTCCCACCCATATTCATCCCATTTGGTCCCCCAGGGCAGGTGGCCGCTCCCGGTGGACCCCGGGAACCCTTTCAGTGGTACCGATACAATACCGATAACCCCCGAAACTTTTACGGCGGCTGAAACTGGATTTCCCATATATAAATCTTCACCTCCGGACCATTTCGTAACTCCTCGTGACGTCTGGGATCTCATCCGGGACTCCGAACAACTTTAGGTAACCACATACAATTCCCATTACAACTCTAGCATCACCGAACCTTAAGTGTGTAGACTCTACGGGTTCAGGAACCATGTAGACATTACTGAGACACCTCTCCGGCCAATAACCAATAGCAGGATCTGGATACCCATATTGGCTCCCACATGTTCCACGATGATCTCATCGGATGAACCACGATGTTGGGGATTCAATCAATCCCGTATACAACTCCCTTTGTCCATCGGTATGTTACTTGCCCGAGATTCGATCGTCGGTATCCCCATACCTTGTTCAATCTCGTTACCAGCAAGTCTCTTTACTCATTCCGTAACACATGATATCGTTGCTAACTCCTTAGTTACATTGAGCTCATTATGATGATGCATTACCAAGTGGGCCCAGAGATACCTCTCCGTCATACGGAGTGACAAATCCCAGTCTCGATTCGTGCCAACCCAACAGACACTTTCGAAGATACCTGTAGTGCACCTTTATAGTCACCCACTTACATTGTGATGTTTGATACACCCAAAGCATTCCTACGGTATCCGGGAGTTGCACAATCTCATGGTCTAAGGAAATAATAGGTGACATTAGAAAAGCTCTAGCAAACGAACTACATGATCTTGTGCTATACTTAGGATTAGGTCGTATCCATCACACCATTCTCCTAATGTCCATGGTCAGGAAACAATAACCATCTATTGATCAACGAGCTAGTCACCTAGAGGCTTACTGGGGACATGTTGTGGTCTATGTATTCACACATGTATTACGATTTCCGGTTAATACAATTATAGCATGAACAATAGACAATTATCATGAACAAGAAAATATAATAATAACCATTTTATTATTGCCTCTAGGGCATATTTCCAGTAGTCTCCCACTTGCACTAGACTCAATAATCTAGTTACATTGTGATGAATCGAACATCCATAGAGTTCTGGTGTTGATCATGTTTTGCTCGTGGAAGAGGTTTAGTCAATGGATCTGCGCCATTCAGATATGTATGTACTTTACAAATATCTATGTTTCCATCTTGAATATAACCACGAATGGAGTTGAAGTGGCGCATGAGGTGCTTGGTCTTCTTTTGAAACCTGGGCTCCTTGACAATGGCAATAGGTCCTGTGTTATCACATAAGAGATTCATCAGGCCCAACGCATTGGAAATCACTCCTAGGTCGGTGATGAACTCCTTCATTTAGACTCCTTCCTGTGTTGCTTCTGAAGCAATTATGTACTCTGCTTCACATGTAGATGCCACCACGATGCTTTGCTTGCAACTGCACCAGCTTACTGCCCCACCATTCAAAATATACATGTATCCGGTTTGTGACTTGGAGTGATCCGGATCTGTGTCAAAGCTAGCGTCGACGTAACCCTTTATGACGAGCTCTTCGGCACCTCCATAAACGAGAAACATATCCTTAGTCCTTTTCAAGTAATTTAGGATATTCTTGACTGTTGTCTAGTGTTCCATTCTGGGATCGCTTTGGTACCTCCCGACCTAACTTATGGCAAGGTTCACATCAGGTTTGGTACACAACATGGCATACATAATAGAGCCTATGGCTGAGGCATAGAGGAAGACACTCATCTTTTCTCTATCTTCTGCCGAGGTCGGGCATTGAGTCGCACTCAATCTCACACCTTGCAATACAGGCAAGAACCCCTTCTTGAACTGATCCATATTGAACTTCTTCAATATCTTGTCAAGGTATGTGCTTTGTGAAAGACCAATGAGACATCTCGATCACGTCAGTCTTCTTCTTAAAGATCCACTTATTTTCTATGGCTTGCCAATCATCGGGCAAGTCCACCAAAGTCCATAATTTGTTCTCATACATGGATCCTATCTCGAATTTCATGGCTTCAAGCCATTTGTTGGAATCCAGGCCCGCCATTGCTTCTTCATAGTTTGAAGGTTCACCGTTGTCTGACAACATGATTCCCAGGACAGGGTTGCTGTATCACTCTGGTGCGGAACGTGTCCTCGTGGACCAACGAAGTTCAGTATCAACTTGATCCGAAGTTTCATGATCATCATCATAAACTTCCTCTCCAGTCGGTGCAGGCACCACAGAAACATCTTCCTGTGCTACGCTACTCTCAAGTTCAAGAGGGGGTACAATTACCTCATCAAGTTATACTCCCCCCCCACTTACTTTGTTCGAGAGAAACTCTTCTCCAGAAAGTATCCATTCTTGGCAACAAAGATCTTGCCTTCGGATCTGAGGTAGAAGATATACCCAATAGTTTCCTTAGGGTATCCTATGAGCACGCACTTTTTGCGATTTGGGTTCGAGCTTTTCAGGTTAAAGTTTCTTGACATAAGCATAGCATCCCCAAACTTTCAGAAACGATAGCTTAGGTTTCTTCCCAAACCATAATTCATACAATGTCATCTCAACGGATTTAGATGGTGCCCTATGTAAAGTGAATGCGGCAGTCTCTAAAGCATAACCCCAAAATGATAGTGGTAGATCGGTAAGAGACATCATAGATCGCACCATATCCAATAGAGTGCGATTACGATGTTCGGACACACCATTACGCTGAGGTGTTCCAGGCGGCGTGAGTTGTGAAACAATTCCACATTTCCTTAAGTGCATGCCAAACTAATGACTCAAATATTCTCCTCCATGATCAGATCATAAGAACTTTATTTTCCTGTCACGTTGATTCTCTACCTCACTCTGAAATTCCTTGAACTTTTCAAAGGTATCAGACTTGTGTTTCATTAAGTAGACATACCCATATCTACTTAAGTTAACAGTGAGGGTCAGAACATAATGATAGCCACTGCGAGCCTCAACACTCATTGGACCACATACATCAGTATGTATTATTCCCAACAAGTTGGTTGCTCGCTCTATTGTTCCAGAGAACGGAGTCTTGGTCATCTTGCCCAAGAGGCAAGGTTCGCACGTGTCAAATGATTCATAATCAAGAGACTCCAAAAATCCATCTGCATGGAGTTTCTTCATGCGTTTGACACTGATAACCCACAAGTGTAGGGGATCGCAACAATTTTCGAGGGTAAAGTATTAAACCCAAATTTGTTGATTCAACACAAGGGGAGCCAAAGAATACTCTTAAGTATTAGCAGCTGAGTTGTCAATTCAACCACACCTGGAAACTTAGTATATGCAGCAAGGTAATTTAGTAGCAAAGTAATATGATAGTGGCGGTAGCAGCAATAAAAGTAACGATAGTGTTTTTGTAGTTTTTGTGATAATAGCAACGGAAAAGTAAATAAGCAACTAGCAATATAGGTAAAGCTCGTAGGCATTGGATCGGTGATGGGAAATTACGTCGGATGCAATTCATCATGTAGAAGTTATAACCTAGGTTGACACAGAACTAGCTCTAGTTCATCAATGCAATGTAGGCATGTATTTCGAATATAGTCATACGTGCTTATGGAAAAGAACTTGCATGACATCTTTTGTCCTACCCTCCCGTGGCAGCGGGGTCCTATTGGAAACTAAGGGATATTAAGGCCTCCTTTTAATAGAGTACCGCACCAAAGCATTAAGATATAGTGAATACATGAACTCCTCAAACTATGGTCATCACCGGGAGTGGTCCCGATTATTGTCACTTCGGGGTTGCTGGATCATAACACATAGTAGGTGACTATAGACTTGCAAGATAGGATCAAGAACACACATATATTCATGGAAACATAATAGGTTCATATCTGAAATCATGGCACTCGGGCCCTAGTGATAAGCATTAAGCACAGCAAAGTCATAGCAACATCAATCTCAGAACATAGTGGATACTAGGGATCAAAACCTATCAAAACTAACTCGTTTACATGATAGATCCCATCCAACCCATCACTGTCCAGCAAGCCTACGATGGAATTACTCACACACGGCGGTGAGCATCATGGAATTTGTGATGGAGGAAGGTTGATGATGACGATGGCGACGATCTCCACTCTCCGAAGCCCCGAACGGACTCCGGATCAGCCCTCCCGAGAGAGATTAGGGCTTGGCGGCGGCTCCATCTCTTGAAACGCGATAATTCTTTTTCCTTGATTTTTTTCTCCTTGAAACGGAATATATAGGAACTGGGGATACGTCGGTGGAGCATCGGGGGGCCCTCGAGGCAGGGGGCACCCTGGGAAGGGGGCGCGCCCAGACCCTCGAGGACAAGCCGTGGGCCCCCGGTGTGGATCTTCTTGTAGGTATTTTTTATATTTTCTGAAATAATTCTCCTTTGATTTTCAGGTGATTCCGAGAACTTTTTATTTCTGCACAAAAACAACACCATGGCAGTTCTGCTGAAAACAGCGTTAGTCCGGGTTAGTTCCATTCAAATCATGGAAGTTAGAGTCCAAAACAAGGGCGAAAGGGTTTGGAAAAGTAGATACGTTGGAGACGTATCAACTCCCCCAAGCTTAAACCTTTGCTTGTCCTCAAGAAATTCAGTTGATAAACTCAAAGTGATAAGGAAAAAGTTTGACAAACTCTGTTTGCTCTTGTTGTTGTAAATATGTCAGCTGACATTCAAGTTTTCAACAAGATCATGAACTAACCACATTCACAATAACTTTCAGGTCTCAAGACTACTCACATCAATGGCATAATTAACTAGCGAGCAATAATAATAAACCTCGGATGACAACCACTTCTCAAAACAATCATGATATGATATAACAGGATGGTATCTCGCTAGAGACCGCAAAACATAAATGCAGAGCACCTTTAAAGATCAAGGACTGACTAGACATTGTAATTCATGGTAAAAGAGATCCAGTCATGATCATACTCAATGCAAATTAATAGTAATACATGCAACGACAGAGGTGCTCTCCTACTTGTGCTTTTTGATAAGAGAATGATGACTCTGCGTAAAAGTAAATAGATAGGCCCCTCGCAGAGGGAAGCAGGGATTTGTAGAGGTGCCAGAGCTTGATTATTAAATAGAGATTGAATAACATTTTGAGCGGTATACTTTCATTGTCAACATAACAACCAAGAATCTCGATATCTCCCATGCTACGCACATTATAGGCGGTTCCCAAACAGAATGGTAACGTTTATACTCCCCCAACCACCAACAAGCACACTCCATGGCCAGCCGAATCCACGGGTTACCGTCCAAACAAGCAACAGCCATCGGGGAGTTTTGTCTAATTATTATGATTTGAGCATGGGACTGGGCATCCCGGTTACCAGCCGTTTTCTCATAAATGATGAGCGGAGTCCACTCATCGTGAGAATAACCCACGTAGCATGGAAGATATAGACAACCCTAGTTGATACATGAGCTGTTCGAGCATACAAAATAGAATTTCATTTGAAGGTTTAGAGTTTGGCACATACAAAATTACTTGGAACGGTAGGTAAATACCGCATTTAGGAAGGTATGGTGGACTCATGTGGAATAACCTTGGGGTTTATGGAAGTGGATGCACAAGCAGTATTCCCGCTTAGTATAGGTGAAGGCTAGAAAGAGACTGGGAAGCGACCAGCTAGAGAGCAACAACAGTCATGAAAATGCATTAAAATTAATCAACAATGAATGCAAGCATGAGTAGGATATAAATCACCATGAACATAAATATCGTGAAGGCTATGTTGATTTGTTTCAACTACATGCGTGAACATGTGCCAAGTCAAGTCACTTAAATCGTTCAGAGGAGGATACCACCCATCATACCACATCACAACCATTTTAATATCATGTTGGCATGCAATATAGAACATTATAAACTCTCAGCTAATTAAGCATGGCATAAGCAGCTATGATCTCTAATTGTCATTGCAAGCTTATTTCATTCATAAGAAGCTGAATCAAGAACGATGAGCTATCATATTTACAAAAACAAGAGAGGTCGAGTTCATACCAGCTTTTCTCATCTCAATTAGTTCATCATATATCATCCTTATTGCCTTTCACTGGCACGACCGAACGGTGTGGAAAATAATAATAGTGCACGTGCATTGGACTAAGCTGGATTCTGCAGGCATTTGATACAAGAGAGAAGACAAGGTAATATGGCTCAAGATTAAATCATCAACAAAGCATATGAGAGCCACTAAGAATTTTAATCATGGTCTTCTACTCTTAACCCCTAAAGAAAAGAAAAGAAACTATTTACACGGGAAATCTCCCAACAAGCAAAAGAAGAACGGGAAATCTTTTTGGGTTTTCATTTTTAGATACTACTAATATTTTTTGTTTTTCTGGGTTTTTCTAGCACACAAGAAAAAGACTAAGAAAAAAGAAAATTTAAACTAAGCATGGATGGTACAGTGAAAGAGTGTGAGCACGGACAACTAGAATAAGTGTGAACATGAATGTAAGTCGGTGAGAAACACGTACTCCCCCCAAGCTTAGGCTTTTGGCCTAAGTTGGTCTATGGCCAGTACTGGCCGGAAGGATATCCAAAGTTGTAGTTGGGGTCGTACTGAGATGCAGCAGATGCTGCCTGCTGAGCTGCAGCTCGAAGGCGGTTTGCCTCCGTCATGTTATAATAGGCATTTGCCTCCTCCATAGTTATAGTGTATCTTCCCTTTTCCTGGAAGTTAAACAAAGTAGGGACAGGAAGAACAATAGGAATGGCATGCTGCCGCTTAAAGATTAGTCAATATTTGAGAGTTTGATTATCCCACTCTATAAACTGTTGCCTAGCCATAACATTACAGTCTAAATAAGCAGCAGGTAAAGGTTCATCATACGGGTGCACAGACACACCAAGATAGCAGGCTATGCGAGTAGCATAGATCCCACCAAATAAATCTCCATACAAACCATTATGGTGTAGTCTACGTGCAACAATTGCTCCTAAGTTATATTGCCTATCACCTAGTACAACACTCCTGAGGATGCTAAGATCAGGGACACACATGTGACAAGCCTCAACTTTACCATTTATGCACCTACCGATAAAGAGATCAAAGTACTGAATAGTAGGAAAATGTATGCTCCCCGTGGTGGCTTGTGTGATGTCCCTAGATTCTCCCACTGTAATACTAGCTAGGAATTCTCTAAACTCAGATTTGCGAGGATCACTCATACTGCCCCACTGTGGGAGCTTGCAGGCAACATTAAAATCCTCTAAGTCCATGGTATAAGATTTATCATAAAGGTCAAACAGGATAGTGTGAGAATTACGTGAAGATGAAAATTTAAACCTTCTCACGAAGCTATCAATTAAGCCACGGTATTGGAGACACTTATCTTGCATGAAGTCCTCGAGGTCAGCGTTACGCACATATCCGTAAAATTCATCTTTAATGCCCGCTTGACTCATAAATTCATCCGACGGTCATTCATAAGGCCGCACGTCTGCGTCCCTCGGTGGTTCATCGTCCGGCTCACGGAACGTGGGCCTCGGTTCTTGCTTCCTTGAAGGACCACATTGGAAGTTTCTCCTAGACATTTTTCTGAAATTTTTAGTAACTCGCGATAAAAGTTAACCAAACTCAACAAGATTGATAGCAACAACTCCTATAAGTGCCTAGAGGCTATATCATGCATTAGAACTACTTGGGACCAAGAAAATTTGACATGCAAGCTCAAGAACAAGGTCACCACAACAGCATAAATTTGCAACAAATAAAGCACTAGAACAAAAACTAATTGGACCAATGGAGGAGTCACATACCAAGGGACAATCTCCCCAAATAGTTTGGTGAATGGTGCTTTGAGCAAGGAGATCGAAAATGGCAGCAAAGTGAGCTAGAACTCGGGATTGAGCTGGTTGAGGATCTTTTTGGGAGGAAGAAGAAGAGCATGGGTGAAAGGATAAGTGGAGGGGGCCACGTGGGACCCTCGAGGAAGGGGGGCGTGCCCTGTGCCCTCGAGGCCACGTGCTGGCTCCCCCCACTGTGTGTTCAGTGCCATGTTTTCTTAAATATTCTAGAAAAATCATATTTCATTTTCATGGCATTTGGAGAACTTTTATTTTCGGGATATTTTTTATTACACGGATAAGTCTGGAAACAGACAGATAATGTTATTTTTGTTTTATTTAACCTAATTAACAGAAAGTAAAAGAAGGGTACAGAAGATTTGTGCCATCTAGATTCACCTATCCCATGTTCATCAAAAGGAATCCACTAACAAGGTTGATCAGGTCTTGTTAATAAACTCTTTCCGAGTAACATGAAACCGGAGAATTTTCGAATAACACTATGTTACCTCAATGGGGATATGTATGTCCCCAACAATAAGTATGTCATATGCCTTCTTGATAGTAGGAATAGGGAACTCAAAACCTCCAATAGTAATAGTCGGAGTTTTTCTAATATAATTGATACTATAAACCTGAGGTTGTTTCCTCGGAAAGTGTACCGTATGCTCATTACCATTGACATGAAAAGTGACATTGCCTTTGTTGCAATCAATAATAGCCCCTGCAATATTTAAAAAAGGTCTTCCTAGAATAATAGACATACTATCATCCTCGGGAATATCAAGTATAACAAAGTCCGTTAGAATAGTAACATTTGCAACTACAATAGGCACATCCTCACAAATACCGACAGGTATAGCAGTTGATTTAGCGGCCATTTGCAAAGATATTTCAGTAGGTGTCAACTTACTCAAGTCAAGTCTACGATATAAAGAGAGAGGCATAACACTAACACCAGCTCCAAGATCACACAAAGCAGTTTTAACATAGTTTCTCTTAATGGAGCAAGGTATAGTAGGTACTCCTGGATCTCCTAATTTCTTAGGCATTTCACCCTCAAAAGTGTAACTGGCAAGCATGGTGGAGATTTCTACTTCAGGTATCTTTCTTTTGTTGGTAATAATATCTTTCATATACTTGGCATAAGGATTTGTTTTAAGCACATTAGTCAAACGCATACGCAAAAAGATAGGTCTAATCATTACAGCAAAGCGCTCAAAATCCTCATCATCCTTTTTCTTGGATGGTTTCGGAGGAAAAGGCATGGGTTTCTGAACCCATGGTTCTATTTCCCTACCGTGCTTCCTAGCAACAAAGTCTCTCTTATCATAACGTTGATTCTTTGATTGTGGGTCATCAAGATCAACAGCAGGTTCAATCTCTACATCATTATCATTGCTAGGTTGAGCATCATCATGAACATCACTATTAATATTATCACTAAGTTCATGTTCATTACCAGATTGTGTCTCAGCATCAGAAACAGATATATCATTGGGATTCTCAGGTGGGGGAGCTACAGGTTCACTAGAAGCATGCAAGGTTCTATCATTTTTCTTTTTCTTCTTCTTAGAAGAACTAGGTGCATCTAAATTAGCTCTCTGAGAATCTTGCTCAATTCTCTTAGGGTGGCCTTCAGGATACAGAGGTTCCTGAGTCATTTTACCACCTCTAGTAGCAACTCTAACAACATAGTCATTATTCTTACTATTTAATTCACTGAGCAAATCATTCTGATCCTTAAGTACATGTTCTACTTGAGTGGTGACCATGGAAGCATGTTTACTAATAAGTTTCAGTTCACTCTTAACACTAGACAGATAATCACTCAAGCGTTCAATCATATAAGCATTGTGTTGTAATTGTCTACCAACATAAGCATTGAAGTTTTCTTGTTTCACAATGAAATTGTCAAACTCATCTAAGCATTGGCTAGCAGACTTATAACGAGGAATATCACCTTCATCAAATCTATAAAGAGAATTTACCTTTACTACCTGTGTCGGGTTATCAAGACCATGTATTTCTTCAATAGGCGGTAAATTCTTAACATCTTCAGCTTCAATACCTTTTTCTTTCATAGATTTCTTTGCCTCTTGCATGTCTGCAGGACTGAGAAATAGAACACCTCTTTTCTTCGGAGTTGGCTTAGGGGCTGGTTCAGGAAGTGTCCAATTATTTTCATTGGCCAGCATATTATTGAATAGTAATTCAGCTTGTTCAGCTGTTCTTTCCCTGAAAACACAACCAGCACAACTATCCAGGTGGTCTCTGGAAGCATCGGTTAGTCCATTATAAAAGACATCAAGTATATCATGCATCTCAAGAGGTTGATCAGGCAAAGCATTAAGTAACTGGAGCAGCCTCCCCCAAGCTTGTGGGAGACTCTCTTCTTTAGTTTGAGAAAAGTTATATATTTCCCGTAAGGAAGCTTGTTTCTTATGAGCGGGAAAATATTTAGCAGAGAAGTAATACATCATATCCTGGGGACTACGCACACAATCAGGATCAAGAGAATTAAACCAAGTCTTAGCATCACCCTTTAACGAGAACGGAAACAACTTAAGGATATAATAGTGGCGGAACTTTTCATCATTGGTAAACAGGGTGGCTATATCATTCAACTTAGTAAGATGTGCCACAACAGTTTCAGACTCATAGCCATGGAAAGGAACAGATTCAACCAAAGTAATTAACTCAGGATCAACAGAGAATTCATAATCCTTATCAGTGACACATATAGGTGAAGTAGCAAAAGTAGGGTCATGTTTCATTCTAGCATTCAAAGACTTTTATTTTAGCTTAGCTAATAATTTCTTAAGATCATATCTATCATTGCAAGCAAGAAAGTCTCTAGCAGTTTCTTCATCCATAACATAACCCTCAGGCACAACAGGCAATTCATATCTATTGGGAGTAGTTTCATCATCACTTTCATAAATATCATCAACATTTGCACTCTCCCTAACCTTAGCAATTTGTTCATCTAGAAATTCACCTAGTGGCACAGTATCAGGCATAGAGATAGTTTCATCATACATAGCAGAAGTGGCATCATCAAGAACATACGACATATACGATTCAATAGCAGGAGTAGGTGTCGCAAGTTTACTCATAACAGAAGGAGAATCAAGTGCAGAGCTAGATGGCAGTTCCTTACCTCCCCTCGTAGTTGAGGGTAAGATCTTGGTTTTTGAGACCTTCAAATTCTTCATAGTGATAAACAGATATAAATCCCAAGTGACTTCAAGAATAGAGCTATGCTCCTCGGCAACAGAGCCAGAAAATAGTCTTGATAACCCACAAGTGTAGGGGATCGCAACGGTTTTCGAGGGTAAAGTATTAAACCCAAATTTGTTGATTCGACACAAGGGGAGCCAAAGAATACTCTTAAGTATTAGCAGCTGAGTTGTCAATTAAACCACACCTAGAAACTTAGTATCTACAACAAGGTAGTTTAGTAGCAAAGTAATATGATAGTGGCGGTAGCAGCAATAAAAGTAACGATAGTGTTTTTGAAGTTTTTGTGATAATAGCAATGGAAAATTAAATAAGCAACTGCCAATATAGGTCAAGCTCGTAGGTATTGGATCGGTGATGGGAAATTATGTCGGATGCAATTTATCATGTAGAAGTTATAACCTAGGGTGACACAGAACTAGCTCCAGTTCATCAATGCAATGTAGGCATGTATTCCGAATATAGTCATACGTGCTTATGGAAAAGAACTTGCATGACATCTTTTGTCCTACCCTCTCGTGGCAGCGGGGTCCTATTGGAAACTAAGGGATATTAAGGCCTCCTTTTAATAGAGTACCAAACCAAAGCATTAACACATAGTGAATACATGAACTCCTCAAACTATGGTCATCACCGGGAGTGGTCCCAATTATTGTCACTTTGGGGTTGCCGGATCATAACACATAGTAGGTGACTATAGACTTGCAAGATAGGATCAAGAACACACATATATTCATGGAAACATAATAGGTTCAGATCTGAAATCATGGCACTCGGGCCCTAGTGACAAGCATTAAGCATAGCAAAGTCATAGCAACATCAATCTCATAACATAGTTGATACTAGGGATCAAACCCTAACAAAACTAACTCAATTACATGATAGATCCCATCCAACCCATCACCGTCCAGCAAGCCTACGATGGAATTACTCACACACGGCAGTGAGCATCATGGAATTGGTGATGGAGGAAGGTTGATGATGACGATGGCGACGATCTCCATTCTCCGGAGCCCCGAACGGACTCCAGATCAGCCCTCCCGAGAGAGATTAGGGCTTGGTGGCGGCTCCGTCTTGTGACACGCGATAATTCTTTTTCCTTGATCTTTTTCTCCCCGAAACGGAATATATAGGACCTGGGGATACATCGGTGGAGCATCGGGGGGCCCTCGAGGCAGGGGGCGCGCCCTGGAAAGGGGGGCGCGCCCCCCACCCTCGAGGACAGGCCGTGGGCCCTTCGGTGTGGATCTTCTTGCAGGTATTTTTTATATTTTCTGAAATAATTCTTCGTTGATTTTCAGGCGATTCTGAAAACTTTTTATTTTTGCACAAAACAACACCATGGCAGTTCTGCTGAAAACAGCGTCAGTCCGGGTTAGCTCCATTCAAATCATGCAAGTTAGAGTCAAAAACAAGGGCAAAAGGGTTTGGAAAAGTAGATATGTTGGAGACGTATCAGACACCAATATGACCAAGGCGACAGTGCCACAAGTATGTGGGACTATCATTATCAACCTTACATCTTTTGGCATTCACACTATGAATATGTGTAACATCACGTTCAAGATTCAATAACAATAAACCATTGACAAGTGGGGGCATGACCATAAAACATATCTCTCATATAAATAGAACAACCATTATTCTCAGATTTAAATGAGTAGCCATCTCGCATCAAACGAGATCCAGATACAATGTTCATGTTTAAAGCTGGTACTAAATAAAAAAAATTGAGGTTTAAAACTAATCCTGATGGTAGATGTAGAGGTAGCGCGCCAACGCCGATCACATCGACCTTGGAACCATTCTCGACGCGCATCGTCACCTCGTCCTTCGCCATTCTCCGCTTATTCCGCAACTACTGTTTTGAGTTACAAATGTGAGCAACCGCACCGGTATCAAATACCCAGGAGGTACTACGAGTCTTGTTAAGGTACACATCAATAACATGTATATCATATATACCTTTATGTTGCCGTCCTTCTTATCCGCTAAGTACTTGGGGCAGTTCTGCTTCTAGTGACCATTTTACTTGGGGCAGTTTCGCTTCCAGTGACCATTTCCCTTGCAATAAAAGCACTCAGGCTCAGGCTTGGGTCCATTCTTTGGCTTCTTCCCGGCAACCAACTTACCGGGCGTGGCAACTCCCTTGCCGTCCTTCTTGAAGTTCTTCTTACCCTTGCCTTTCTTGAACTTAGTGGTCTTATTCACCATCAACACTTGATGTTCCATTTTGATCTCCACCATCGTTGATTTCAGCATCGAATATAACTCAGAATGGACTTCTCCATCCCTTGCATATGTAAGTTCATCACAAAGCTCTTGTAGCTAGGTGGAAGTGACTGGAGGATTCTTTCAATGACCGAGTCATCTGGAAGATTAACTCCCAGATGAGACAAGCGGTTGTGCAACCCAGACATTTTGAGTATATGGTCGCTGACAGAACTATTTTCCTCCATCTTACAACTGAAGAACTTGTCGGAGACTTCATATCTCTCGACCCGGGCATGAGCTTGGAAAACCATTCTCAACTCTTGGAACATCTCATATGCTCTGTGTTGCTCAAAACTCTTTGGAGCCCTGATACTAAGCTGTAAAGCATGCCGCACTGAACCAGGGAGTAATCATCACTACGCGACTGCCAGGCGTTCATAACATCTTGAGTTGCTGGGAAAATGGGTGCGTCACCTAGCGGTGCTTCAAGGATATATGCTTTCTTGGAAGCTACAAGGATGATCCTCAAGTTATGGACCCAGTCCGTATAGTTGCTTCCATCGCCTTTCAGCTTGGTTTTCTCTAGGAATGCGTTGAAGTTGATGGCAACATTAGCGTGGGCCATTGGATCTACAAGATAGATTGTAAAGACAATTTTAGATTAAGTTCATGATAATTAAGTTCATCTAATCAAATTATTTAATGAACTCCCACTCAGATAGACATCCCTCTAGTCATCTAAGTGGTACATGATCCAAATCAACTAGGGTGTGTCCGATCATCACGTGAGACGGACTAGTCATCAACGGTGAACATCTCCATGTTGATCGCATCTACTATACGACTCATGTTCGACATGTCGGTCTCTCGTGTTCCGAGGCCATGTCTGTACATGATAGGCTCGTCAATTCAACCTAAGTGTTTCACATGTGTAAATCTGGATTACACTCATTGTATGCGAACGTTAGAATCTATCACACACGATCATCATGTGGTGCTTCAAAACAATGAACCTTCGCAATGGTGCACACTTAGGGGCGACGCATTTCTTGAAATTTTAGTGAGGGATCATCTTATTTATGCTAACGTCATTCTAAGAAAATAAGATGTAAACATGATAAACATCACATGCAAATCATAAAGTGACATGATATGGCCAATATCATCTTGCGCCTTTGATCTCCATCTTCGAAGCGCGGCATGATGATGTCTACTACGCAACCTTCTTCTTGTAGACGTTGTTGGGCCTCCAAGTGAAGAGGTTTGTAGGACAGTAGCAAATTTCCCTCAAGTGGATGACCTAAGGTTTGTCAATCCGTGGGAGGCGTAGGAAGAAGATGGTCTCTCTCAAACAACCCTGCAACCAAATAACAAAGAGTCTCTTGTGTCCCCAACACACCCAATACAATGGTAAATTATATAGCTGCACTAGTTCGGTGAAGAGATGGTGATACAAGTGCAATATGGATGGTAGATACAGGTTTTTGTAATATGAAAATATAAAAACAGCAAGGCAACTAATGATAAAAGTGAGCATAAACGGTATTGCAATGCTTTGAAACAAGGCCTAGGGTTCATACTTTCACTAGTGCAAGTTCTCTCCACAATAATAACATAACTGGATCATATAACTATCCCTCAACATGCAACAGAGAGTCATGCTACTTCTCGAGCTTGCGTTGTGTTCCCTCGAAGAGGAAAGGGTGATGCAGCACAGTAGCGTAAGTATTTCCCTCAGTTTTTGAGAACCAAGGTATCAATCCAGTAGGAGACCACCCGCGAGTCCCTCGCACCTGCACAAACAAATAAGAACTTCACAGCCAACACGATAAGGGGTTGTCAATCCCTTTACAGTCACTTACGAAAGTAAGATCTGATAGATAGGATTGTATAATATTTTTGGTATTTTTGGATATAAGAATAGAAAGTAAATAAAGCAAATAAGCAATGGCGACAGAAACTGAAGTTGACGGGAAAGTAATATGATACAGATAGACTCGGGGGCCATAGGTTTCACTAGTGGCTTCTCTCATGATAGCAAAATTCTACGGTGGGTGAAGAAATTACTGTCGAGCAATTGATAGAAAAGCGTATAGTTATGAGAATATCTAGGCATGATTACTATATATAGGCATCACCTCTGTGACAAGTAGACCGAAACGATTATGCATCTACTACTATTACTCCACACATCGACCGCTATCCAGCATGCATCTAGAGTATTAAGTTCATAAGAACAGAGTAATGCTTTAAGCAAGATGACATGATGTAGAGGGATAAACTCAAGCAATATGATATAAACCCCATCTTTTTATCCTCGATGGCAACAATACAATTCGTGCCTTGCTGCCCCTGCTGTCACTGGGAAAGGACGCCGCAAGATTGAACCCAAAGCCAAGCGCTTCTCCCATTGCAAGAATTATAGATATAGTAGGCCAAACCAAACCAATAATTCGAAGAGACTTGCAAGGATATTATAATCATACATAAAAGATTTTAGAAAAGAATCAAATATTTCTCGTAGATAATCTTGATCATAAACCCACAATTCATCGGATCTCGACAAACACACTGCAAAAATATTACATCGAATAGATCTCCTCGAAGACCGAGGAGAACTTGGTATTGAGATCCAAAAAGAGAGAAGAAGCCATCTAGCTAATAACTATGGACTCGAAGGTCTGTGGTAAACTACTCACAGCTCATGGTGAGGCAATGGTGTTGATGTAGAAGCACTCCGTGGAAGATCCCCCCTCCGGCGGAGCTCCGGAACAGGCCCCAAGATGGGATCTCAGGGAAAGAAGGTTGCGGTGGTGGAATTAGGGTTTTCTCTATTGCCTCGATGTTTACAGGGTACATGGATATATATATAGGAGGAAGGAGGGCATCGGGGGAGCTAGAGGGGGCCCACGAGGGTGGGGCGCACCCTGGACCCTTGTGGCCACATCCTTCGTTCCCTCGCGTGTTCTCCGAGTCTTCTATGTTGATATCGTTCCAAAAATAACTCTCGCGAAGGTTTCATTTCATTTGGACTTCGTTTGATATTCCTTTTCTGCGAAACCCTGAAATAGGCAAAACACAGCAATCTGCACTAGGCCTTTGGGTTAATAGGTTAGTCCCAAAAATAATATAAAAGTGTATAATAAAGCCCATTAAACATCCAAAATATAATATATAATAGCATGGAACAATCAAAAATTATAGATACGTTGGAGAGTATCAAGCATCCCCAAGCTTAATTCATGCTCGTCCTCGAGTAGCTAAATGATAAAAACTGAATTTTTGATGTGGAATGCTATTGTGGCATAAATGTTTAGATCCAAAAGATTCAAAAGAAAAGTCTATATTGACACAAGAATAATAATACTTCAAGCATGCTAACAAAGCGATCATGTCTTCTCAAAATAACATGGTCAAAGAAAGTTATCCCTACAAAATCATATAGTCTAGATATGCTCCCTCTTCATCACACAAAATATTCATATCATGCACAACCCCTATTTCAGCCAAGAAATTGTTTTCATACTCAAAAAAATTCAAACCTTTCAACTTTCACGTAATACATGAGCGTGACCCATGGATATAGCACTACAGGTGGAATAGAGTGGTGGTTGTGGAGAAGACAAAAAGGAGGAAGATAGTATCACATCGACTAGGCATATCAATGGGATATGGAGATGCCCATCAATAGATATCAATGTGAGTGGGTAAGGATTGCCACGCAACGGATGCACTATAGCTAAAAATGTATGAAAGCTCAACAAAAGAAACTAAGTAGGTGTGCATCCAACTTGCTTGCTCATGAAGACCTAGGGCATTTGAGGAAGCCCATCGTTGGAATATACAAGCCAAGTTCTATAATGAAAATTCCCACTAGTATATGAAAGTGACTAAACACGAGACTCTCTATCATGAAGATCATGGTGCTACTTTGAAGCACAAGTGTGGAAAAGGATAGTAGCATTGTCCCTTTTCTTTTCCCTTTTTTTTCTTTTTTTTCTTTTTTTTCTTTTTTTTCCTTTTTTTCTTTTTTTTCTTTTTTTTCTTTTGGCCCTTTCTTTTTTGCTATTTTTTTTAAATAATACATTTTATTTAGTAAATTTCATAACTAGTACGTGGTTGTGAGAATTTTCAAAAATATGACCCAATCGGCCAGCAGCAGGCCGACTGGGCCTAGTCGGCCAGCAGCAGGCCGATTGGGACCTTATTGGCTTGCTGCTAGCCGATAGGCTTGTCGGCCACAAGCTCTCCAGCAGTCGGCCTTGCTGCTGGCCGACAGGACCTTATTGGCCTGCTGCTGGCCGACAGGACCTTATTGGCCTGCTGCTGGCCGACAGGACCTTATTGGCCTGCTGCTGGCCGATTGCATGCATAAACACTTATATTTTTTTTTCTCATTGCTCTTTCCCGCCATATTTTTGCCTCATTGCTCTTTCCCGCCATAGGTTTCCACATAGCTCGTTTCCGGCATATTTTTCCCGCTCTCTACTTGCCCCCACTTTGCTTGTTCCCGCCAATTTTACCCGCTTTGCTTGTTCCCGCCCTATTTTCCCACTTTGCTCGTTCCCGCCCTATTTTCCCGCTTTGCTCGTTCCCGCCATTTTTTCCCGCTTTGCTCTTTCCCGCCTTTTTTTCCCGCTCTCTAGTTCCCGCCAGTATCTCCCGCTACCGAGTTCCCGCCTTTCTTTGTGTTGTGAGTCTATAAAACACCGTCGGCAGTAACATTGGTAAGCATTCAGTTGTAGTATTGTAGTCTCGCGAAGATGTCCGGATATCCTTTCGATCGTAGTTTTCACCCTAGTATGTCCAGATGTCTTCTGGATTTAGCCGCCGATTTCAGGGTAGACAACAAGATAGTTCAATGGGAGAAGCTCATCAGTAGTGACACCCTACTGAATGAGCTGGCTCACGCACTAAGTAGGTGCGGATGGCCTTCCAGGACCTTTGAGGAGATACGGGAAGAACTTCTGAGGTTGCAGGGGAGATGGAAGAAGCAACAAAGCTCGACGAGGGACCCTGTTGTCGTGGCGGTGGAGAAAACACAAAGCTCGACGTGGGACCAAAATGGTCTGCGTGCTGCCACGTCGAACTGCCAGGTTGGTCAGGAGGGGGTGCCCTCATAGTCGGCTGATGTGCAAGACGCGGATGTGGCTGATGTCGGTGTGTGGAGTGACGCAGCGGCTGCTGCTAGTGGTGAACAACATCGGTCCTCCGGGTGCACGTCATAGCCTCGTAGACGGCCCGAATCTTGTTCTGCATATGTTCCAAGAAGGGCTGTAGCACAGGACGGTGCTGAAGAAGAGGTCCAGACGACAGTGATCGTCCAAAGGTGGTCACGTCGTTGTAGAGTTCGTGTGTCAAGCTAGCCTGCAAATTCTTGCCAGGTTATTAAGTATGCACGTCAAAAATATGTGACAACTAAATTTAAGAGCAATATGTCTTACCGCGTACTGTCTAGAGCCTGAAGTATCATAGCTCGGGTACATATCCGATGGGGTAGGGTCAGGTATCTCCTCTGGGTGAGAGTGCTCAACGATGCGCAACCGTGTTCCTGTCATGTAGCGCCGCAAATAGAGATTGAATTCATTGAGTTCGAAAGCATGATTCTGGATCCATAGATGTGTGTTTGCTGTCTCCCATTCTATAATATACGGCTCTAGTCTAACTAGCCACTCGGCAGTTGTCTTATTCGTGCCCCTCCTTGTCGTCCTAAAATAGCGGTGTATTTTCACAAGTACGTCTGGTCGCCCTATAGAGAACCTCTCCCACGACCACAGCTGAAGGAATAGAGGGCATCCAAGAAGGGCTGGCTTTTTCGATGTAAGTTGACAGCCGTTGCACATACCTCGATACGTAGCTGCTAGGACCACCGAACCCCAACTCCTCTGTCTGATCTGATCAGCCGTCTGAGCACTCGCTATCTCGAGTGCCATAGGGATGTAGAGCGCGCTAATAGTGGTGACATGGTTCTCTGTGAACATCACCTTGCCGAAAAGCCACAATAAGTAGGCCTCCAGGCTCCGTGTGATCTGTTCCTCAGTCATCGGCGCCGGGAACTTCTGTATCTACAGTAAGCATATTGAAAGTTTTTGTAAGCCACATGTATTTTCCATAAAACTATGGGCACGATAAGTTGAAGATACTAGGTAGGGAATTTTACCTGGAAATTGAGCAACCACTCATACTTAGGACCGTGATGCTCCCATACTGCATCCGGAACATTCGGATAAAGAGCATGAAAACGATGTGTAAGACCTCGCTCCCAATCAACCAGACGTGCGAAAGGTAATAGGCCGGCCCATTTCAACCTTCATCACAGAACATTACAGTTAGTGTCTCCAATTAATATGTATGTTAGTGTGCAAATTAAAACGCATGTACCTTTGTTCCCATCCTTGGTGTATCCTCCAGTGCTCCTTAGGAGTGCGAGTGACCAGAGGCTCAAGCCTCCGCTCAGACCAAATCGCAGCACGATGACCCCTATCAATGTCCGCATCCAGCAAACCCATTCCCGACATTCCTGCACATTTAATACAATTTTCAAACATAGTGCCACATTTAATACAAATTTTCAAACATAGTGCCACACTTAATACAAATTTCAAACATAGTGCCACACTTAATACAATTTTCAAACATAGTTCCACACTTAATACAAATTTCAAACATAGTGCCACACTTAATACAAATTTCAAACATAGTGCCACACTTAATACAAATTTCAGAATATAGTACTGTTGGCTTAGTTTCTTCCTCGACCTCTTACTCCTCTACCTCCTCTTCGTCCCCGGTTGCCACGTCCACGCCCAGTACCACTGGCTGTGACAAAAGTGGGACAATTAGTGTCCCTATGGCCAAATTCATTGCATAGAATGCATTGAATTGTCGGACCTCCTGCTTCTGATCCATCCATATCATTCCGGATGCGACGACACTGACGTCTGCCTCTACTTGTACGCTTATGCTCTGGGTTTGGAATGTAACGCCTTTCAGAGGAGTTGACGGTGTTGAAGTTACCCATTGATCGAAAACCCATCAGCTCACCTGTCCAGGTATTCAGGACAGCCTCTTTTAGAAAATATGGAGACACAAACGAGATTGTGTCCAATCCAATCAGCTCGCAAGCAGCAAGTACATGTGAGCAAGGTAGGTGCCACAATTTTGGTTTGTTACATGTGCACTCACATGTTGGCCAGGCTTCATTTCCAATTTTCACCTCATGTGTCCTCATCTCATTGGCACATCCGAATTTGTTGTTGGCTAAGCGGACCTCAAACCTTCTTTCTTGATTACCGATGGCGACTACAATGTGTGACCTTGCTTTCTGCATCTTGTTCTCCATGTACTTCGTGATTCTTTCACAGTAACGTGTATTCGGGTTGTTCAAGATATGTTGCTCTGCTTTTTGACGTCTATCTCTGAAATACTTCACGGTGCCATAGAAAATACCCTCAACGATGGCTGTAAGTGGCAATGCCCGGTTTCCTCTGAGGACAAAGTTGTATGTTTCAGCGAGGTTGGTTGTCATGACACCGTACCTTGCTCCATGTGTGTCATGTAGCAAAGACCACCTCTCAAGAGGCTCATGCTCTATCCACTGCTGGAAGGTTTTAATCGACCTCCCGAGCCTTCTCCTAGTACCTGGTGGGTCAAAGTCTGGCAAGTCACATAGCCCAACAGGCTCCTCCTCCACGGCCGCTGTTCCTGTTGCCAACTGTGCAGCTATTGCTTCAACATGTGCCCTCACCGTTGCATCTCTTGCAGCTTTCCTGTCCCTAACATGTCTCTGCGTGCACACATTAAGTCGGTCACGTATCAAATTGTACTTCCATAACTGGTTCTGCTTGCAGAGTTTTTTGAATAGATTCATCAGGTTCTTGTTTCTTAACTGCGAGAAAAAATTAGCCCCCAGATGGCGCATGCACCAACGGCTCTGCAAGTCCTGCCATGGAGTTTGTTCCTCAGGGCCTGGATTTGTCAGTGTCCTTATCGCACTGAGTATACCTGCATGCCTGTCATGAAGGATGCACACATTGGGCTTCTCCTTAACAACGGATATTTTCAACTACCTGAAGAACCATGTCCAACTCTCAATGTTCTCACTCTCCACGAAAGCAAATGCGAGTGGGACAACTTGATTTTGGCCATCTTGACCTATGGCTGTTAGGATTTGACCTTTGTACTTGCCTGTGAGAAATGTACCATCTACACATATCACCGGTCGGCAATGCCTGAAAGCTTCTATGCATACACCGAAAGAGAAGAAGAGACGATGCAACACTCTCACAGTTGGGAATTCTGGCATGAAGAGGTCTTGGATATCGATGTAGGTGCCTGGATTCCGCTGCTGCAGTGTACGGAGGAGCTTCACAACAGAGTCATATGCATCAAAATATGAACCAAATCTGCTCTCCAGCGCCAAATGCTTAGCCCTCCAAGCCTTGCCATAAGAAATCCTGTAATTGAACCTGGTGAAGACTTTTGTCTGGATTGCCTTCACTTCCATAGCTTTGCCCTGCACTATCTCATCGTAAAATAACCGAGCAATCATCGGCGATGAAAGGTTGGCATGATCTTGAGGGATGCACGGAATAAGACATGTGTGATGCACTAAGTCACTGATCACCCAACTTGAACCATACTTAGGAAGATAGCCGTGCACCCTGGGAGGGCAATCTGCATTCTTGCATACCATTGTGAGGTATTTCTGACTTGACACCTGAGCTGTGAAAACCCTTTGCGTGGACATTGCCCAATTAATTATTGCATCCTTCAAAGCTTGCTTGTTCGGATACATAGCTCCCGTCGCAATATTGTTCTAATGATATTGCCAGGCAGAATCATGTCCATCATTGACTATCATTGCAGATGAGAAGTCATGATTCCATGATGCAGGAATCGGGGCCATCTGTTGATTGTCTTCCTCATCCGACTCATCAGAATGATCGGCATGACCCACATCAACATCGGTGTCTTCTTCTTCCATCTGGTCCTGCATGTGCCCATCTACCTCGTCAGCGTCCACCTCGCCAATGTAATCACCATCAGCATTTCATCCTTCTACCTGACTACTCTGTCCTGGTTCGTAACCAGCAGCATTTCCTCCTTCTACCTGACTACTCTGTCCTGGTTCGTAACCAGCAGCATTTCCTCCTTCTACCTGACTGCTCTGTCCTGGTTCGTAACCAGCAACATTTCCTCCTTCTACCTGACTGCTCTGCCCTGGTTCGTAACCAGCATGCCCAGCATTAACGACGGGAGTCACTAAGGCAACAGGATTGCATCCCCTGCGTTCACAACCTTTTAACCATTTCACCCACTCGGAGTCTCGCTCAATTGGCCTCAAATAAAAATATATTGTTGAACTTGACCGTGTCCCCAATGCATGAATACCGACTGTGTGCGTTACAGTATCTAGCCCTAAACTTGCCGCAATCCATTCTTTCAACTGACTGACTGACCATGTTTGAGGCGCGTTCAGTGCCACCTCTATGTGAGTAAACTCACTCAGATCAGCTCCCATCTCAGTTGTCTGGACAGTACCAGTACCGTAGTAAAATATGAACTTCACTACATCAGACATCTCGGCTCACCTAATTTTTTTCCAACAACGACAGACAAATAATAAGCAACGCTTTCAAATGTCCGCACTACTAAATATTAGACATGTATATATGTACGGACCAACTAAAAATATTCACATACCTAAAGATATTCACATACCAACTAAAAATATTCACATACCTAAAAATATTCACGGACCAACTACAAATATTCACATACCTAAAAATATTCACATACCTAAAAAAAGTCAAGGACCAACTAAAAATACTTCATATACCTAAAAATATTCACATACCTAAAAAAAGTCCTAGACCAACTAAAAATACTTCATATACCTAAAAATATTCACATACCTAATAAAAAGTCACGGACCAACTAAAAATACTTCATATACCTAAAAATATTCACATACCTAAAAAATACTACCAAACAATTACGAGAGATAAAATGTGTGTTGGAATATACCCTTGAAGCGTGCAAACGAACGACGAACGTCGGACTTCAATCAACGGAACCGGAGCCGGAAACTCGCGTAGCAACGCCGGAGCTCCACCACCACCACTTCCTACACCGCAATGCCCGAGCTTCACCAACACCACCGCCACCAGTGAGCTCAAAAAAACCTTCACCAGTGAGCTCAAAAAAAGCTCCACCAAAATGCTAACCACGAACACCACGAGCTACCCCATGAGTAGATCGAGGTATCCCTTAGCTCCCCTCACTACGTAGAACCCATTCACGGTGCCAAATCTGCAAATAGATGGATGAGTTGGGTGTATAAATTGGAAAATATGTGTGTGAGGAGAGGGAGAAAGAAGAACAGGGAAGAGAAGAGGATAAGAACGAATGGAGAAAGAAGAAGGAAGGAGAAAGGGGAAAGGGGCCGGCCGCACGGTGGGGCCGCACCCTGTCGGCCTGCGGCAAGCCGATCGGCCCGCGGCTGGCCGACAGGGGCGCCCGTGACCCAGCCCGCGCCGACAGCGCCCGGGGCGACGTGGCCTAGCCAGTAGTCGGCCGGCGCGTGGCCGATTAGCCACTTGTCGTCCCACGGTTGGCCGATAAGGCCCAGTCGGCCTGCTGTTGGCCGACTAGGCGTAGTCGGCCTGCTGCTGGCCGATTGGGTCATATTTTTGAAAATTTGCCTAGCCACGTACTAGTTATGAAATTTACTAAATAAAATGTATTATTTAAAAAAAATTAGCTTCTTTTTTCTTTGGCCTTTCCTTCTTTTTTTTTCTTTTTTTTCTTTGGGACAATGCTCTAATAATGATGATCATCACACTTATATTGATTTACAACTAGCTATTACAACTCGATAGTAGAACAAAGTATGACTCTATATGAATGCCTCCGGCGGTGTACCGAGATGTGCAATGAATCAAGAGTGACATGTATGAAAAATTATGCATGGTGGCCTAGCCACAAATACGATGTCAACTACATGATCATGCATGGCAATATGACAATGTGAAGCGTGTCATATGAACGGAACGGTGGAAAGTTGCATGGAAATATATCTCGGAATGGCTATGGAAATGCCATGATAGGTAGGTATGGTGGCTGTTTTGAGGAAGGTATATGGTGGGTGTATGGTACCGGCGAAAGTTGCACAGTACAAGAGAGGCTAGAAATGGTGGAAGGGTGAGAGTGCGTATAATCCATGGACTCAACATTAGTCATAAAGAACTCATATACTTATTGCAAAAATTTACGAGTCATCAAAACAAAGTAATCAACGCATACTCCTAGGGGGGGAGGTTGGTAGGAGTTAACCATCTCGCGCCCCCGACCTCCACACAAAGGTTGACAATCAATAAATACCTCATGCTCTAACTTCGTCACATAGCGGTTCACCATACGTGCATGCTACGGGAATCACAAACTTTAACACAAGTATTTCTCAAATTCATAATTACTCCACTAGCATGACTCTAATATCACCATCCTCATATCTCAAAACAATCATCAAGTATCAAACTTCTCATCATATTCAATGCACTTTGTATGAAAGTTTTTACTATATTCATCTTGGATGCCTGTCATATTAGGACTGGTTTTATAACCAAAGCACGTTACCATGCTGTTCTAAAAGACTCTCAAAAGGATATAAGTGAGGCATGAGAGATCAACAATTTCTACAAAATAAAATCACCACCGTGCTCTAAAAGATATAAGTGAAGCACTAGAGCAAAACTATCTAGCTAAAAAGATATAAGTGAAGCACATAGACTATTCTAACAAATTCTAGACCATATTTATCTGTCTCAAAAAGGTGTGTCCAGCAAGGATTATTGTGGCAAACTAAAAAGAAAAGACTCAAATCATACATGACGCTCCAAGCAAAACACATATCATGTGGTGAATAAAAATATAGTCCCGAGTATAGTTACCGATAGATGAAGACGAAAGAGGGGATGCCTTCCCGGGGCATCCCCAAGCTTAGGCTTTTGGTTGTCCTTGAATTTTACCTTGGGGTGCCTTGGGCATCCCCAAGCTTAGGCTCTTGCCACTCTTTGTTCCATAGTCCATCAAGGCCATACTCAAAACTTGAAATCTTCACAACACAAAACTTAGCCAAAAATCTCGTGAGCTCCGTTAGTATAAGAAAACAAACCACCACTCAAAGGTACTGTAATGAACTCATATAATGCCACTATTTGTCTATATTGGTGTTCAACCTACTATATTCCAACTTTTCTATGATTCATATCCTCCAATACTACTCATAGATGCATCAAAATAAGCAAACAAAACACGAAAAACAGAATATGTCAAAAACAGAACAGTCTGTAGTAATCTGTAACTTTTGAATACTTTTGTAACTCTAAAAAATTGAAATAAATTGTTAAACGTGAGGAATTTGTCCATTAATCATATGCAACAAGAATAAACTAAATAGCACTCTCCAGTTCTGGTGACTATTCTCGTGAGCGCTAACGTTTCTATTTTTTACAACAAGATCATATAAACTTCACACAAGTCTTCCCAAAGGTTCTACTTGGCACAAACACTAATTAAAACACAAAACCACATCTAAACAGAAGCTAGATGCAATATTTATTCCTAAACAGAAGCAAAAACAAAGAAAATAAAATTGGGTTGCCTCCCAACAAGCGATATCGTTTAACGCCCCTAGCTAGGCACGATACAAGGATAGATCTAGGTATTGCCATCTTTGGAAGGCAATCCATAAGTGGCTCTCATAATAGATTCATATGGTAATTTAATTTTCTTTCTAGGAAAGTGTTCCATGCCTTTCCTTAATGGAAATTGGAATCTAATATTTCCTTCCTTCATATCAATGATTGCACCAATCGTTCTAAGGAAAGGTCTACCAAGAATAATAGGACATGAAGGATTGCAATCTATATCAAGAACAATGAGATCTACGGGCACATAATTCCTATTGTCAAAAATAATAACATCATTAATCCTTCCCATAGGTTTCTTAATGGTAGAATCCATAAGATGCAAATTTAAAGAACAATCATCAAGCTCATGGAAACCAAACAAATCACACAAAGTTTTTGGGATTGTAGAAACACTTGCACCCAAATCACACAAGGCAAAGCATTCATGATCTTTAATTTTAATTTTAATAGTAGGTTCCCACTCATCATAAAGCTTTCTAGGGATAGAAACTTCTAATTCAAGTTTTTCATCATAAGATTGCATCGAAGCATCAACTATGTGTTTGGTAAAAGCCTTATTTTGACTATAAGCATGCGGAGAATTTAGTACGGATTGCAACAAGGAAATACAATCTATCAAAGAGAAATTATCATAATTGAATCCCTTGAAATCCAAAATCGTGGGTTCAGCACTATGCAAAGTTTTAATCCCTTCAACCCCACTTTTAACAATTTTTGCATCAAGATCTAAAAACTCTGAATCATTGGGACGCCTTTTAACTAAAGTAGACTCGTCTCCCGTCCCATGTTTATCAAGATTCAAACTAGAAAACAAGGATATAATAGGAGACACATCAACAACTTTCAGCTCTTCATCTTTATTTTCATGATAACTAGAAGAACACGCTTTTATAAAGCACACTTTTTTAGCACGCATCCTAGTGGTTCTTTCTTTGCATTCATCAATGGAAATTCTCATGGCTTTGAGAGACTCATTGCTATCATGCTTAGGTGGAATAGATCTAAGTTTCAACGAATCAACATCAAGAGTAATTCCATCCACGCTTCTAGCCAACTCATCAATCTCAAGCAATTTTTCTTCAAGCAAAGCATTGAAATTCTTTTGCGAAATCATAAACTCATTAACACTAGTTTCAAATTCAGAGGGCATCTTACCAAAATTTCCATAAGAGTTATTGTAGGAATTACCATAATTATTACAGGAATTACTAGGAAAAGGCCTAGGATTGAAGTTTCCTCTATAAGCATTGTTACCAAAATTATTCCTACCAACAAAATTCACATCCAAAGATTCATTATTATTTTCAATCAATGTGGATAAAGGCATATCATTAGGATCAGAAGAAGCACTCTTAGTAGCAATTAATTTCATAAGTTCTAGGAGTTTGGTAGCTTCTCCTAAGGTAGTTTCCATGAAAGTGCCTCATGCGGCCAAATCTAAAAGATTTCTAGAAGCAAAATTCAGGCCGGCATAAAAGTTTTGTATAATCATCCATAAGTTCAAACCATGTGTAGGGAAATTACGTATCATTAATTTCATTCTCTCCCAAGCTTGTGCAACATGCTCATGATCTAGTTGCCTAAAATTCATAATATCGTTTCTAAGTGAGATAATCTTAGCAGGAGGAAAATACTTAGAGATAAAGGCATCTTTGCACTTATTCCATGAATCAATACTATCTCTAGGCAAAGAGGAAAACCAAGTTTTAGCATGATCTCTAAGTGAAAACGGAAATAACTTCAATTTAACAATATCATTATCTGTATCCCTCTTCTTTTGCATATCACACAAATCAACAAAGTTGTTTAGATGGTTAGCGGCATCTTCACTAGGAAGGCCGGAAAATTGATCTTTCATGACAACATTCAACAGAGCAGCATTGATCTCACAAGATTCAGCATCGGTAATAGGAGCAATCGGACTGCTAATAAAATCATTATTGTTGGTATTGGAGAAGTCACACAATTTGGTATTGTTCTGAGCCATAGTGACAAGCAAGCAATCCAACACACATGCAAACAAGAGGCAAGCGAACGGTAAACGCACGGCAAAAAGAAGGGCAAATAAAACGGCAAGGGTGAAGTGGGGGAGAGGAAAACGAGAGGCAACTAAAGGTAATGCGAAGGATAAGGGTTTGTGATAGGTACTTGGTATATGACTTTTGTGATAGGCACAGCGCCAGAAATTCTTCTTGCTACTTCTCGAGCTTGCGTTGTATTCCCTCGAAGAGGAAAGGGTGATGCAGCACAATAGCGTAAGTATTTCCCTTAGTTTTTGAGAACCAAGGTATCAATCCAGTAGGAGACCATGCGCGAGTCCCTCGCACCTACACAAACAAATAAGAACTTCGCAGCCAATGCGATAAGGGGTTGTTGTCAATCCCTTTACGGTCACTTACGAAAGTGTGATCTGATAGATAGGATAGTATAGTATTTTTGGATATAAGAACAGAAAGTAAATAAAGCAAATAAGCAACGGAGACAGAAATTGAAGTTGACGGGAAAGTAATATGATAAAGATAGACCCGGGGGCCATAGGTTTCACTAGTGGCTTCTCTCATGATAGCAGAATTCTACGGTGGGTGATAAATTACTGTCGAGCAATTGATAGAAAAGCACATAGTTATGAGAATATCAAGGCATGATCATTATATATAGGTATCTCGTCCGTGACAAGTAGACCGAAACGATTCTGCATCTACTACTATTACCCCACACATCGACCGCTATCCAGCATGCATCTAGAGTATTAAGTTCATAAGAACAGAGTAATGCTTTAAGCAAGATGACATGATGTAGAGGGATAAACTCAAGCAATATGATATAAACCCCATCATTTTATCCTCGATGGCAACAATACAATACGTGCCTTGCTGCCCCTGCTGTCACTGAGAAAGGACACCGCAAGATTCAACCCAAAGCCAAGCACTTCTCCCATTGCAAGAACTATAGATCTAGTAGGCCAAACCAAACCAATAATTTGAAGAGACTTGCAAGGATATTATAATCATACATAAAAGATTTCAGAAAAGAATGAAATATTTCTCATAGATAATCTTGATCATAAACCCATAATTCATCGGATCTCGACAAACACACCACAAAAAGATTACATTGAATAGATCTCCTCGAAGACCGAGGAGAACTTGGTATTGAGATCCAAAAAGAGAGAAGAAGCCATCTAGCTAATAACTATTGACCCGAAGGTCTGTGGTAAACTACTCACAACTCAGGGTGAGGCGATGGTGTTGATGTAAAAGCACTCCATGGAAGATCCCCCCTCCGGCGGAGCTCCGGAACTGGCTCCAAGATGGGATCTCACGGGAACAGAAGGTTGCCGCAGTGGAATTAGGGTTTTCTCTGTTGCCTCGATGTTTTCAGGGTACATGGATATATATATAGAAGAAAGGAGGGCATCAGGGGAGCCAGAGGGGGCCCACGAGGGTGGGGGCGCGCCCTATAGGAGGGGGGCGCCCTGGACCCTCGTGGCCGCCTCCTTCGTTCCCTCGCGTGTACTCCAAGTCTTATGTGTTGATATTGTTCCAAAAATAACTCTCGCGAAGGTTTCATTCCGTTTGGACTCCGTTTGATATTCCTTTTCTGCGAAACCCTCAAATAGGAAAAATACAACAATCTGCACTGGGCCTTTAGGTTAATAGGTTAGTCCCAAAAATAATATAAAAGTGTATAATAAAGCCCATTAAACATCCAAAACATAATATATAATAGCATGGAACAATCAAAAATTATAGATACGTTGGAGACGTATCAAGTCACTCCAAAGTCATTAATAGCAGAGAACAAACGAAGAGATTATTGTAGGGTACGAAACCACCTCAAAGTTATTCTTTCTGATCGATCTATTCAAAAGTCTGTAGTAAAATAGCACGAAGCTATTGTTTCCGTTCGATCTATCTTAGAGTTCGTACTAGAATAACACCTTAAGATACAAATCAACCAAAACCCTAATGTCACCTAGATACTCCAAGGTCACCTCAAGTATCCGCGGGTATGATTATATGATATGCATCACACAATCTCAGATTCATCAATTCAACCAACATAAAGAACTTCAAAGAGTGCCCCAAAGTTTCTATCGGAGAGTCAAGACGAAAACGTGTGCCAACCACTTTGCATAAGTTCACAAGGTCACTGAACCCGCAAGTTGATCACCAAAACATACATCAAGTAGATCATGTGATATCCCATTGTCACCACAGATAAGCACATGCAAGACATACATCAAGTGTTCTCAAATCCTTGAAGACTCAATCCGATAAGATAACTTCAAAGGGAAAACTCAATTCATCACAAGAGGGTAGAGGGGGAGAAACATCATAAGATCCAACTATAATAGCAAAGCTCACGATACATCAAGATCGTGCAATCTCAAGAACACGAGAGAGAGAGAGAGAGAGAGAGAGAGAGAGAGAGAGAGAGAGAGAGAGAGAGAGAGAGAGATCAAACACATAGCTACTGATACATACCCTCAGCCCCGAGGGTGAACTACTCCCCCTAGTCATGGAGAGCATCGGGATGATGAAGATGGCCACCGAAGAGGGATTCCCCCCCCCCCTCCGGTAGGGTGCCAGAACGGGTCTAGATTGGTTTTTTGTGGCAACAGAGGCTTTCGGCGGCGGAACTCCTGATCTAGGTTTCTTTTCGGGGGTTTCTGTATTTATAGGAATTTTTGGCGTTGGTCTCACGTCAGGAGGGTCTCCGAGTCGTCCACGAGATAGGGGCGCGAGCCCAGGGGGTAGGGCGTGCCCTCCACCCTCGTGGACATCTCGGGACTCTTCTAGCCCAACTCTTTTACTCCGGGGGCTTCTTTTGGTCCATCAAAAATCATCAAAAATTGGCATGTCAATTGGACTCTGTTTGGTATTCCTTTTCTGTAAAAACTCAAAAACAATGAAAAAACATAATCTGGCACTAGCTCTAGGTTAATAGGTTAGTCCCAAAAATCATATAAAATAGCATATAAATGCATATAAAACATCCAAGAGGAATAATATAATAGCATGGAATTATCAAAAATTATAGATACGTTGGAGACGTATGTAACACCCCGGTGTAATGATGCTACAGTAATCCTTGGGGTTAAGATAATCATTTTGCTAAAACAATGCTTAATCACTTTGGTCATTATCTCTTTGCAAATTTAGTCAAATTCAAACTCCAATGTTAAGTGAGATTCAAAAGTTGCTCAAGCATGGAAACTAAAATGTTCCTCATGTGGAAAATATTCTTTGGATAATATTGGTGGTGAACCAACTTTTTGCAAAAGTCTTAAATACCCTAAACTAATTGAAACAGAAGATATAAAAAAACAGCAAAAAGAAAAGTAGAACCACCACGGGCCAGCCGTGGCCCAGTTGGCCAGCCCAACTGGGAAAAGGCCCAACCAGCCGGCCCATTTCCTGGCCTACATAGGCCTCCCCCCCAAACCCTAAATCCCAACCCCGAGCCCCATTTCCCCCTCGTCTGGATCTGGATCGGGAGGAGCCCGATCCCGACGCCTCGACGCCTGACGCTAGCGTCGTCCGTCTTCGCCTGGACCTCGCCGGACCACCGCCGTCTTCCTTGTCTCCTCCCCGAACGGCTTCCTCGTCTTCGCCGTCACCATCGCCACCGCCGCCTCGAGCTCACTTCCGCACACCTGCAGGTCCCAGTGAGCCCCCCCCTTCCTTTTCCTCTTCCTCCCTAACGGATCCACCGCTGTGCTCGTACGTGCATGCTCGGCCTCGCCCTACTGCTCGCCCTGCCGCCTGTTGGCCGCCCCTGCCACGGCCGCTTCTGCTCACCTCGTCCGCCTCGTTGGTGCGTCTCCACACGCGCAGCTCGCGCACACGTCCCCGCCGGCCGCGCTAAGTCGCCTACTTCGCCATGCCGCTGCTCCCTCCTTTTACTACCGCCCAGGGCCGCGCCTCGCTCCACCTGCTGCAGTGCCGCTGCGCCTCATGCCGCATGTGCGTGCCGCCGCCGCACTGCCTCACTACCCCTCGCGGAGCTAGCTGCCATGCCCGTAGCTCCGTGCGCTCGTCGCAGCCACCCAGCTCCACCACGGCCTCCAGTCCATGGTGCGCTCCGTCGCCATGCGACGCCACGGCTCCGCCCGCTCCTCCAGCCACCCCGCCGCTCCCCTGCTCTTCTCGCCGCCGCTCGAGGCCTCCCACCCACACCGCCGCGGCCGCCTCCATTCCGGCCACTGCTGGCCGGCCCGCCGCCTGGCCGCCCCTTTGCTCCGGCCAGCTACGCCCCGGACCAGGGCATCCGTCGGCGCCTCGCTATGCCATGCCTCATGGCTGGACGGGGCGAGCGCCCGCCCAATGCCCAGCGGGCGTGCGCCCGAACCGCGTATGCCCGACCCGCTTCGGCCACCCCGCTAAGGCCCTAGGGGGCCACTGACCACTGGACCCAGCCCCCCTTTTTCTATTATTAAAAAAGTTTAAAAAAATAAAAAATAAAAAGTTAATTAATTAATTAATAATTAACTTAATTAATACTGATAATTAACCCTAATTAATTGTGTTTAATTAAACTAATTACACATTAGTCTAATTAAACCTGGTTAATTAAATTAGTCTATGACAGCACGGCCCCACAAGTCAGTTTGACTAAGTCAACTGACCGCTGACATCACCCTGACATCATGCTGACGTCATCACTTACTATTCTGGATAATGTTGATTTAAATTAATTAAATAAATTCCTAAAAATGTTTAAAACTTTAGAAATTCATATAAAATAATGCGTAACTCGGATGAAAATGTTTTATATATGAAAATCGCTCAGAACGACGAGACAAATCCGAATACGTAGTCCGTTCATCCGCCACACGTCCATAGCATAGTGAACCTGCAACTTTCCCCCCTCCGATTCATCTGTCCGAAAACACGAAACAACGGCGATACTTTCCCAAGTGATATCCCCCTTCGCCGGTACCATGTACCACCGCGTTAGAGCACCCTAGCACTGCGTGTTAACTTGCCGTGCTTCTTTATTGCATCTGTATGCTTTGTATTTATTGTTTCTCCCCCCTCTTCTCTCCGGTAGACCCCGAGACCGAAGATGCCCCGATGATCGACTACGGTGTTGACGACCCCTCCGTCTTGCCAGAGCAAACAGGCAAGCCAACCCCCCTTGATCATTCCGATATCGCCCACTCTCTTCTCTCTTATGCTTGCATTAGAACTGCTACTGCTTTTTGTATGATCCTATTTTGATGCATAGCCTGTTGTTGGTACCTGCTTTCATACCTTACATGTTCATACTAAACTGCTTAGTATAGGTTGGTTAGAGATCCACCAGTGACCCCCCACATTGTCCCGACCGCCCCGCTGGATTATCAGAAGACCCGATCAACAGGATCGAAGACCAGGATCCGGCACCGCACATCACTTTCCCCTTAGTTGCTCGACACTACTGGGTTACTATCGAGTGCCGAGGGTGAGACCTCATCAACACTTCTAACGTTAAGCTTGTAGGTTAGTTCATCGGTTGTGGTCATCGAGGGTGATTCCTCTTTCTCCGCTCCCGATGATGACACTGTCATGCAACTCCTCAAGAGTGGACCTCGAGGGTGACTCCTCTTTCGTTCACCTTGACGATAAACATCAGGTGGAATTCCATCGTGGGTGATTTCCTCAGGTTTTCCTTTGGTGTCAGACACAAAGTTACTATGGTTACTATGACTTTACACTGAACCTGGTTACTAAAGATCGGTCGACCCTGAGGGGTACCCGTGCGAGCTTAATTGCGAGTGATGTGTAGGCGGGTTGACCTGGAAGGTGCCCGCGAGATAAATACGAGGCGTGGCCGGGCACTCGCCCTTGCCGCAAGTTCTCGAGACGGGCGATGGGGTCACATGTTCGTGAGTCTCTGCTCGTTACCGCGCGTTCCCAAGACACTAAGCGGTTTGGATATTTGATCCGAGGGGCCTCTGGCCCAATAGCGCTAACCATCACGTGGGCATAGTATGGGCGTTATGCGTCGTATGCATCAGCCGAAGCTTAACTGGCGTCATTGCGACTGAGCGACGCGCGCCGGGTTGGACTGCGTAAGCACCTACCTTTTTAAGGAGGTTGCCCAGGTCTGCTCACCGGCCGCCCACGCAACATGCAGGAGTTCCCGAGGCGATTGGCCCATGACCCCTGGGGGCATAGGGTTTAGTCAGGCATGCATGACCTCTCTATTAAGCCTAGGTCGGGTTGCGGCGTATTGTTTGGCCAAGGGCGGGCATGACCTGATGGTATGTCCGGCCGGAGTTAAGCAAGCGTGGTGGGTAAGTTGGTGCACCCCTGCAGGGAAGAAAACATCTATCGATAGCCTGTCCTACGGTAACGGACACTTGGAGTTGTATCCCGATTGCTACAACTAGAACTGGTTGCTGAGGCATTGTTTGGATATGTTGCTTCGGGAGTCAGGAAAGGATCCCGGAGCGTTGAAACAACAACATAAATATGAATTATGTTATACTACTCTTCCCCCTCTTGCTGCAAGACGGTGGTTCCTAGAAGATGCTAGTCTTCAATAGGACTAGATTCTCCCCCTCTTATTCTGGCATTCTGCAGCTTAGTCCACAGATACTACCCCCTTTCATTGATACCGATGCATATGTAGTGTAGATCCTTGCTTGCGAGTACTTTGGATGAGTACTCACGGTTGCTTTGCTCCCCCTTTTCCCCCTTCTTTCTTCTTGCTGGTTCATGCAACCAGATGGTGGAGTTCAGGAGCCAGAAGCCACCTTTGACGAACGCTACTACCCCGACGGAGGCTACTACTACATGACGACCGCCGACGACCAGGAGTAGTTAGGAGGTCCCAGGCAGGAGGCCTTGCCTTTTCGATCGTTGATGTTTTGTGCTAGCCTTCTTAAGGCAAACTTGTTTAACTTATGTATGTACTCAGATATTGTTGCTTCCGCTGACTCTTGTGTATTCGAGCTTATGTATTCGAGCCCTCGAAGACCCTGGCTTGTAATATAAAGCTTGTATTATTTTAATTTGTGTCTAGAGTTGTGTTGTGATATCTTCCAGTGAGTCCTTGATCTTGGTCGTACACATTTGCGTGCATGATTAGTGTATGGTCAAATCGGGGGCGTCACAAGTTGGTATCAGAGCCGACTACCTGTAGGAACCCCCTTTCCAACTCCTTGGCCGAAGTTGAGGCTAGTCTTTGAAAAACTGTTTTACTAACATGGCTGTGTGGCTTACGGGATCATGTTGCCAATTGGGTGGTATTAGGATCTTTAACTCCTCGTCTATACTCTGGGACTCTGAACTCTCTTCTATTCGGGTTAAACGAATTTACTAACTCTAACATTAGGATCCCGTGACCACATTCACCCCAAAGTTGGATAAGCCATAGTTATTCCTTAGGTTAGTATTTTTAATAAGTACCCCTCTTTGTCTTGCCGACTACTATGTGGTACCCGTGGAACCTCGTTCATTCTACATGTTAGATAATGAATAATTCCTTGTCTTTGCAAATGCTCAATGCTGAACTACCCATGTTACATGTTAGCAGGATGGTTAGACCATGTGGTCATGACCGTGGTGAAAATGCTCCACCACCGCCCGAATTCGTGGTAGGAATGATGCAACAGTTTGAGCTGAATCGCCAGTTCATGGTAGGAGTGATGGCTCAGTTTCCTCGCCCAAATATGAATCAGCAGCCAGCCCCTGTAACTCTGCAAGAATTTGCGCAAGTCAACCCTGTCGCCTACCACAGCTCAACTCAACCACTGGATGCTGATGACTGGCTCCGTGACATCGCTTTCGAGCTAGAGTCTGCTAATGTCGCCCCTGCCAACTATGTAACCTTCGCGGCATACTATCTGAAGGGCCCCGCTGCTCAATGGTGGGACAGCCACAGGCGTACCCTACCTGCTGGAATGGTCATCACTTGGCCGGATTTCCAATCCGCCTTCCGTGCCCGCTTCATTCCTCAGGGAATCATGGACAGGAAGAAGCGAGAGTTCCGCAACATCACCCAAGGCAGCAAGTCTGTAGATGCTTATCAGCGGGAATTCTTGGACTTGTCCCGCTACACTTAAAAAGACATTGCTACTGATGCTCGCAGGCAAGAAAAGTTTCATGATGGACTTCATCCTAATATCAAGCTAGCACTTCTCGCTCATGACTTTGTCGACTTCGCCACCTTGGTGAACAAGGCTATTCAGGTTGAGACTGGTCTTCAGGAACAGAAGGGATCCCTCAGGCGCAGCCGTGGCGCTGGCTCATCTTCGGGCCCGTCCGCACAGAAGCGTCGGATTTGGATCCCCCACAGTATGTATCGTTGATGACCCACAACCGTAAGGGATCTATTGCAGCGTTTTCGATAAGTAAGAGTGTCGAACCCAACGAGGAGCAGAAGGTATTGATAAGTGATTCTGAGCAAGGAATAACTGCAAGTACTGAAAGATAACTTTTTAGGGGTTTTCTTGATATAAGCAACAGGAAAGTAAAAGCGAGCAAAGTAAAAGGCACTGGAGAGTAACAAGTGGCCCAATCCTTTGTGAGAAAAGGAGAGGCCTAGCAACTGAACTTATAAAGGCTAAAGTGTTCTTGAGGACACACGGGAGAGGTAGTCATGTGCTTTCGCCATATTCCGTATCGGTACTATGTGATGTGTTGATAAGTGTTGAGTAGGTGGATCTATGCTAGTACACTCTCTAGACTAAGATGAGTGCACTCTTATGATTAAACACCTTGCAAGCATCCGCAAATACAAGATAGTATTTAAGGCAATAGCCTAACCATAGCAATACGATCGATGATCCATTGTTCCCTTGTGCAAAAGCGTGCGAACTGGGGTTCAGGTTTCTGTCACTCCGACAACCCACCGTAAGCATTCTTTGTACACAATGTATTCCCCTAGGTCCTTAATAAGGCGAAGTGTTGAGTGTTCGACTCACACAACACCACTAGGAAAATAACAACACAACTTAAGTATCAAACAACACATATTACTTCAACATCATATGACTACTAACAACAAGACTTCTCCCATGTCCTCAAGAACTAAAGTAACTACTCACAAGACATAAAAGAGATCATGATCAGTGGAGATAGATGGGTGATAAACAATCTGCACATAATGATATCTCTCCGACAAAACTTAATAGCATTCACCACAAAGTAGTAATCAACACCGATAGGGTAGAGAGGATAGGTAGTACGGATTACAACACAAGTTGCAATTGTGAGATGAGATTGGATGAAGATGGAGATGGTGCTGATGTTGGGGATGATGTTGATGATGATCTCGATGATGCCCGTGACGATGGTGATGATGATGGCGATGATCTCTCCTTCCGGGAGGTGATCTCCCTGGCGGAATCTGCCCGCCGGAGATGGCTTTTTCTTCTCTGTAGGTTTCCGCCATGGAGCGGCGGCGGAAATCTGTCAAAACTCTCTTTTTTTAGGGTTTCTGGATGACGAGGAGTATATATGCAAAAGGGGAGAGCCTGGAGTGGGCCAGGGGCTCCAGGCGCCCTGCCGGCGCGGCCAAGGTGGGGCCCGCGCCAGGTGGCCACCTGGGCACCCTATGGCCCCCCTCTGGTTGCTCTTTTGCGTATCTTCGTGATCCTTCTGGAAAATACCCTCTGTCGATTTTCATGTAATTTGGAGGTATTCTTCTTCAGCAACTCAGCGTCCACTTTTTACCGCTGAATCCTGTGTCTGCTGCTTCGGCACCGGAAAGTTGCAAACTATGTAAAATAGGCCAAAACAACATCAGAACATCATCGTAATGTGGAATATATCAATGAATAAGGATGAATTACGATATAAAATAGTGATGCATTTTGGACGTATCAACACCCCCAAGCTTAGACCTCGCTTGTCCCCAAGCGAATACTGAGCTCGGTAAACCTGTCCACAAGTTTAGAGAGTGAAGTGTCGATAAATAGAATACGGACAAGAAGCATCACAGTTTCTTCACCAAACTCAAATATCCTCAACAGCAATCTTCAACTCATAAGGCCCTTATAAAAGAGTGGTAACACTTATAATCGAAAGTAGGGCTAAGGAAACTCATCAAATCATGGCAAACATGTCCTTTGGTCAAAGAACAACTAATAGCTTTTACTTTTGCTCTTTCTCTTTATGTTTTGATGGGATTAATTGAAGCTTTTGAAAGAACATGTTATTAGGCAGGAAGTGAAAGTGTTAACAAAAGGAAGATGTTTGCTTTAGCTGGGCTTGACAAACAACTTACTCATCAAATGATAATGTCAACAAGGATATGATATGACAAATCTTAATGCACTTTATATGAATGAATCCTTGTCAACATCAAATGTCTGCTCTCTTTAAGAATAGAAGGAAGTAGGAATAACTGACTCAACCTAAAACTAAGAGATAGGCCCTGCTCTAGGGAAGTAGGGAAAACTCATGTGCTATCCTTAAATCAAACAGAATGAAAACAAGTTTTGAGAGGTGCATGATTTGTCAACGAATGCTAATAGATAACTCAATTACTTCTCGAGCTGGACAAGTTTCGAGGAACGGCTCCGGCACGGGGACGATCACATCCCCTTAATCTCCTTTATTTATCACTGCCAAAAGTTTTCTGATTTCTCATGAACAAAGCGTGAAGGAGTGTTTGTTTGTTGTATTATCTTTTATGAGCCGGGCGCACTCATGCCAGTTCCTCCTCGTATTAGGGGTTTGCAGATTAGACATGCAATCCCGAGGTAAAACTTTTCCAACTTAAAAAGATCATGAATTAACTACTATTTCCTCATGAGCTAAAACAGGGGCACAAAATAGAAGATTTTGAACATTTAAGGATAACACATAAATTCCATACTTTAGGAGGTGGTAGTGGAATACCACGAATAGGAAGGTATGGTGGACTCATATGGAAGGTATTGGTTTAAGGGTATGGATGCACAAGCAGAATTCCGCTTTGTACAGAGTTTAGGCTAGCAGAGGCTTTGAGAGAACAGACAATTGATGATGACTAAGATGCAAAGCAATATAAAGCATAAACACTAAAATAAGCATAACACATCAAGTTGTCTTCCTTGTCAGCATAACACTTCAAGCATAATAACATACAGGTTTTGGCTATGTCGCTACTTTAAGAAAATCATGCTTGTTGTTATGACCAAAGCTATGTTTGCCAAGATTAAATAAAGTTTTCAAAGCCATACCTGATATAAGGTCAATACTCCCCATAAGAATCATCATATAAGGTCGATTGCGTGAAGAGAATACCGAGTGCAGCAAAGGAACCAATAGACTTCTCATTAATATTCCATCATAAACGACTCCACACTCACGGATACAATCTCTCCACAGAAGGAGTGATAGACCTCAATGCACACACCTATTTCATAAAATAACCTCCCTAGACATGATACGACTCTACTTGACTCTAAAAGACAAAAGGTAAAGATAAAGATACCGGGCACTCCCCCAAGCTTGGAACAAGCCAAGGGGATGCCATTACCCAAGGAGATTTCACTCCTCATTCTTGTTGATGTTGATCACGTAGTCCTCGGGGGAACTTCGTGAAGCCATGGCACCTAGGTCTAGCTAAAAGATTTCCTGGCAGAAACAGATCGAAAAGAAAACACACGAAATCGCGAGATACGTTGCCGGAACAATCCGGGCAAATATATAGCAAAAATTTCTGCACAGAAAGGAAGGTAACAAGCTAAAGTGGGTATTTTTGGATAACCTTTCAAGCATTTGGTCGATGAACGGCAACGGGTAGTGATCCTTCCTGGTTGCCTTGTTCAACTTCCTGTAATCAATACACATTCTATATCAAATAATAATTCTCTGAGGTATTAGTTCATTCTTATGGTTAGGAACCACAGTTGTACCTCCTTTCTTAGGAACACAATGTACCGGGCTTACCCACTTACTATCAGCTATAGGGTTGATAATACCTGTGGCTAGAAGCTTGAGAATCTCAGTTCTTACAACATCCATCATCTTCGGGTTCAACCGTCGTTGATGATCAACAACTGGTTTAGCATCGGGCTCAAGGTTGATTGTATGTTGACAGATAGATGGACTAATCCCCTTAAGGTCATCAAGGGTATAGCCAATTGCACCCCGGTGTTTACGAAGTACTTCCAATAGTCGCTCTTCTTCATATCCTGAAAGGTTAGAGTTGATAATAACAGGATATACTTTCTTTTCATCTAAATAAGCATACTTGAGCGTATCGGGAAGAGGTTTAAGATCGAACACCGGGTCTTCTTTTTTTGTTTTGATAAAATTCCCAAAGGTTCAACCGGAAGGTTGTGCTTCAGGATAGCAGGTTGTCCCAAGAATATTTCATCTAGTTCATTTCTTTCCTGCATATGCAAATCATTCTCGTGGTCCTCCATATATTGCTGCAAAGGATCATTAGGGGGAATAGCAATAGAAGCAATACTTTCAATAATTTTATCATCACTAGGTAAATCGGTACCATCAGGCTGCTTAGAGAACTTAGAAAAGTTAAATTCATATGGCTCACCATTGAATTCAACAGAAACTTTACCTTTCTTGCAATCTATTATAGCTCCACAAGTTCTGAGAAAAGGTCTACCAAAAATAATAGGACAAAAATTGTCCCTCACTGCACCAAGTACTAGAAAGTCGGTAGGGTATTTTACCTTTCCACATAGGACCTCAACGTCTCTCACAATTCCGATAGGAGAGATAGTTGCTATGTTTGCAAGATGAATGGTAACATCAACTTCTTCAAGTTCACAAGGTGAAATCTCACCGATGATCTCTTGATAAAGTGAATAGGGGATAGCACTAGCACTCGATCCCAAATCGCATAGCCCATAATAATTGTGATCTCCTATTTTAACAGATACTACTGGAGTACCTGAAATTGGGCCTTTATTCTTGGCTGTGACAAGGTTAGTGGAAACAGCACAAAAATTTATATTGGAATCCAAAACATCATTAGTAACAAGGTCTTTAACCAATGCAACTTGAGGATCGACCTTGATCCGGTCCTCAGGCTCATCAATTCTTCTCTCACTTTTATTTATTATGCCTGTCACAAGAGAGTGCTCCCTTATCCTTGCGGGAAAAGGAGGCTTTTCATATATAACTGCAGGCAAAATAGGGTCAGCAACATGAATATCAACTAGTAACTCTTTGAAAGGTTCATGATGCTGATCTCTCTTCTTTTTAAAAGAATCAACGTGAGAGGCAAAATCCTTACAAAAGTTAATCATTAGATGGGAATCAAGACCAATCTTAGAGCAAAAGGTATTGAAGTAATCAGTTTTCACATAGCTCTCAATATAATCATGCTCATAATTTATAGCGGGTTCAATACCTTTATCGATTTCCCAATCTTCGGTATTCCTCTGGATCCTTTCAAGGAGATCCCACCTTTCTTCAACGCTCTTCGTCTGAAATACCCCACTAGAGGAGGCATCCAGCATCTCCTTATCCTGACGAGAAAGTCTGGCATAAAAATTTGTAAGTATAATTTTCTTGGGGAGCTCATGAATAGGACATTTGAGCATTAGGGACTTCAATCTCCCCCAAGCTTGAGCAATGCTTTCTCCGTCACGAGACCTAAAGTTATAGATATAGTTCCTGTCTCGATGAATTTCATGAAGAGGATAAAACTTGGTATAAAAGAGAGACATAAGCTCTTGCGAATCAAGCAAGTGTGAGTTATCGAGAAGCTTATACCAATTTGAAGCTTTATCTATAAGCGATACGGAGAACAATTTCCTCATGACAAACTCCATTGATACACCTGCAAGCTTAAATAATGAACATAGTTGTAACAGATATAGCAAGTGTTCACCGAGATGTCTGTCTCCTGCATAACGATTAGCCAAAACATAATCGATAATACCAGCTGGTATTTTATAGGGCACAATTTCAGTAGGGGGAGGAGCAACCACCACAGGTGTGGGGCATCTTCCCACAAGCAACGATCCAATAGCAAGGTTGTCCATAAGAACAAAGAGCAGCAATAGCAAAATAAAAACAGAAATATAAAAACTTCCTTACCAGCTTCACTTACCAATAGCGCTACACTCCTCGGCAACGGCGCCAGAAAACGGTACTTGATGACCCACAACCGTAAGGGATCTATTGCAGCGTTTTTGATAAGTAAGAGTGTCGAACCCAACGAGGAGCAGAAGGTATTGATAAGTGATTCTGAGCAAGGAATAACTGCAAGTACTGAAAGATAACTTTTTAGGGGTTTTCTTGATATAAGCAACAGGAAAGTAAAAGAGAGAAAAGTAAAAGGCACTGGAGAGTAACAAGTGGCCCAATCCTTTGTGAGCAAAGGAGAGGCCTAGCAACTGAACTTATAAAGGCTAAAGTATTCTTGAGGACACACGGGAGAGGTAGTCATGTGCTTTCGCCATATTCCGTATCGGTACTATGTGATGTGTTGATAAGTGTTGAGTAGGTGGATCTATGCTAGTACACTCTCTAGACTAAGATGAGTGCACTCTTATGATTAAACAACTTGCAAGCATCCGCAAATACAAGATAGTATTTAAGGCAATAGCCTAACCATAGCAATACGATCGATGATCCATTGTTCCCTTGTGCAAAAGCGTGCGAACTGGGGTTCAGGTTTCTGTCACTCCGGCAACCCACCGTAAGCATTCTTTGTACACAATGTATTCCCCTAGGTCCTTAATAAGGCGAAGTGTTGAGTGTTCGACTCACACAACACCACTAGGAAAATAACAACACAACTTAAGTATCAAACAACACATATTACTTCAACATCATATGACTACTAACAACAAGACTTCTCCCATGTCCTCAAGAACTAAAGTAACTACTCACAAGACATAAAAGAGATCATGATCAGTGGATATAGATGGGTGATAAACAATCTGGACATAATGATATTTCTCCAACAAAACTTAATAGCATTCAACACAAAGTAGTAATCAACACCGATAGGGTAGAGAGGATAGGTAGTACGGATTACAACACAAGTTGCAATTGTGAGATAAGATTGGATGAAGATGGAGATGGTGCTGATGTTGGGGATGATGTTGATGATGATCTCGATGATGCCCGTGACGATGGTGATGACGATGGTGATGATCTCCCCTTCTGGGAGGTGATCTCCCCGGCGGAATCTGCCCGTCGGAGATGGCTTTTTCTTCTCTGTAGGTTTCCGCCACGGAGCGGCGGCGGAACTCCGTCAAAACTCTCTTTTGTTAGGGTTTCTGGATGACGAGGAGTATATATGCAAAAGGGGAGAGCCTGGAGTGGGCCAGGGGCTCCAGGCGCCCTCCCGGCGCGGCCAGGGTGGGGCCCTCGCCAGGTGGCCGCCTGGGCACCCTGTGGCCCCCCTCTGGTTGCTCTTTTGCGTATCTTCGTGATCCTTCTGGAAAATACCCTCCGTCGATTTTCAGGTAATTTGGAGGTATTCTTCTTCAGCAACTCAGCGTCCACTTTTTACCGCTGAATCTTGCGTCTGCTGCTTTGGCACCGGAAAGTTGCAAACTGTGTAAAATAGGCCAAAACAACATAAGAACATCATCGTAATGTGGAATATATCAATGAATAAGGATGAATTATGATATAAAATAGTGATGCATTTTGGACGTATCAATCGTCCAACTGCACCTGCACCAAGACAATCCTATGTTGCACCACGTCTGCCTCCCCCACCCCGAGGCAGCCTGTTCAGACTACACCGCCCCGAGCACCTGCTTCCAACCCCAAGGATGGTCTATGCTTCAAGTGTGGCCTTCCGGGTCACCATTCTAGGAGATCCCTCAGAATCAGAATCGACCTATTATTCCTCCTGCTGGTCGTGGTAACAATCAGCCCCGCAACAACAATGCTAGACCTTATGGTCGTGGTCAGGCTAACCACGTTGATGTGAATGAAGCTCAAGACCAGCCTGCTACTGTGATGGGTACTCTTCTCGTAAACTCAGTACCGGCTTCTGTGTTATTCGATTCAGCAGCATCACATTCATTCATGTCAGAAAAATTTTCATACGCACACGACATTCGATGCGAGCCCATGAACACTCCGATAGTCGTACGCACCCCTGCAGGTCAGTGTCGAACCACCATGATTGGCCGCGACGTCCCCGTTGAAATTGAAGGGTTGGAATTCCATGTTTCTCCCATTATATTGGAGTCTTCTAATATTGATCACATTCTGGGAATGGAATGGTTGAAAGCACATACTGCCTCTATCGTTTGTGCCACCAAAGTCGTTCATCTTCTACATCCATCAGATGAGATAGTAAGTTACCATGCTCAGATTGTTCAAAATGTCGAGGCACGACTTTATGCCTTGAATGCATTGAACGCAGCACCTCTTGAGGGCATTGAGAAGATTCCAGTCATTCGCGATTTCCAAGATGTCTTTCCTGAAGAACTCCCAGGCATACCTCCTACACGGGCTGTCGAATTCGTCATCGACTTGAAACCAGGCACCGTTCCTATTGCCAAACGACCCTACAAGATGCCACCTCCTGAACTCCTTGAGCTTAAGGAGGAAATCGACAAGTCTCTTCACAGTGGATTCATTCGTCCAAGTTCCTCTGCTTGGGGAGCACCTTCTCTCTTTGTGAAGAATAAGGATGGCACGAGCCGTTTGGTCCAAGACTATCGTCCTATCAACCAAGCTACAATTCAGAACAAATATCCGCTTCCTCGGATCAACGATCTGTATGATCAACTGGCTGGTTCATCAGTTTTCTCTAAACTCAACTTGAGGTTGGGTTACCACCAGATCCGTGTTCGTGAAGAGGATATTCCAAAGACCGCATTCGTCACTCGTTATGGTTCTTACGAGTACACCGTCATGTCCTTCGGTTTGACCAATGCTCCAGCGACATTCTCTCTTTTGATGAACTATATATTCATGGATTACCTCGACAAGTTCGTCATGGTCTATCTGGATGATATCCTAGTATATTCGAAGAATAAAGAAGAACATGTTGAACATCTTCGTCTTATTCTGGAAAAGCTTCGAGAGCATCAACTATATGCCTAGTATTCTAAGTGTGAGTTCTGGCTACCCGAAGTAACCTACCTTGGTCATGTGATCTCCAAGGATGGTATTGCCGTCAACCCAGAGCGAGTTCAGGCTATTCTAGACTGGACCCCTCCCAAGAATGTCAAGCAAGTCAGAAGCTTTGTCAGACTCGCCAGCTACTGTCGTCATTTCATTGAGAACTTCTCCAAGATTGCCAAGCCACTGACTAACCTGCTTCACAAAGGCGTTAAGTTTGATTGGACTGAAATGTGTCAGGAAAGTTTTCAGACTCTCAAGGACAAGCTGACTTCTGCCCCAGTGCTTGCTCCTCCAGATTCTTAGAAGGATTTCGTCATATATTGTGATGCTTCACGTCAAGGATTAGGCTGTGTCCTAATGCAAGAGCGCAGGGTGATTGCTTATGCCTCTCGTCAAGTGCGTTCTCACGAAGAAAACTACCCAGTTCATGACCTCAAGCTTGCAGCGGTTATTTATTCATTGAAGTTGTGGCGACATTACCTTCTTGGTAATCGTTGCGAGATCTTTACCGATCATCAGAGTCTGAAGTATCTATTTACTCAGCCGGATCATCGGCAAAGGTGGATGGAGGCTATAGCAGATTATAACGTGGGTATTTCCTATACCCCAGGCAAGGCTAATGTCATGGCTGATGCCCTGAGCCACAGGTCTTATTGCAATAACCACATGGTTCATAAAGCTCAACCCGCCTTTATGAAGAGCTCTGCAAGCTGAACCTTCAACTAGTTCCACAGGGTTCTCTGAATAACCTTGTCCTGGAACCAACTCTTTTGAAAGCAATTAAGTCTGCTCAAGCCAAAGATGCTCACGTTCATATAATGAAAAAGGATGTTGCCTTAGAGAAATCCAGAGAGTTCTCACTTGGTGAAGATGGGACCTTGTACTTCAAAGATCGCATAGTGGTACCCCGCTTCGAGCTTATGACTGAGAAGGTGATGAAAGAAGCACATGACACCCCTCTCTCTATTCACCCGGGGAGTACTAAGATGTATCTAGACATCCGTCAGAAGTACTGGTGGTCTAACATGAAGCAAGACATTGCTCGGTATATCGAAGAATGTGACGTTTGTCGTCGCGTCAAAGCTGAGCATCAGAAACCAGCTGGACTTCTACAACCGCTTCTGATTCTTGAATGGAAGTGGGATAAGATTCAGATGGACTTTGTGACTGGCCTTTCGAATTCACAGAAAGGTAATGATGCTATCTTTGTCGTCATCGACCAATTCTCGAAGGTTGCTCACTTTCTGCCAGTCAAGGAGACAATCATTGCTAGTCAGTAAGCAAACTTGTATATATCTAGAATTGTGTCACTCCACGGCATTCCGAAAGAGATCAGTTCAGACCATGGTAGCATTTTCACTTTGAAATTCTGGGATAGTTTCCAAGAGGCAATGGGAACTCATATAACCTGGAGCACTGCTTATCATCCCCAATTCCAAGACCAAGTCGAGCGAGTCAATCAAATTCTTGAAGACATGCTTCGGGCTTGTGTTATTTCTTTTGGCAAAGTGGGAAGAATCTCTCCCTTATGCGGAGTTCTCTTATAATAACAGTAATCAAGCCAGCTTGAAGATGGCACCCTTCGAAGTCCTTTATGGACGTAAGTGTCGAACCCCTCTGAATTGGTCAGAAACTGGGGAACGGACGCCCATTGGTCTAGACATTATTCAACAAGCTGAAGAGCAGGTTCGCATTGTCCGGGGTAATCTCAAGGCGGCCCAGTCCCGCCAGAAGAGCAACTATGACCGGAAACACTTGGGTTCAACTTATCAACCTGGTGAACAAGCTTATCTGCACGTCACTCCTTTGAGAGGCACTCATCGGTTCGGAGTCAAGGGCAAGCTAGCTCCGTGCTACATTGGTCCCTTCCGCATTCTCACTCGTCGTGGACTGGTGGCTTATCAATTGGAGTTGCCACCTCAGTTCTCTCACGTCCATGACGTCTTCCACGTGTCGCAACTTCGTCGTTGCTTCAAGGATCCGGAACGTGAAGTGGATCCGGAATTGATTGAAGTTCAAGATGATCTCACTTACAAAGAGGATCCGATCCGCATTCTTGAAGAAGCTGAACGTCGAACCCGCCGGAAGGTTACCAAGTTCCTCAAGGTGAAGTGGTCGAATCGTTCTGAAGATGAAGCCACTTGGGAACGCGAGGATAATCTTCGGGCAGAGTATCCCGACCTTTTTCCTTCTACCTCTTAATTCTCGGGACGAGAATTTCCTTTAGAGGAGGAGAGTTGTAACACCCCGGTGTAATGATGCTACAGTAACCCTTGGGGTTAAGATAATAATTTTGCTAAAACAATGCTTAATCACTTTGGTCATTATCTCTTTGCAAATTTAGTCAAATTCAAACTCCAATGTTAAGTGAGATTCAAAAGTTGCTCAAGCATGGAAACTAAAATGTTCCTCATGTGGAAAATATTCTTTGGATAATATTGGTGGTGAACCAACTTTTTGTAAAAGTCTTAAATACCCTAAACTAATTGAAACAGAAGTTATAAAAAACAGCAAAAAGAAAAGTAGAACCCTCCGGGCCAGCCGTGGCCCAGTTGGCCAGCCCAACTGAGAAAAGGCCCTACCAGTCGGCCCATTTCCTGGCCTACATAGGCCTCCCCCCAAACCCTAAATCCCAACCCCGAGCCCCATTTCCCCCTTGTCTAGATCTGGATCGGGAGGAGCCCGATCCAGATGCCTCAACGCCTGATGCCAGCGTCGTTCGTATTCGCCTGGACCTCGCCGGAGCACCGCCGTATTCCTTGTCTCCTCCCCGAACGGCTTCCTCGTCTTCGCCGTCACCATCGCCACCGCCGCCTCGAGCTCACTGCCACACACCTGCAGGGCCCAGTGAGCCCCCCTTCCTTTTCCTCTTCCTCCCTGACGGATCCACCGCTGTGCTCGTACGTGCGTGCTCGGCCTCGCCCTACTGCTCGCCCTGCCGCCTGTTAGCCGCCCCCGCCACGGCTGCTTCTGCTCACCTCGTCCGCCTTGTTGGTGCATCTCCACGCGCGCAGCTCGCGCACACGTCCCCGCCGGCCGCGCTAAGTCGCCTACTTCGCCTGCCGCTGCTCCCTCCTCCTTTTACTACCGCCCAGGGCCGCGCCTCTCTCCACCCGCCGCAGTGCCGCTGCGCCTCGCGCCGCCTACGCGTGCCGCCGCCGCACTGCCTCACTGCCCCTCGCGGAGCTGGCCGCCACGCCCGCAGCTCTGTGCGCTCGTCACAAACACCCAGCTCCACCACGGCCTCCAGTCCATGGCGCGCTCCGCCGCCATGCGACGCCACGTGTGACGCCCCCGATTTGTCCGTACACTAATCATGCACGCAAATGTGTACGGCCAAGATCAGGGGCTCACTGGAAGATATCACAACACAACTCTAAAAGTAAAATAAGTCATACAAGCTTCATATTACAAGCCAGGGGCCTCGAGGGCTCGAATACAAGTGCTCGATCATAGACAAGTCAGCGGAAGCAACAAATATCTGAGTACAGACATAAAGTTAAACAAGGTGCCATAAGATGGCTAGCACAAACTGGGATACAGATCGAAAGAGGAGCAGGCCTCCTGCCTGGGATCCTCCTAACTACTCCTGGTGGTCGTCGGCAGACTGAACGTAGTAGTAGGCACCTCCGGTGTCGTAGGAGTCATCGTAGGTGGCGTCTGGCTCCTGGTCTCCACCATCTGGTTGCATCATCCGAGAAGAAGGTACAGAAGGGGAAAAGGGGGAGCAAAGCAACCGTGAGTACTCATCCAAAGTACTCGCAAGCAAGGATCTATACTACATATGCAAAGGTAACAATGATATGGGTAATATCGGTGGACTGAACTGCAGCAAGCGGGAATAAGAGGGGGATAGCTAATCCGAACGAAGACTACGCTTCTGGCAGCCTCCATCTTGCAGCAGTAGGAGAGAATAGATGGTAAGTTCACCAAGTAACAACGAATAGCATAATCCTACTCGGCGATCCTCCCGCACATCACCCTGTGAGAGAGCAACCACCGAGTTATATCTGGAACTCATCTGGGTGTGTTTTATCAAGTGTCCGGTTCTAGTTATCATGAGGTCGGAATACAACTCCGGGACGTCCTTTTACCGAGGGACACGGCTATTCGAATAGATTAACTTCCCTGCAGGGGTGCACCACATATCCCAGCACGCTTGATCCCATTTGGCCGGACACACTTTCCAGGGTCATGCCCGGCCTCAGAAGATCAACACGTCGCAGCCCTACCTAAGCACAGCAGAGAGGTCAGCACGCCGGTCTAAGTCCTAGGCGCGCAGGGGTCCGGGCCCATCGCCCAACGCACACCTGCACGTTGCGTACGCGGCCGGTGAGCAGACCTAGCAACCTCCATTACTAAGGAAGTTGCGTTACGCGGTCCAACCCGGCGCGCGCCGCTAAGTCGCTGACGTCAAGAAGGCTTCGGCTGATACCACGACCTCGAGTACCCATAACTATTCCCACATAGCTGGTTAGTGCGTATAGACCAAATGGCCAGACTCAGATCAAATATCCAAACTCGTTAAGCGTGTTATTATGAAATAACCGCGGACAACGACCAGGGCCAGGCCACCTGTCTCCTAGGTGTCTCAACCTGCCCTATCGCTCCGCCACAAAGATCCACACAGAGGGCCGTCGGGAAAGTATGTCCTTTCAGCCCCCAATCCGTGAATCAACCGCGGGTACTCAACGAGCCGACCCGACTTTAGTCACATCAAGTATCATGTATATGTGTATGTAATATATACCCGTGATCACCCCCAAGTGATCACGGCCCGATAGAATAGCAGGGCAGACGGACAAGGGTGAAGGGCCACTGATGGAATACTAGCATCCTATACTAAGCATTTAGGATTGCAGGTAAAGTATCAACAGTGATAGCAACAAAGACAGGCTATGCAGCAGAATAGGATTATCGAAAGCAGTAACATGCTACACTACTCTAATGCAAGCAGTAGAGAGAAGAATAGGCGATATCTGGTGATCAAAGGGGGGGCTTGCCTGGAAGCTCGGCAGCCAAGGTGAGCTCGTCAACACCGTAGTCGATCGGGGCAGCAGCAGCGTCGGTCTCGTAGTCTACCGGAGAGAAGAGGGGGAAGAAACAGTGAATACAATGCAAACAGATGCATGACGATGCATGACATGACATGTAACGGTGCTAAGTGTGCCCTAACGCAGTATCGGGTGATACTGACGAAGGGGGGAAACATCCGGGAAAGTATTCCCGGCGTTTCGCGTTTTCGGGCGGATGAAACGGAGGGGGAAAGTTGCAGGTTCGGTATGCTAGGGATGTGTGGTGGACGAACGGTCTGCGTATTCGGATGCGTCTCGAAATTGTGAGCAACTTTCATATATAAATTATTTTCATCCGAGTTACGGTTTAAAAGATATGATTTTCTAAAGGTTTTATTAATTTCTGGAATTTAATATTAATTAAATTAATTCGAAAAATGATTTATGACATCATGCTGACGTCATCATGGTTGACTGGTCAAACTGACCAGTGGGTCCCACTTGTCATTGACAGTAAACTAACTAACAGTTTATTTAGATTAATTAGGTTTTAGTTAATTACAGATTAGGTTAATTAATGGCTAGATTAAGCTAAGGTGATTAATTAACTTAATTAATTTGTTAATTAATTAATTAATTAATATATTTATTTATTTATTTATTTATTTTTTTAAATCCCTTTTTTTAAAACGTTCTGGGGGCGGGCCCCGGCTGTCATAGGCCTGGGGCCTTAGTGGGTTTGGGTCCTGGTTTCGGGCGTAGGCGCCCGTAGCCGGTGGCAGCACGGCCCGAGCACGGCGGGGCGCCGGCGCAGGTCGCCGGCCGAGGAGGCCTTGGCCACGGGGGGAGGGGTGTAGCCCTGGGCGCCGGCCAGGGCGGCCCGAGGGCACCGGCGCGGCCCAGGGGAGCGACGGG
>LR738713.1:556545116-556568112 GCA_902687465.1 Secale cereale | reverse complement strand
GGGGGGGAGGTATTTATTTTATTTTAGTTTAGGATTTACTTTTATTTATTTTCCTGTTTTAGTTTTAATTTATTTAAAACACTTAGGCATTTTTAGAAATTGCAAAACCTACACCAAAATTAATGGTGCAATATTTAGCACCGCATGAACATTTTTGTTTTACTTTTGGAAAACTTTTATTGTTGCATTTATATTTGGATTTTTAATTCGAACGGGTTTTCGATAACAGCGAGATTATCAACAGTAACACGATGACGTGTCACCATTAACGTGGGATTACTGTAGCTTAATTATCCGGGCGTTACACCACGGCTCCGCCCGCTCCTCCAGCCACCCCGCTGATCCCCTGCTCTTCTCGCCGCCGCCCGAGGCCTCCCCCCCACACCGCCACGGCCGCCTCTGCTCCGCCCACTACCGGCCGGCCCGCCGCCCGCCGCCTGGCCGCCCCTTTGCTCCGGCCGGCTGCGCCCCGGACCAGGGCATCCGCCGACGCCTCATTGTGCCATGCCTCATGGCTGGACGGGGCGAGCACCTGCCCAACGCCCAGCGGGCGTGCGCCCGAACCGCGTACGCCCGACCCGTTTCGGCCGCCCCGCTAAGGCCCCAGTGGGCCACTGACCACTCAGCCCAGCCCCCCTTTTTATTACTAAAAAAGTTTAAAAAATATAATAAATAAAAAGTTAATTAATTAATTAATAATTAACTTAATTAATACTGATAATTAACCCTGATTAATTATGTTTAATTAAACTAATTACACATTAGTCTAATTAAACCTGGTTAATTAAATTAGTCTATGACAGCACGGCCCCACACGTCAGTTTGACTAAGTCAACTAACCGCTGACATCACCCTGACATCATGCTGACATCATCACTTACTATTCTGGATAATGTTGATTTAAATTAATTAAATAAATTCCTAAAAATGTTTAAAACTTTAGAAATTCATATAAAATAATCTGTAACTCGGATGAAAATGTTTTATATATGAAAATCGCTGAGAACGACGAGACGAATCCGAATAAGCAGTCCGTTCATCCGCCACACGTCCCTAGCATAGTGAACCTGCAACTTTCCCCCCTCCGATTCATCTGTCCGAAAACACGAAACACCGGCAATACTTTCCCAAGTGATATCCCCCTTCGTCGGTACCGTGTACCACCGCGTTAGAGCACCCTAGCACTGTGTGTTAACTTGCCGTGCTTCTTTATTGCATCTGTATGCTTTGTATTTATTGTTTCTCCCCCCTCTTCTCTCCGGTAGACCCCGAGACCGAAGATGCCCCGTTGATCGACTACGGTGTTGACGACCCCTCCTTCTTGCCAGGGCAACCAGGCAAGCCAAACCCCCTTGATCATTCCGATATCGCCCACTCTCTTTTCTCTTATGCTTGCATTAGAACTGCTACTACTTTTTGTATGATCCTACTCTGATGCATAGCCTGTTGTTGGTACCTGCTTTCATACCTGACATGTTTATACTGAACTTCTTAGTATAGGCTGGTTAGAGATCCACCAGTGACCCCCCACATTGTCCCGACTGCCCCGCTGGATTATCAGAAGACCCGATCAACGGGATTGAAGACCAGGACCCGGCATCGCACATCACTTTCCCATTAGTTGCTCGACACTACTGGGTTACTATCGAGTGCCGAGGGTGAGACCTCATCAGCACTTCTGATGTTAAGCTTGTAGGTTAGTTCATCGGTTGTGGTCATCGAGGGTGATTCTTCTTTCTCCACTCCCGATGACGACACTGTCATGCAACTCCTCAAGAGTGGACCTCGAGGGTGACTCCTCTTTCGTTCACCTTGACGATAAACATTAGGTGGAATTCCATCGAGGGTGATTTCCTCAGGTTTTCCTTTGGTGTCAGACACACAGTTACTATGGTTACTATGACTTTACACTGAACCTAGTTACTAAAGACGGGTCGACCCTGAGGGGTACCCGCGCGAGCTTAATTGCGAGTGATGTGTAGTCGGGTTGACCTAGAAGGTGCCCGCGAGATAAATACGAGGCGTGGCCGGGCACTCGCCCTTGCCGCAAGTTCTTGAGACGGGGCGATGGGGTCACATGTTCGTGAGTCTCTGCTCATTACCGCGCGTTCCCAAGACACTAAACGGTTTGGATATTTGATCTGAGGGGCCTCTGGCCCGATAGCGCTAACCATCACGTGGGCATAGTATGGCCGTTCTGCGTCGTATGCATCAACCGAAGCTTAACTAACGTCATTGCGACTGAGCGGCGCGCGCCGGGTTGGACTGCGTAAGCACCTACCTTTTTAAGGACATTGCCCAGGTCTGCTCACCGGTCGCCCACGCAACGTGCAGGAGTTCCCGGGGCGATTGGCCCATGACCCCTGGGGGCATAGGGTTTAGTCTGGCGTGCATGATCTCTCTATTAAGCCTAGGTCAGGTTGCGGCGTATTTTTTGGCCGAGGGCGGGCATGACCTGATGGTGTGTCCGGCCGGAGTTAAGCAATCGTGATTTGTAAGTTGGTGCACCCCTGCAGGGAAGAAAACATCTATTGATAGCATGTCCTACGGTAACGAACACTTGGAGTTGTATCCCGATCGCTACAACTAGAACTGGATGCTGAGGCATTGTTTGGATATGTTGCTTCGGGAGTCGAGAAAGGATCCCGGAGCGTTGAAACAACAACATAAATATGAATTATGTTATACTACTCTACTTACCCCTCTTGCTGCAAGACGGTGGTTCCCGAAAGATGCTAGTCGTCGATAGGACTAGCTTCTCCCCCTCTTATTCTGGCATTCTGCAGCTTAGTCCACAGATACTACCCCCTTTCATTGATACCGATGCATATGTAGTGTAGATCCTTGCTTGCGAGTACTTTGGATGAGTACTCACGGTTGCTTTGCTCCCCCTTTTCCCCCTTCTTTCTTCTTGCTGGTTGATGCAACCAGATGGTGGAGTACAGGAGCCAGAAGCCACCTTTGACGACTGCTACTACCCCGACGGAGGCTACTACTACGTGAAGACCGCCGACGACTAGGAGTAGTTAGGAGGTCCTAGGCAGGAGGCCTTGCCTTTTCGGTCGTAGATGTTTTGTGCTAGCCTTCTTAAGGCAAACTTATTTAACTTATGTCTGTACTCAGATATTGTTGCTTCCGCTGACTCTTGTGTATTCGAGCTTATGTATTTGAGCCCTCGAGGCCCCTGGCTTGTAATATAAAGCTTGTATTATTTTAATTTGTGTCTAGAGTTGTGTTGTGATATCTTCCAGTGAGTCCTTGATCTTGGTCGTACACATTTGCGTGCATGATTAGTGTACGGTCAAATCGGGGGCATCACAACGTATCAAGCATCCCCATGCTTAATTCCTGCTCGTCCTCGAGTAGGTAAATGATAAAAACAGAATTTTTTTATGTGGAATACTACCTAACATAATTCCCAATGTAATTTTCTTTATTGTGGCATGAATGTTCAGATCCGAAAGATTCAAGACAAAAGTTTAATATTGACATAAGAATAATAATACTTCAAGCATACTAACAAAGCAATTATGTCTTCTCAAAATAACATGGCCAAAGAAAGTTGATCCCTACAAAATCATATAGTTTGGCTATGCTCCATTTTCGTCACACGAAATATTCATATTATGCACAACCCCGTTTTCAGCCAAGCAATTGTTTCATACTTTAATTTTTTTTCAAACTTTTTCAACTTTCATGCAATACATGAGCGTGAGCCATGGATATTGCACTATAGGTGGAATAGAGTGGTGGTTGTGGAGAAGACAAAAGGAGGAAGATGGTCTCACATCAACTAGGCGTATCAATGGGCTATGGAGATGCCCATCAATAGATATCAATGTGAGTGAGTAGGGATTGCCATACAACAGATGTACTAGAGCTATAAATGTATGAAAGCTCAACAAAAGAAACTAAGTGGGTGTGCATCCAACGTGCTTGCTCACAAAGACCTAGGGAATTTGAGGAAGCCCATCGTTAGAATATACAAGCCAACTTCTATAATGAAAATTCCCACTAGTATATGAAACTGACAAACCAAGAGACTCTCTACCATGAAGATCATGGTGCTACTTTGAAGCACAAGTGTGGAAAAAGATAGTAGCATTGTCCCTTTTTTATTTTTATTTTTTTGGCCTTCCTTTTTTTCTTTGGCCTTATTTACTTACAACTTGATATTAGAACTCGATACTAGAACAAAGTATGACTCTATATGAATGCCTTCGGTGGTGTACCGGGATGTGCAATGAATCAAGAGTGAAATGTATGAAAAATTATGCATGGTGGCCTTGCCACAAATACGATGTCAACTACATGATCATGCATGGCAATATGACAATGATGAAGCGTGTCATAGTAAACGGAATGGTGGAAAGTTGCATGGCAATATATCTCGGAATGGCTATGGGAATGCCATAATAGGTAGGTATGGTGGCTGTTTTGAGGAAGGTATATGGTGGGTGTATGGTACCAGCGAAAGTTGCGCGGAACTAGAGAGGCTAGCAATGGCGGAAGGGTGAGAGTGCGTATGATCCATGGACTCAACACTAGTCATAAAGAACTCACATACTTATTGCAAAAATCTACAAGTCATCAAAACAAAGTACTTCACGCATTCTCCTAGGGGGAGGGTTGGTAGGAGTTAAACATCGTGTGATCCCGACCTCCACACAAAGGATGACAATCAAAGAAATACCTCATGCTTCAAATTTGTCACACAACGGTTACCATACGTGCATGCTATGGGACTTGCAAACCTCAACACAAGTATTTCTCAAATTCACAACTAATCTACTAGCATGACTCTAATATCACCATCCTCATATCTCAAAACAATTATCAAGCATCAAACTTCTCATAGTATTCAATGCACTTTATATGAAAGTTTTTATTATATCCCTCTTGGATACCCATCATATTAGGACTAAATTCATAACCAAAGCAAATTACCATGCTGTTCTAAAAGACTCTCAAAATAATATAAGTCAAGCATGAGAGTTCGTCTATTTCTTCAAAATAAAACCACTATCGTGCTCTCAAAAGATATAAGTGAAGCACTAGAGCAAACGACAAACTACTCCAAAAGATATAAGTGAAGATCAATGAGTAGTTGAATAACTATGTAACTATGTGAAGACTCTCCAACATTTAAGACTTTCAGATATTGGGATATTATTCAAACATAGATCAAAAAAAAATAAAACAAAATGATGCTCCAAGCAAAACACATATCATGTGGTGAATAAATATATAGCCTCAAGTAAAGTTACCGATAGACGAAGATGAACGAGGGGATGCCTTCCGGGGCATCCCCAAGCTTAGGCTTTTGGTTTTCCTTGAATATAACCTTGGGTTGCCTTGGGCATCCCCAAGCTTAGGCTCTTGCCACTCCTTATTCCATAGTCCATCGAATCTTTACCCAAAACTTGAAAACTTCACAACACAAAACTTCAACAGAAAACTTGTAAGCTCCGTTAGTATAAGAAAATAAAACCACCACTTAGGTACTGTTTTCAACTCATTCTAAATTCATATTGGTGTAATATATACTGTATTCCAACTTTTCTATGGTTCATAACCTCCGATACTGCTCAAAATTTTATCAAAATAAGCAAACAACACATAGAAAACAGAATCTGTCAAAAACAGAACAGTTTGTAGCAATCTGTAACTTTCGAATACTTATGTAACTCAAAAAATTCTGAAATAAATTGGTGGACGTGGGGAATTTGTCTATTAATCTTATGCAAAAATAATCAACTCAAAATCACTCTTCTGTAAAAAAAAATGGCTACTAATCTCGTGAAAGCAAGGTTTCTGTTTTTTACAGCAAGATCACATTAATATTCACCCAAGTCTTCCTAAAGGTTCTACTTGGCACCTTATTGAAACAAAAGCTATAAAACATGATTACTACAGTATCTTAATCATGTGAACACACAAAAATAGTAGGGGTAAATATTGGGTTGTCTCCCAACAAGCGCTTTTCTTTAATGCCTTTTAGCTAGGCATGATGATTTCAATGATGCTCACATGAAAGATAAGAATTGAAACATAAAGAGAGCATCATGAAGAATATGACTATCACATTTAAGTCTAACCCACTTCCTATGCATAGGGATTTTGTGAGCAACCAACTTATGGGAACGATAATCAACTAGCATAGGAAGGGAAAACGAGCATAACTCCAAGATTTTAAGCACATAGAGAGGAAACTTGATATTATTGCAATATGTAGAAGCATATGATCCTCTCTCATAATAATTTTTAGTAGCATCATGAATGAATTCAACCATATAACCAGCACATAAAAGCATTATTTTCATGATCTACTTGCATAGAAATTTTACTACTCTCCACATAAGCAAAATTCTTCTCATTCATAGTAGTGGGAGAAAACTCAATGAAATAAATATCATGTGAAGCATAATCCAATTGAAAATTAAAATGATGATGACAAGTTTCATGGTTATCTTTATTTTTTATAGCATACATGTCATCACAATAATCATCATAAATAGGAGGCATGCTTTCATCATAATAAATTTGATCATCGAAACTTGGGGGACTAAACATATCATCATCAAACATAGCATCCCCAATCTTGTGGCTTTGCATATCATTAGCATTATGGGTATTTAAATAATTCATACTAACAACGTTGCAATCATGCTCATTATTCACATATTTTATTCCAAGCATTCTATGTAATTCTTCTTCTAGTACTTGAGCATAGTTTTCCTTCCCATCATTTTCACGAAAGATATTAAAGAGATGAAGCATATGAGGCAACCTTAATTCCATATATTTTTTGTAGCTTTGTTTTATAAACTAAACTAGTGATAAAACAAGAAACTAAAATATTCGATTGCAAGATCTAAAGATATACCTTCAAGCACTCACCTCCCCGGCAACGGCGCCAGAAAAGAGCTTGATGTCTACTACGCAACCTTCTTCTCGTAGACGTTGTTGGACCTCCAAGTGCAGAGGTTTGTGGGACAGTAGCAAATTTCCCTCAAGTGGATGACCTAAGGTTTGTCAATCTGAGGGAGGCGTAGGATGAAGATGGTCTCTCTCAAACAACCCTGCAACCAAACAACAAAGAGTGTTTTGTGTCCCCAACACACCCAATACAATGGTAAATTGTATAGGTGCACTAGTTCGGCGAAGAGATGGTGATACAAGTGCAATATGGATGGTAGATATAGGTTTTTGTAATATGAAAATATAAAAACAGCAAGGTAACTAATGATAAAAGTGAGCATAAATGGTATTGCAATGCTTTGAAATAAGGCCTAGGATTCATACTTTCACTAGTGTAAGTTCTTGATGCGTCTCCAACATATCTACTTTTCCTAACCCTTTTGCCCTTGTTTTGGACTCTAACTTACATGATTTGAATGGAACTAACCCGGATTGACGCTGTTTTCAGCAGAACTGCCATGGTGTTGTCTTTGTGCAGAATAAAAAGTTCTCGGAATCGCCTGAAATCAGCGGAGAATTATTTTGGAAAATATAAAAAATATCTGCAAGAAGATCCACACCATAGGGCCCAGGGCCTGTCCACGAGGGTGGGGGCGCGCCCCCTGCCCACGGCGCGCCCCCTGCCTCGTGGGCCCCCTGGTGCCTTACTCACGTACCCCCAGATCCTATATCTTCACTTTCAGGGAGAAAAAATCAGAGAGAAGGAATTATCGCGTTTCACGAGATGGAGCCGCCGCCAAGCCCTAATCTCTCTCGGGAGGGCTGATCTGGAGTCCGTTTGGGGCTCCGGAGAGTGGAGATCGTCGCCATCGTCATCATCAACCTTCCTCCATCACCAATTCCATGATGCTCACCGTCGTGCGTGAGTAATTCCATCATGGGCTTGCTGGACGGTGATGGGTTGGATGGGATCTATCATGTAATCGAGTTAGTTTTTTTAGGGTTTGATCCCTAGTATCCACTATGTTCTGAGATTGATGTTGCTATGACTTTGCTATGCTTAATGCTTGTTACTAGGGCCCGAGTGCCATGATTTCAGATCTGAACCTATTATGTTTTCATGAATATATGTGTGTTCTTGATCCTATCTTGCAAGTCTATAGTCACCTACTATGTGTTATGATCCGGCAACCCCGAAGTGACAGTAATCGGGACCACTCCCGGTGATGACCGTAGTTTGAGGAGTTCATGTATTCACTATGTGTTAATGCTTTGGTCCAGTATTCTATTAAAAGGAGGCCTTAATATCCCATAGTTTCCAATAGGACCCCGCTACCACGGGAGGGTAGGACAAAAGATGTTATGCAAGTTATTTTCCATAAGCACGTATGACTATATTCGAAATACATGCCTACATTGCATTGATGAACTAGAGCTAGTTCTGTGTCACCCTAGGTTATAACTTTTACATGATGAATTGCATCCGACATAATTTCCCATCACCTATCCCATGCCTACGAGCTTTTCCTATATTGCTTGTTGCTTATCTACTTTTCCATTGCTACTATTACAAAAACTACAAAAACACTATCGTTACTTTTATTGCGGCTACCGCCACTATCATATTACTTTGCTACTAAACTATCTTGCTGCAGATACTAAGTTTCCAGGTGTGGTTGAATTGACAACTCAGCTGCTAATACTTAAGAGTATTCTTTGGCTCCCATTGTGTCGAATCAACAAATTTGGGTTGAATACTTTACCCTCGAAAAGTGTTGCGATCCCCTACACTTGTGGGTTATCAAGACTATTTTCTGGCGCCGTTGCCGGGGAGCATAGCTCTATTCTTTAAGTTACTTGGGATTTATATATGTTGATCACTATGAAGAATTTGAAGGACTCAAAAACCAAGATCTTGCCCTCAACTACGAGGGGAGGTAAGGAACTGCCATCTAGCTCTGCACTTGATTCTCCTTCTGTTATGAGTAAACTTGCGACATCTACTCCTGCTATTGAATCTGATATGTTGTATGTTCTTGATGATGCCACTTCTGATATGTATGATCAAACTACCTCTATGCCTGATACTGTGCCACTAGGTGAATTTCTAGATGAACAAATAGCTAAGGTTAGGGAGAATGCAAATATTGAAACTGGTGATATTTATGAAAGTGATGATGAAACTACTCCCAATAGATATAAATTGCATGTTGTTCCTTAGGGTTATGTTATGGATAAAGAAACTGCTAGAGACTTTCTTGCTTGCAATGATAGATATGATCTTAAGAAATTATTAGCTAAGCTGAAAGAAAAGTCCTTGAATGCTAGAATGAAACATGACCCTGCTTTTGCTACTTCACAGATATGTGTTATTGATAAAGATTATGAATTCTCTGTTGATCCTGAGTTAATTACTTTGGTTGAATCTGATCCTTTCCATGGCTATGAGTCTGAAACTGTTGTGGCACATCTTACTAAGTTGAATGATATAGCCACCCTGTTTACCAACGATGAAAAGATTCGTTACTACTATATCCTTAAGCTATTTCCTTTCTTGTTAAAGGGTGATGCTAAGACTTGGTTTAATTCTCTTGATCCTGGTTGTGTGCGTAGTCCCCAGGATATGATGTATTACTTCTCTGCTAAATATGTTCCCGCTCATAAGAAACAAGCTGCCTTACGGGAAATATATAACTTTGTGCAAACTGAAGAAGAGAGTCTCTCACAAGCTTGGGGGAGGCTTCTCCAATTACTAAATGCTTTGCCTGATCATCCTCTTGAGATGCATAATATATTTGATGTCTTTTATAATGGACTAACCGATGCTTCCAGAGACCACCTGGATAGTTGTGCTGGTTGTGTTTTCAGGAAAAGAACAGTGGAACAAGCTAAATTGTTATTGAGTAATATGCTGGCCAATGAAAATAATTGGACACTTCCTGAACCAGCCCCTAAGCCAACTCCAAAGAAAAGAGGTGTTCTGTTTCTCAGTCCTGAAGATATGCAAGAGGCAAAGAAATCTATGAAAGAAAAAGGTATTAAAGCTAAAGATGTTAAGAATTTACCACCTATTGAAGAAATACATGGTCTTGATAACCCGACACAGGTAGTAAAGGTAAATTATCTTCATAGATTTGATGAATGTGATATTCCTCGTTATAAGTCTGCTAGCCCATGTTTAGATGAGTTTGACAATTTTATTGTGAAACAAGAAAACTTCAATGCTTATGTTGGTAGACAATTACAACACAATGCTTATATGATTGAATGCTTGAGTGATTATCTGTCTAGAGCTAAAGGTGAACTGAAACTCATTAGTATACAAGCTTCTATGGTCACCACTCAATTAGAACAAATACTTAAGGCTCATAACAACTTGCTCAATGAATTAAATAGTAAGAATAATGACTATGTTGTTAGAGTTGCAACTAGAGGTGGTAAAATGACTCAGGAACCTCTGCACCCTGAAGGCCACCCTAAGAGAATTGAGCAAGATTCTCAAAGAGCTAATCTAGATGCACCTAGTTCTTCTAAGAATAAGAAAAAGAAAAATGATAAAACCTTGCATGCCTCTAGTGAACCTGTAGCTGACACACCTGAGAATCTCAATGATATATCTGTTTTTGATGATGAGACACAATCTGGTAATGAACATGAACCTAGTAATAATATTAATAATGATGTTCATGATGATGCTCAACCTAGCAATGATAATGATGTAGACATTGAACCTGCTGTTGATCTTGATAACCCACAATCAAAGAATCAATGTTATGATAAGAGAGACTTTGTTGCTAGGAAGCACGGTAGGGAAAGGGAACCATGAATTCAGAAACCCATGTCTTTTCCTCCGAAACCATCTAAGAAAAAGGATGATGAGGATTTTGAGCGCTTTGCTGAAATGATTAGACCTATCTTTTTGCGTACGCGTTTGACAGATGTGATTAAAACAAATCCTTATGCTAAGTATATGAAAGATATTATTATCAACAAAAGAAAGATACCTGAAGTAGAAATTTCCACCATGCTTGCTAATTACACTTTTGAGGGTGGAATGCCTAAGAAATTAGGAGATCCAGGAGTACCTACTACACCTTGCTCCATTAAGAGAAACTATGTTAAAAGTGCTTTGTGTGATCTTGGAGCCGGTGTTAGTGTTATGCCTCTCTCTTTATATCCTAGAGTTGACTTGAGTAAGTTGACACCTACTGAAATATCTTTGCAAATGGCTGATAAATCAACTGCTATACCTGTCGGTATTTGTGAGGATGTGCCTGTTGTAGTTGCAAATGTTACTATTCTAACGGACTTTGTTATCCTTGATATTCCCGAGGATGATAGTATGTCTATTATTCTTGGAAGACCCTTTTTAAATACTGCAGGGGCTGTTATTGATTGCAACAAAGGCAATGTCACTTTTCATGTCAATGGTAATGAGCATACGGTACACTTTCTAAGGAAACAACCTCATGTCCACAGTATCAATTATATTGGAAAAACTTCAACTATTACTATTGGAGGTTTTGAGTTTCCTCTTCCAACTATCAAGAAGACATATGACATCCTTATTGTTGGGGACATACATATCCCCATTGAGGTAACCTAGTGTTATTCGAAAATTCTCCGGTTTCATATTACTCGGAAAGAGTTTATTAACAAGACCTGATCAACCTTGTTAATGGATTCCTTTTGATGAGCATGGGATAGGTGAATCTAGATAGCACAACCTTCTGTACCCTCTTTTTACTCTCTGTTAATGAGGATAAATAAAGCAAAAATAGTATTTTATGTCTGTTTCCAGACTTATCCGTGCAATAAAAAAATATCCCGAAAATAAAAGTTCTCCAAATGCCATGAAAATGAAATATGATTTTTTCTAGAATATTTGAGGAAATATGGCACTGAACAACACGTGGCCATGAGGGTCCAGGGCGCGCCCCCCTACCCAAGGTGCGCCCCCTGCCTCGTGGGACCCACGTGGCCCCCCTCTACTTATTCATGCACCCATGCTCTTCTTCTTCCTCCCAAAAAATCACCAACCAGCTGAAACCCGAGTTCTAGCTCATCTTGCTGCCATTTTCGATCTCCTTTCTCAAAGCACCATTCACCAAACTGTTTGGGGAGGTTGTTCCTTGGTACGTGACTCCTCCATTGGTCCAATTAGTTTTTGCTCTAGTGCTTTATTTGTTGCAAATTTATGTTGTTGTGGTGACCTTGTTCTTGAGCTTGCATGTCAAATTTTCTTGGTCCCAAGTAGTTCTAATGCATGATATAGTCTCTAGGCACTAGTAGGAGTTGTTGCTATCAATCTTATTGAGCTTGGTTACCTTTTATTTTGAAGTTACTAAAAATTTCAGAAAATTTTAGAAAAATGTCTAGGAGAAACTTCCAAGGTGGTTCTTCAAGGAAGCAAGAATCGAGGCTCGCGTTCCGTGAGCCGAACGATGAACCACCAAGGGATGCTGATGTGCGGCCCTGTGAATGGCCGTCAGATGAATTCATGGGTCAAGCTGGCATCAAGGAGGAATTTTACGCATACGTGCGCAACACTGACCTCGAGGACTTCATGCAAGATAAGTGCACTCAATACCGTGGCTTAACTGATAGCTTTGTGAGAAGGTTTAAATTTTCATCTTCACATAATTCTCACACTGTACTGTTTAACCTGTATGATAAATCTTATACCATGGATTTAGAGGATTTTAATTATGCTTGCAAGCTCCTACGTGGGGCAGTATGAGTGACCCTCGCAAATCTGAATTTAGAGAATTCATTGCTAGTATTACAGTGGGGGAATCCAGGGAAATCACACAGGCCACCATAGGGAGCATTCATTTTCCTGCTATCCATTACTTCGCTCTCTTTATCGGTGGATGCATAAACGGTAAGGATGAGGCTTGTCACATGTGTGTCCCTGATCTTAGTGTTCTCAGGAGTGATGTACTAGGTGATAGACAATATAACTTGGGAACCATTGTTGCACGTAGGCTACACCATAATGGCTTGCATGGAGATTTATTTGGTGGGATTTATGCCACTCGCATAGCCCGCCGTCTTGGTGTACCTGTGCACGAGAATGATGAACCTTTACCTCCTGCTTATTTAGATTGCCATTCTATGAATAGTCACCGGTTTATAGAGTGGGATGATCAAACCCTCAAATGTCGACTGATCTTTAACAGGCAGCATGCCATCCCTATTGTTCTTCCTGCCCCTACTTTGTTTAACTTTCAGGCAAAAGGGAGATACACTATAACTATGGTGGAGACAAATGCTTATTATAACATGACAGAGGCAGCCCGCCTTCGAGCTGCAGCTCAGCATGCAGTATCTACTGCATCTCAGTACAACCCCAACTACAACTTTGGATATCCATCAGGCCAATATTGTCCATAGACCAACTTAGGCCAAAAGCCTAAGCTTGGGGGAGTACGTGTTTCTCACCAACTTTACATTCATGTTCACACACTTATTCTAGTTGTCGGTGCTCACACTCTTTCACTGTACCATCCATGCTCAGTTTCAATTTCTTTTTCTTAGTCTTTTCTCGTGTGCTAGAAAAACCCAGAAGAACAAAAAAAATTGTGGCTTCCAGCTAGTTTACTTTCTCTGCTTGAAGTAGTAGTTAAAAAATGAAAATCCAAAAATATTTCCCGTGTAAATAGTTTCTTTTCTTTCTTTAGGGGTTAAGAGTAGAAGACCATGATTGAAAATGCTTAGTGGCTCTCATATGCTTTGCTGTTGATTTAACCTTGAGCCATATTAACTTTTCTTCTCTCTTGTATTAAATGTCTGCAGATTCCAGCTTAGTCCAATGCTCGTGCACTATTATTTTTATCCACACCGTTCGGTCGTGCGAGTGAAAGGTAATAAGGATAATATATGATGAACTAATTGAGATGAGAAAAGTTGGTATGAACTCGACCTCTTTTGTTTTTGTAAATATGATAGTTCATCATTCCTGATTCAGCTTGTTATGAATGAAACATGCTTGCAGTGACAATTTGTGACACCCCGAGACCGGTGCGCCAGGTGTCAGCCAGTTATTCGTTGTCAGTGCCATGTCATCTTGCTTGAATTGTGCATCTTGCCATTATATTGCATTGTCATGTCATCTTTGTCATATTGCATTTTATTCATACTATGTTGTTGCATCATGGTCATTATGTTGTTGTATTTCCTCTTGTCATTTAAATGCTCAGCATATGCCTTGAGGTGCTCATAATGTTGTATTACGCATCATCACTTCTCCCTTCCTTCTTCTTCCTTCTATTTTTTTTTGCAAGTGCCATTCTACCCTCCTCCAATAATGTTCATATTCTTCCTATAAATCTTGCAACATGCCCCTAGCCTCTCTGCAAAAATTCATATCAATTGAAGTTGTTTTGGTCGGGTTCAAAAATGACTCAAGTTTGAACTAAATTCAAACTTGTTTTAGTTTTCTACCTCTAAAATGTCCAGGACAATTTTATTAAATAGGGAATAATTCCAGAGTCATGAGGATATTTTTATATTTCTCAAACACCTCTCCATTATTCCTATGCTTTCCTGTCTTTATTTTCTGGCTGAAGAAAAGAAAGAAAGAAGAAGCAGTGCAGCCCAGCTGCCAGGTCGCGCCCCTTTGGGCCTCTTCCTCCTAGCGCTAGCTTTTCCTCGGGCCTCCTTCCTCCCAGCCGGCCCAACTAGCTCGCACGCACAGGGTCGTCCCCAACCTTTGTACGGCAGAACATCCAGATGCGCCACGTCGGCATTCGGTTGATTTGACGGCCGTCCGGCGCCCTAGAGGCCTATAAAACATGTCCTAACCCTAGCCCTGGACCCCCTCGTCCACTTCCACCCCTCTCTTGCCCTCGCCGCCGTCAGGTAAGCTCCACGCACCTCGCCATCGCCCTATCCACCATGACCCGAGGAAGCAAGGGCTCGAGCTTGGGGTAGCTTGCAGTGGCGCCTCCGACCCCTTGTCCACCATGGTGAGGACCGCCGAGGGCTCCTTCATCTCCTACCATGACGCACGCGACGCCATGGCCCCTGGACCGACCTCCTCGACCCATCTTCTTCCTCTTCTTCATGACTCACTGGATCACAGCAAGTCCACCGGAGTTACTCGCCTCCTCGGTGTCGATCTACTGCGCACCTGGACTCATCTTCTTGTCAAAGGTATAATAGGTATACCCAACTCCCTCCTTGCACTTTCCTGTCACCGAACGTTCCCCGTAGGAGTTGCAAGAGTCATACCTTCTTCGTGTTCTCGGCGCTCTGGCGAAGCCTGTAACTTTTAATTGTAGTTGGTGTTGCTGCCGAAGCATGCCCGTGTGTCCCCTCTGTCGCACCTGCACCAAGCTGCACGCCCGCCATCGCTTGCGCAGCATCCTACACCGCGTCTGCGCGCCTCACGCAGCGCTGTTGTAGCCCCTGCCTTGCGTGCTCGTCGCCATGGCCGCAAGCTCGGCGAGCTCATGACCGCACACACCCACACGTGCGCGCATGCAAGCACACGTCCTGAATGAGGGGCCTGACCCTTTTCCGCACCCCCGCAGCAACTTCTGCAGTTGCTAGCGCTGCCGTGCCGGCTTATGTCGTCGCCGGCGAGTTCTTGCACGCGTGCTTCCGCTTCGTGGTCCTGGCCACAACACCTGGCTGCTTCAATACCAGCGGTTCTGCATGTGAATCATAGGCAAGGTTTTGGTTACCGAATGTGGCAATTTTACCGAGAGGCACGGATAAACGGGGTTACCATGGTTACCGGGAAATACCGAGAATATTTCGAACGAATTTTATAGTTGAATTTTGAATTCAAATAAATGAATGAACGAACATTCGAACCAGAGACCTGTCAAAACAGGAACTAGGTTGCTACGAACACATCATAATCAACTCTCATGGCATTAATTAGATCCTACACACTTTACTACAAATGGAGTGTTTAAATTCAAAAAAATCAAAAAATGGTATTTTTTGCTCGGTATGAGGATTTATCGAGGGGCATGGAAATATGCGGTAACCATGGGAAATCTTGAAATTTCGACCGGTAACCAAAACCTTGATCATAGGTACTTGCATGGTCTACTGGTTAGTCCAACTCGCTGGCACTTAGGCGGCGAGGGATCAAATCCCCACGGGCGCGACTTCTTTTTCATCGATTGTTTTTGCCTTTATCAGATCAAGCTGTCCGTGTTCATATTACATCAAGTCCAATATCCATTAGTATCACCTTCTGGGCGAGCTGGCTAGCACGCTCTGTTATCAACTGAGAGGTCCTGGGATCAAATCCCACGCCCGCACCAGTTTATTTATCTTCACCCAGATCAAGATTTGCTCATTTATCATGTCTTGTTGAATCAATCTTCACGACAAACACATTAGTAGCCCACTGGTTGTCCAGGCAGCCACTTGTTCAGTAGGTCCTGGGATCGAATCCCAGGTAGCCTCAAATCTTTTTCCTTTTCTTTTCTCAATCTTGCACACTTCTGGCCAATTCTGCAGTTGGGCTTGTACAGTGAGTTACATTCGGCCCTCATATGTTTTTTTCATTCTGAGATTTTAGCTTTTTCCCTCTCTAGTGCATGCATAATTTCAGAAATGCCATTAATTTGCATTGCTCATAATTAAATAACCATGCATCATATGTAAACACTTTATATATGAAAGTTGCTTAGAATTCTGTGTAGATTAATAATTTCCAGCTGACATGCATGTTAAAAAATGTTTAAACTTGCTGTTTGTTGAATTTTATGAAAATAACATGTTAGAATGGTTTAATTCATAGCTAAATAACCGTAGCTCCAAATTAAATAAACTTTATATGTAATAGAATAACATGCTGCACTTTATTTTCCTGTTTAACAATAATAAAATGTGGTTCTAGGCAGAACAGTACCAAATTCAAAATATGCATATGGGGATTTCCGGAATTGTTATATATTGTTTTCGGCCCCATTTAAATTGCCTATATAGATAGTTTCCTTATGCTTCACCTCTTGCCATGTTAACCAACATTTAAACTTGTTGTGTACATAAACGAGAGTGAAAATAAATATTTGAATGTGGTGTTTCCTCAATATGCAATTCATTGCATATTGAGCTCCACTTAATGTGTAGTATTGTTTGTTGCACTTTGACATGCCATGCCTATAGACTTGTCATGCATCATACCTTGCCATGTATTGCATCATATATAGACTTGTATTGTTTTTCTGTGCTTCCTACCTTGCCATATATTGCTTCCTGTCGGGGAAACTGATCGCCCACGGACACCTATGGGACCGGAGCCCCTTTTCGGTACGGCAAGGGAGCGGAGGATGCACGAAGAGCGAATCGAGGCGAACACGCGAGCAGTTTACCCAGGTTCGGGCCGCGCGGAGGCGTAAAACCCTACTCCTGCCTTGGTTTGTATTGTGTTCTTGGCTCGGGAGCAAGAAGGACTACAGTGCTTTTAGCTAGCTACACCGAGCGTGAGAGTGATCAAAGATCGGAACCTCCTCTACGTTGCGCATGGGCCTCCTTTTATAGGTCAAAGGGGTCACCGACAGGTGGCAACGCAGTTGAGGGTAAAAATGTAAAAATGGTGGTAGTTGGAACAGTGTATGTGCAGTGCTCTGTACCTAACCCTGACGGCAGGGGACAAGGGTATTAAATGCCCGTCGCCGTCACCCCGAACAGTGCAAAAAAGCGTCCGTCAGGGCATCTTCGTCCGCCACGAGGGTGGCCTCATCATCGCAGCTCGCCATCGTGTACCCCAGGCTGCACAGCCTTCCGCCACGTGCCCCTGGAAGGGCCCCAGGGCGACGCGTGGCCGGATGAGCTAGAGCGCGGGCACATAGTGGAAGCCCGCCACGGCAAGCGCTTTGCCGCGGCCGTTACCTTGCTGTGCCCGGAAGCTTGTCGCTCTCCGGGCCTTGCCGGGACGTGCGGCGCGTCACGGCAAGTCTCTTGAAATGCCATGCTTGGCCTTCCTGGCAAGCTCCTCTTGCTAGGGTCTTGTACCGAAGAGGTGGTCTCGAGCCTTGAGTGGCCTTCCCAGCAAGCTCCTCTTGCCGGGGCCTTGTTTCTCTAACTTGGATACTTTGTTCTTGAATGGCTTCAAAGGAACCTCGGTGGGCCTTGGCGGACGCGCGGCAAGCCCTGCCACGGGACGCTGCTACTGCCCGTGCACAAGTTCGGGATACTAAGGTACCCCTACTTTAGTACACCGACAGGAGCCCCCGGGTCTGGGCCACACACGGTGCCGAGCGTTGTTGGGCCAGGCCCAAAACAGTGCACGGGCACACGCGGCCCACGGCGCGCCGCATCCCACTCCGTATCCGCCGTGCCCCTCCCTAACGGCACGCGTCGATTGCGGCGTCGTGGGAGAGATCGTGGCATGTTTCTTTAATGGGGAAAATGCGGAATGTCCCCCTCTCCCCCTTAAAAGCAGGGGAAACAGGGGCAGTTCCCTCCATTCACCCGCTTCTTCTTCATCCTCCAGAAACCCCCGCTGCTCCCCTCATTCCCGAAGGTTGAAAGAGAGCAGCGCTCCGCCCTTCCTCCGCCGCCACCAGCATCCCCAGCGCCGTCGACTTCCCTCGCCGTCCCCGCCATGGCCCCGAAGGGCGACAAGGCGAAGGCCGCGAAGACCGCCAAGGCGCTGAAGCTAGCATCAATGCGGAAGAAGATGGTGGTCTTCCCGCCGAGGCTCTGCGCGGAGGAGCTGAAGGACTCCTTCTACCTCTTCTGGTCGAGGGAGACAAAAGCGCACCCGCGCACCAAGGTACTCCCCGCCGAGGCCTGCGAGATGTTTCCGGGAGGATACGCCTTTTTTGCTCTGTTCTTCTACTGCGGACTTTGCCTGCCATATTCCGAATTCTTCTGTGATATTATGAATACCTACGGGTTTCATCTCCTTGATTTCACCCCAAACGCCGTCTTGACCATGGCCGTTTTCGCACATCTGTGCGAGAACTTTGTCGGAGTTACCCCAATGTAGCCCTCTTCCGCCATTACTTTACGCCTCGAGTCGAGTCTGGGTCTCCTCTGTCCGGCGGGATCTCTTGGATCTTCAGGCTCCATAGGAAAGAGGCTTATTTGACTGGGGAGCTCCGCGGCAAATGGGAGGAGTGGAGGGCCAACTGGTGCTGGATCATGGAGGACGCCCCAGAGCAGTTCACTTCCCGGCGCCAAGTTGCAGTAGTGCGCGGCAATGATTGGAGTGACCTGGCCCCTGAGGACGATAAGCTGAAGATAGCCACCACTAGGATTCTTCGCCTCCGGCAAGCCAAACTCACCATAGGAGCTGTCGGGGCAGACTTTCTTCGCCGCCGCATCGCCCCTTTGTAGGAGAGGAAAAGGCCTGCTTGGGAGTTTGATAATGCGGCGGACATTATGAGGCTGCGCCCGGGCCTCAACTACAACTTCACGGTGATGGAGCTCAACAGAATGCTCCATGCGCTATTCAAGTACGACCGCAACCATCCAGAGTGGTTCGCGTTGCCGCCGGGCGTAGTTCCGTTGTGCAACAACTCGTCGCTCAGCGCCATCCGCGCGGCGATGCCGTTGTGTGACTCCCATAGGATTAACCCCACTTGGCGGGAGCCTTCCGACGAAGCCGTGCAGACGTTCTTCGACAACCTGGTGGAGCTGCCAATCAAGCCCGACGAGAAGAGGGGCCTCACCCGCGACACCACCGACCAGGAGATGGCGTATATTGCCACCAGGTTGGAGGAGGCAGCTGCAGCCAGGGCCGCGGGCGAGTTCAGATATACTTTGGAGGAGGCGGATGCAGCGGAGGCGGTAAGTCTGGCCGAGGAGGAAGAGCTCCTTAAAGTGATAAAGCCTGCCGGGCAACCTGCTGGGACAAGCGAGGCCGCCGAGCAAGGCACAGAGTCGAGCGGGCCCGCCGAGCAGGGCGCCGGATCGAGCGATTCTGCCGAAGACTCAGGCGGGTCGCTGAATCTCGACTCCTCTTCTTCATCCTCGGGTAGTTCACCACCACCGGCAAGTCCTCCGGCTCCAGCGAGGAGGCGCCTTCGCAAAGCCGCAGACGTGGCGGGGCAGCCGGCGGGCCAGCAGCCGGCGGGCCAGCAGCCACAGCGCCGTTCGACACGCGCCGCCACGACAAGCAAGGCATCCAAGGGAGTGCCCCGCGTTTCAACAGTGGCCAGAGGAGGGTCTTCCCGGGCTGGGGCTAACGCTCCTGCCGCCCCTCGTGCCTCGACGACAACTGGAGCGGGGTCTTCTCAGACCACCGTCCCTGCTCCCGCCAAGCGGCCGAGGGAGCCTACTCCTCCAGCTCCTCGTGTCGGAACACGCGAGGCGGACTTTGATTTCTCCGTGCTCAGCTCTGACGAGGAGGAGGAAGAGTAAGCACTGTCAACTCTTGTTTCCTTCGATTTTTGTTGCTTCTGTCTTGAATTTTCTTCGCCTGATTCTGATTTTGTCTGTCTTCCAGGACCCTGGCCCAGAGGGCGGCGAAGAGGGCCAAGATACCGGTGGTCGATCTTGAGGACGAGCCCGTCGCAGCAGCAAGGGGTGCGCCTGCGACAAGCTTGCCGGACCAGGCAGCTGCTCTCCAGAGCAGCCCCCAGCGCAGCCCCCCGTGCAGCCCCCAGTGCAAGTTTTCTGTTCACTCTTCGCTTGTCGGGCACGCGTGGCCTTCTTATCCTTGTTAATCCTTTTGTTTGTTCGTTGACTTGTGCAGAAGCAGAGCAGCAGCCTCAGGAGCGCCAAGAGATCGCTCCCGACGAGCCGCACGTCTCGACCTCTCCGCCAAGGAGGAGCCCCCCGGCGAGGGAGGACACCCCGCCAAGGGCGAGTACCCCGCCAAGGGCGAGTACTCCGCCAAGGGCGAGCACCCCGCCAAGGGAAGGCGCCAGCGGCCCTCCGCCGGCGGGGGCCACCACCACGCCGCCGAGGGAGGACTCCCCGGCAAGGAACCCCGTCGAAGAAGAGGCCCGCGCAGGTAACCCTTGTACTTTTCTTCTCTTGAATTTCTCTTTTTTGGACACTTGCTTGACTATTTTCTTTCTTCTTTTTCTTCCGTCAGATCCGTCCGTCGCGGAGCCGATGGAGACAGAGGCCACCACTGACGAGGGCGCGCATGACAACGCCGGTGACGTTGCAGCCGATGAAGGGGCGGCCGGTGCTAACGAGCCCGCCGCCGACGAGGCCGCCGAGGCTGCTGGCGTGGCAGCTGAGGGGGAATCTGGCAGCCGCACTGACGGCCCTGAGGCCGCAGGAGCGTCAGACGCTGCGCCGGCTGCCGACCCCCCTGCTGCCACGACTGAGCCCGGCGTCTATCTGGAGGCTGGCAATGGAGTCTTCATCCAGCTCCCATGGGCGTCCACGTCAAGGGCGCCCGCGGAGGGGGACGTCTTCGACGGGGAAGTCCTCGCCTCCGCCGAGCTGAAGTTTGTCGACGCACCCGGCAGCAGTAGCGAGCCCGAGGAGGAGCGGCTTCTACGGAGGCTTCTGGCCCTGTACCGCGCCAGGCAGGCAAAGTTGGAGTCCCGAGAGGCTCTGGCCGCCAAGGCGGGCACTGACTTGGAGAAGCGCGCCGAAGAGCTCCGGGCCGCCAACCAAGCAGCCCTCCGATCCTTGGCGGAGGAGCGGGAGGAGCTCGCCGAGGCGCATCAGGCTTTTATTCTTGAGAAGGCCGAAGCAGAGGTGCAGCAACGGCTTGCCTCCGAGGAGTTATCCCGGCGAGAAGGCGAACTAACGCAGAAGAAGGTCGACCTCGACAGCCACGAGGACGACCTTGCCGCGCGCGAACAGTCTCTCGGCGGGGCTCTGCAGGAGGCGAAGGACGCTGCTGCAGCTGCTGAGACCGCCAAGAGAGACTTGGAGGAGAGGGTGGCGCAACTGGAGGTCCACTTGAAGACGAGCAAAGAGAAGGTTGCTGCACTTGTGTCGGAGAGGGAGAGGGACGCCCACAGTCACTCCGAGCTGCAGGTCCGCCTCTCCGACAAAGGCAAGGAGCTTGCCGTCGCCAAGGACTCCATCGCCGATCTGGAGTTGAAGCTCTCCACCCTCACCGCATCACTTGATGGCACCAGAGAGCGGGAGACGAAGCTGAAGGAGGATCTCAGGGCTGAGAGGGCATTGTTGGACAGCGCCGCCCTCTCCCAAAACAACTTCAGGCTGACGGTGGAGCACTGGACCGAGGGGCTTGTCGCTGCCGCCGCTGATATCGACAGGGAGTTGGCGGGGCTGGGGACGGAGCACCTCGGGTACTCCACCGACGAGAATCTCCCTCACAGCGCCAAGTTGAGCTTGTTCTTCAGGGGAGTGGCGCCGGCCCTCCAGCAGCTCCGGGAAAGGATCCCCACGCAGCTGGCGAACAAGGCGCGCAGGCTTTGCACGGGCGTCTTGGAGAAGGTGCTGATGAAGATAGTCTTCCGCAACCCGGGGCTCAACCTCAACAACGTTCTACTGACCTTGCCGCCCGACGCCGACCAGGAGACGCTCAAGGCCCTTGTCGCACCTATTGTGGCCAAGGTGGGCAAGATCAAGAGAGTCGACGGCGACCGCGCAGACTAGGCCGTTTTCCTTTGTTGCTGCCAATTACGTTACGAACAACAGTCTATTAGTGCTGCGACAAGTTGCTTTGTAATATAACTCTATTTTGGGTAGCTAATGCAATGTTATTTCCTTTACTTGACTTCTTCGCTTTGTATGCTTTTACCCTATGCTTTTAGTAAACTTGCCGGCGAAGGGACCCTTGCCGCGAGCGCTGAGTGCGGAACTTCAGCAGCCTGCTGGCAGTGTCGTTGCCGACAAGAAACCTCGTCGCGGCTAGTCGCAGCACACTTAGGTTGTTGAGCGAACTCGAAAACGAAGTAAGGGCGCGACACTTGTCGCAGCACGCTTAAGCCGTTGAGTGTGCTCGAAACAAAGTAAGGGCGCGGCTAGCCACGAGTTGGTTCCTCCGCGCATAGGTTTTCCATACAAAGTGCGGTCGTTCAAGGGAGATAACTCTAAAAAAATTAAAAATTTAATTGCTCAAACTTTGGCGACTTAGCTTTGGTGTCGTTTGCTTCCCGGCAAAGCGCAGATTTCTTGAACGGCACTTGGTCCATACCACTATCTCCTCCCCCCCCCCCCC
>LR738713.1:556523072-556545003 GCA_902687465.1 Secale cereale | reverse complement strand
CCGGCAAACTTGTGCACGAGGAAAACTTCTTCTGCTTGAGAAAAAAGAAAAGGGAGGAAACATAGATATGGAACCTTGCGGCTCGTTATTGCTTACCGGGGATGCGTGCTGCACAAAGTGTCAGACAGTACATGCAAGAAAAACGAAAAGGCATGAAACGACAAGTTCTACGAGGCACATAAGTTTTACTGATGCACGGGGTCTGCACCCGGCTTTGTACAAAGGTTTACATGCAGCAGCGGCAAGACCTGTACAAAAGGTGGTTGCCGGAGCGGATCACGGCAACCGCGCCTCATGGGTAAAACTTGCGAAGGTGCTCAATGTTCCAGGAGTTGCTCACCGGTAAGCCCTCTTCGGTCTCAAGGCGGACAGCGCCGGGCCTTGTGACTTGTCTCACCCGATAAGGGCCTTCCCACTTCGGCGTCAACTTGTTGAAATTCTTGGCGGACTGAACGCGCCGAAGAACAAGGTCGCCTTCCTCGAGACTTATGGCTTTAACTTTGCTGCTATGATAGCGGCGCAAAGCTTGCTGGTATCGAGCAGCTCATACAGCAGCCTGAAGACGGTCCTCCTCAAGGAACAGTGCGTCATCTTGCCGCAGCTGCTCTTCCTCGAGCTCATCGTAAGCGAGCACGCGAGGCGACCCGTATACGAGTTTCGTGGGGAGAACTGCCTCTGCTCCATAGACAAGAGCAAAGGGTGTCTATCCAGTGGCTCGATTTGGTGTCGTTCTGATTGACCAAAGAGTCGCCGGCAACTCTTCAATCCAGTTTCTTCCGCACTTGTGCAGCCTATCAAAAGTTCTTGTCTTGAGTCCGCGCAGCACTTCAGCGTTTGCCCTCTCCGCTTGACCGTTGCTCCTCGGGTGAGCAACAGAAGCGAAGCAGACCTTGGCGCCAAGGTCTTGGACGTATTGCATGAAGGTGCGGCTTGTGAATTGTGTGCCGTTGTCGGTGATGATCCTATTGGGGATTCCGAAACGGCAAACAATCGACCTGAAGAACTTGACTGCTGACTATGCGGTCACCTTTCTCACTAGTTCCACTTCCGGCCACTTTGTGAACTTGTCGATGGCGACGTACAAGTACTCAAAGCCCCCGGCTGCGCGGGGAAAGGGGCTGAGGATGTCGAGCCCCCAGACAGAAAATGGCCAGGACAAAGGGATCGTCTGGAGAGCTTGAGCTGGCTGGTGTATCTGCTTGGCATGGAACTGGCACGCTTCACACTTGGTTACTTGTGCAGTTGCATCCTGGAGGGCTTCTGGCCAAAAGAAACCTTGCCGGAACGCTTTGCCGGCAAGTGCTCTTGCACCAATGTGGTGACCACATATGCCTCCATGTATCTCTGCCAACAGCTTTTGCCCATCTTCCCGGGGAATGCACTTCAATTTGACACCGTTGAGTCTTCTTCTGTACAGTTCATCGCCGACAAACTGATACATACTTGACTGCCGGGTTATTCTTTCTGCTTCTTCTGGCTCTTCGGGAAGTTCTCATGTTTGAAGGAAACGGACAATCTGCTGCGCCCATGCTGGAGCCTGAGGCTCAACAACAAGGACTGAAGGCATCAGTGCTGCTGCGGGAACGTCGGCTTCTACGGCAAGAACCTGTGGCTCGGCCGGAGCTGGACGCTCCCCGGCAAGCTTGCCGGGGCAAGACTTGTCGGGAACGCCTGCTTCAACTGTACAAACCCTAGGTTCTGCAGGAGCAGACTGTTCCTCAGCAACTTTGTCGTTGATCTTGGGGACCTTGTTGGCGGCGGCTTCGGGAAGCTCTGCCGGCAAGTAGTCACCAGAGGCCAACTTTCTCTTCTTACTTTGTCCAATTGATGGTGTAACGGATGGTTGAGTTAACTTGAGCACAAAGATCCCTGGTTCCACAGGTAGCTTTAGTGCAGCACACTTTGACAGACCATCTGCGATGTCGTTGTGAGCTCTTGGAACGTGCTCCATCTGTAGGCCTTCAAAGTGCTCTTCAAGCCTTCTCACTTCGTCGACGTAAGCTTCCATCAGCGGACTCTGGTAGCTCTTGTTCACTTGGCGGACAACCAACTGCGAATCACCCCGTACGATTAGCTTCTTGATCCCAAGCTCTGCTGCGATTCTGAGGCCGCCAAGCAAACCTTCATACTCTGCAGTATTATTCGTTGCTTGCTCCTTGGGAAAGTGCATCTGGACGACGTACTTGAGGTGCTCGCCGGTGGGCGCGACAAACAGCACGCCAGCGCCAGCGCCTTGCAGCGAGAAGGCACCATCGAAGTACATTGTCCATTCTTTGCTTGTTTCTTTGACGGGGATGCTTGTCTCTGGAATTTCTTCGTCTGGCGTTGGTGTCCATTCTGCTATGAACTCCGCCAATGCTCTGCTCTGGATAGTAGAAGTACTTTCAAACTTGAGGCCGAAGCTGGACAGTTCCAGTGCCCACTCGACAATCCTGCCTGTTGCTTCTGGATTTTGCAATATCCTTTTCAGCGGGAAGCGAGTGACCACTGTTATCTTATGTGCTTGGAAGTAATGGCGCAGCTTTCTGCAGGCCATGAGGAAGCCGAAAAGCAGCTTCTGCACCCCAGAGTATCTTGACCTAGCCCCCTTGAGGAGGGAGCTAACAAAATAAACTGGGCGCTGCACCACCTTCTTCCGTACCTCTTCTTGTGTCTGCGCAGACCCATCCTTGTCGGGGCCAGAGCTTGTCGGGGAAGCCTCCTACTTGTCGCTGGATGTGCTTGCCGGGGCTGTGGGCTCCTCGTCTTCCTCCCTTTCCGCTACCAACGCAGCACTAACCACTTGATTGGTTGCCGCCAAGTATAGCATCAACTTCTCTTGTGGCCTAGGTGCGACAAGTATTGGAGTGGAGGACAGGTACCTTTTCAAATCTTGCAGCGCTGCCTCCGCTTCCGGAGTCCATTTCATTGGACCTGCCTTTTTCAAGATTTTGAAAAACGGCAGGGCGCGTTCTGCGGACTTAGAAATGAACCTGCTGAGAGCAGCCAAGCAGCCGGCAAGCCTTCGCACATCCTTGACGCGCTTCGGAGCTTCGATCTGCTCGATGGCTTTGATCTTGTCGGGATTGGCTTCAATCCCCCTCTGGGACACAAAGAACCCGAGAAGCTTGCCGGAGGGGACTCCGAACACGCACTTCTCGAGGTTAAGCTTGAGTTGTATCTTGCGCAGATTTGCAAGGGTTTCATCTAGATCTTGAATCAGAGTATCCTTGTCCTTGCTCTTGACTACTATATCATCCATGTAAGTTTCTACATTCCTGTGTATCTGTGGCTCAAAAGCAGTGTGGACTACCCTCGCAAACGTTGAACCGGCATTCTTCAATCCAAAGGGCATGCGTATGAAGCAGTAAGTGCCACACGGAGTAATGAACGCGGTTTTCTCTTCATCTTCTTCAGCCATAAATATCTGGTGGTATCCGGAGTATGCATCAAGAAACGAAAGCAACTCACATCCAGCCGTGGAGTCAACGATCTGGTCAATGCGCGGCAAGGGAAATGGATCTTTGGGGCAAGCTTTATTCACGTCGGTGAAATCTATACAAAGCCTCCACTTCCCATTTGCTTTGCGCACGACAACAGGGTAGGCCAGCCACGTGGGATGATGTACACCTCTGACAAGGCCTGCCGCATCCAGCTTCTTGATTTCTTCAGCGATAAACTCTTGGCGCTCCACCGCTTGCTTTCTGACCTTCGGCTTAACGGGCCGCGCGTGAGGACAAACGGCAAGCTTGTGCTCAATCACTTTCCTGGGAACACCGGGGATGTCAGACGGTTGCCATGCAAACACGTCGACATTCGCCCGCGGGAAAGCAACGAGCGCGCTTTCCTATTTAGGATCGAGCATGGCACTGATGGTGAAAGTACCGCCAGTGCCGTCCTCCTTGGCGGGCACCTTCTTGGTTGCAGGCGGAGCTGCCATTCCCTTCTTGCACTTGCCGGTGGAGCTCGATGGTGCGTCCTCGACGGCAGATCAGCACTCCGAAGAGGTGCGCTTGCCGGAGTGGGCCCCAGAGATCTTGCCGGACTTGGTCTTGTTCTTCCCCCCGGGAGCTTCAGCGGCAAGTGTCTTGCTGTCCGTTGCGGCTGCTGCGTCCCGGTAGATCTTGTCGGCACAGATAAGCGCGTCCTTCTTGTCGCCGGGGACAGAGATGACGCTTATCAGGCCTGGCATCTTGAGCATGTTGTAGGCATAATGAGAGGCTGCCATGAACTTGGCGAGCGCTGGACGACCAAGTATCCCATTGTAAGGCAATGGGATATCGGCAACGTCAAAGGTGATCCTCTCGGTCCTGAAGTTCAGCTCTCCGCCTAAAGTCACTGGCAGTGTGATCTTCCCCTTCGGCTTGCTCCTTCCCGGGTTGATCCCTTGGAATGTGCCGGTTTCCTCGAGCTCGCTGTCGGGGATCTGTAGTTTCCGGACCACAGCAGAGGAGATCAGGTTCAGGCCGGCCCCGCCGTCAACCAGCATCTTGGTGACCTTGAGGTTGCGGATGGTTGGTTAAACCAACATCGGTAAACACCCGACCGCAGTTCTGCGGTCAGGGTGGTCCTCAATGTCGAAGATGATGGGCGTGCTGGACCACTTCAGAAGTTTGCGCGACTCGATGGGCGGCTCTGCTGCGTTAACTTCCCGCACCCATTGTTTGAGTTGGCGGTGGGAAGTATGCAGAGAAGCACCTCCATCGATGCACAGAACTTTTGTGGCCTTCTGGAACTCCTGCTCGCTGTTGTCTCCGTCCTCCATGTCTTCGTCGTCGTCTTCGTCTTCGTCCTTGTCGCGGCCGTGGGGAGGTCTATCTCCTTGCCGCTGCTTGGCCTTGCCGCGGCGTCCTCCCCGGCCATTGAATGGCCGCTTCTTGCCGGACTCTCCTCCACCCCCCTGGGCCTTATCCTTGTCGCGTCGCTCGTACTCAGCTTTTTGCTGCTCGACGAGGTACTCGACCCTTTTGCAGTTCTGGAGATCGTGGCCCTTGGTGCGGTGGATCTTGCAGTACTGCTTGAAGGAGCCGTCCTGCTTGTCGGCGGCCGCCACAGCGGCAGCCTCCTTGCCGGAGCCACCAGCCTAGGCTTTCTTGACGCCAGCCTCCTTGCCGGACTGCTCAACGACCAGTACCTCCTTGCTCTTCTTTTTCTTGTTGTTCCGCCGCCGGTTTTTCCTTGCCGGGGCGGCATCCTCACTGTATGTTCCCCCTGCTCCAGTATCCTCCCCGGGGAGTCTCCTCCCCTCTTCAGCGCGTGCGCACTTGTCAGCCAGGGCATAAAGCTCGCTGACGTCTCAGATCTTGCACATCGCCATTTCCTCCCTCATCCTGCGGTTACGCACGTTCTGGTGGAACGCGCTAATAACCGCGGCAGGGTGGACGTCCGGGATGTTGTGCTGGACGCGGCTGAATCTCTAGATGTACTTTCGCAGGGATTCTCCTTCCTTCTGGAAGAGTATGTGGAGGTCGCTCTCCTAGCCATGAGGCTTGTGGCCGCCTGTGAAGGCGCCTACAAAGTGGTGGCACAGGTCGGCCCAAGAAGAAATAGAGTCCTCCGGCAAGTGCATGAGCCAAGATCTGACGTTTGGCTTGCGCACTAGAGGAAAGTAGTTCGCGAGTATCCTCTCGTCTCGTCCCCCGGCAGCCTGCACCACGATGGTGTAGATGCTGAGGAACTCTGACGGATGAGTCTTGCCGTCGTACTTCTCGGGTACGTCGGGCTTGAAGTTCTTCATGTTGGGCCACTGGACTTGCCGCAGCTCACGGGTGAACGCAGGGCAACCCGCCACGTACGGCAAGTCGCCTGGTTCTCCGAGCGCGTGCATGTCGACAGCGGGCCCAGCGCGCTGGTCGGACTGTCGTCGCGCTTCTCTTCGATGCTCGATGCGAGTTCGAGCGTCTTCTTGTCGTCTGTCGTCAAGGACTTGGCGTTGATCGCGGCGAGCTCGCGGATCCAACGACGCCATGTAGTCGTCGTCGATGTTGATCCGGCGAGTCGGTGATTTCGGCCTTCGGGGCGGGGAGTGCACGGTAGTTGCACCCCCGGCGTCTTGTCGCCATCAGCCCGCGCCTGGCTAACTTGTCGCGGCCGTGACGTCATCGGCTGCTACGGCGTGTCGTTGTTGGCGAAGGCGATGAGGCTTTGGATGGTGGCCCTCCAGTCGTCGGCCTTGTCTGCCGCTGGAGGGAAGTCGAGGAGTAGCTGGGCTCGAGCTAGAGCTTCTGCTGGAGTGTGATGGCCTGGCTTATTAGGGATGATAGACTACTCATATCAATAAGGAATTCCTTCTTTTCCGGGAGCCCATTCGGATAGAACTCCAAAGTTAAGCGTGCTCGGCTTGGAGTAGTTTCAGGATGGGTGACCGACCGGGAAGTTGCTCCCGGGTGCGCACGAGTGAGGACAAAGTGCGCAGAAAAGACTAGTATTGATATGTGAGGCCAGTCTAGATCCCGCCAGGAGTAACGACCACCGGCGGGTGTGTCCGGGGCATTACAAGTTGGTATCAGAGCCGACCCTCGCGGTTACACGGATGTTTGCGGACAGTTTGCAGTCATGTTGTGCATGACGTTTGTGACCCGTCGTGGCACACGGCATGGCACATGTGCTGCCCTGGAAGCACAGACGGTTGTGCCAAGAGGGAACGTTCCTGTGGCCCGACGAGGACGTCGGTTCCTCTGAGTGAGGGTGTATGTGATGGCCTGGCTTATTAGGGATGATAGACTACTCATATCAATAAGGAATTCCTTCTTTTCTGGGAGCCCATTCGGATAGAACTCCAAAGTTAAGCGTGCTCAGCTTGGAGTAGTTTCAGGATGGGTGACCGACCGGGAAGTTGCTCCCGGGTGCGCACGAGTGAGGACAAAGTGCGCAGAAAAGACTAGTATTGATATGTGAGGCCAGTCTAGATCCCGCCAGGAGTAACGACCACCGGCGGGTGTGTCCGAGGCGTTACAAGTTGGTATCAGAGCCGACCCTCGCGGTTACACGGATGTTTGCGGACAGTTTGCAGTCATGTTGTGCATGAGGTTTGTGACCCGTCGTGGCACACGGCATGGCACATGTGCTGTCCTGGAAGCACAGACGGTTGTGCCAAGAGGGAACGTTCCTGTGGCCCGACGAGGACGTCGGTTCCTCTGAGTGAGGGTGTATGTGATGTCCTGGATTATTAGGGATGATAGACTACTCATATCAATAAGGAATTCCTTCTTTTCCGGGAGCCCATTCGGATAGAACTCCAAAGTTAAGCGTGCTCAGCTTGGAGTAGTTTCAGGATGGGTGACCGACCGGGAAGTTGCTCCCGGGTGCGCACGAGTGAGGACAAAGTGCGCAGAAAATACTAGTATTGATATCCGCCAGGAGTAACGACCACCGGCGGGTGTGTCCGGGGCGTTACATGGAGTGGCGGGGAGCGGTGGCGAGCGGTGCGAGGAGCGAGATATGCTCGGACTTCTAACAGCGTTAGAAGGAGCAACATCTCGACCCGGCGACCGCGCTTTGCTCGTGCCAGCGCGTTGGCCTTGAGCGTCCCGCGAACCGCCAGCTTGACCCTGGCCCAGCAAGCGTATGGTACCTTGTGTACCACGCCTGAGAGGGGCGCGGTGCATGCACGGACGCCGAGGTCTTGGAATGTGCTCGGTCGTCCGTCTTGTCCTTGGACTTGGCGGCGCCATGAGTTTCCTCGCCGGCGTCCATCCTTCCGCCGGCGTCTACCCCACCAACCGTTGGCTCCGGTGGCGGCGGGATCGACGCGGACGGGCCTGCTACCTCCGAAGCCTTCTTCTTCGGGGGCATGTCGATGAAGTCGATGAAGTTGATGAAGTTGCTGAAGATTTCGCCCGCGTGAACGCCGGATCGGGTTCACACAACCTCGACGCGGCCTCCTACCTGGCGCACCAAAGATGTCGGGGAAACTGATCGCCCACGGACACCTATGGGATCGGATCCCCTTTTTGGTACGGCAAGGGAGCGCAGGATGCACGAAGAGCGGATCGAGGCGAACACGTGAGCAGTTTACCCAGGTTCGGGCCGCGTGGAGGCGTAAAACCCTACTCCTGCCTTGGTTTGTATTGCGTTCTTGGTTCGAGAGCAAGAAGGACTACAGTGCTTTTAGCTAGCTACACCGAGCGTGAGAGTGATCAAAGATCGGAACCTCCTCTACGTTGCGCATGGGCCTCCTTTTATAGGTCAAAGGGGTCACCGACAGGTGGCAACGCAGTTGAGGGTAAAAATGTAAAAATGATGGTAGTTGGAACAGTGTATGTACAGTGCTCTGTACCTAACCCTGACGGCAGGGGACAAGGGTATTAAATGCCCGTCGCCGTCACCCCGAACAGTGCAAAAAATCGTCCGTCAGGGCGTCTCCGTCCGCCATGAGGGTGGCCTCGTCATCGCAGCTCACCACCGTGTACCCCAGGCTTCACAGCCTTCCGCCACGTGCCCCTAGAAGGGCCCCAGGGCGACGCGTGGCCGGATGAGCTGGAGCGCGGGCACATAGTGGAAGCCCGCCGTGGCAAGCGCTTTGCCGCGGTCGTTACCTTGCCGCGCTCGGAAGCTTGTCGCTCTCCGGGCCTTGCCGGGACGTGCGGCGCGTCGCGGCAAGTCTCTTGAAATGCCATGCTTGGCCTTCCTGGCAAGCTCCTCTTGCCAGGGTCTTGTACCGAAGAGGTGGTCTCGAGCCTTGAGTGGCCTTCCCAGCAAGCTCCTCTTGCCGGGGCCTTGTTTCTCTAACTTGGATACTTTGTTCTTGAATGGCTTCAAAGGAACCTCGGTGGGCCTTGGCGGACGCGTGGCAAGCCCTGCCACGGGACGCTGCTACTGCCCGTGCACAAGTTCGGGATACTAAGGTACCCCTACTTTAGTACACCGACACTTCCTGTATAGATTTTTCATGCATCATACCTTGCCATGTATTGCATCATATATAGGCTGTGTTGTTTTTATGTGCTTCCTACCTTGTCATGTTTTGCTTCCTGCATAGACATGCTGTGCATCATATGTAGACTTGTTTTGCATCCTACTTGGTTGAGCATATTGACATGTTCTTGTGTTGTTTTTTTTCTGTGCTTCCTACCTTGCCATGTTTTGCTTCCTGTATAGACTTGTACTGCATCCTATATAGAACTGTCTTGCATCATACTTGGTTGAGCATATTGTAATGTTCTTGTGTTGTGTGCTTACCTATTGCTTGCTTCTTCTCGTTAGTGCTTGTTCCGTTGCGATCGTGAGGATTCGTTTGTCTTCTCGTGGTTCGTCTTCAAGGCTTCTTCTCCGTCTTCTTCATGGATCCGTTCTTCTTCCTTGCGGGATCTCAGGCAAGATGACCATACCCTTGGATACCTTTACTATCATTGCCATGCTTAGTGTCTCGATGCTATCGTTACATGTCGCGCTACCCATCATTATTGTCAGCCTCTCCTTGTTGCCATGAAACCTCTAACCTTTGAAACCTTCCTAGCAAAACCATTGTTTCGCTATGTTACCCGCTTGCTCAGCCCCTATTATAGCGTTGTAGTTGCAGGTGAAGATGAAGATCGTTCCAGGTGGGAACTTGTTGTTGGAATATCACAATATCTATTATTATTATTAACACACCTATATACTGGGCATGGGTGGAAGGCTTGGCCTTTTGCTCGGTGTTTTGTTCCACTCATGCCACCTTAGGCGCCGATAAACCGGCATTATGTTCCTTGATTTTGCGTTCCTTACACGGTTGGGTATATGGGGACCCCTTGACACTTCATCTTTGAATAAAACTCCTCCAGCAAGGCCCAACATTGGTTTTTAATTTGCTCATAATAACAACTTAATTAATTAATTAATTTGCATAGGGAGTTAGCGCTACCCGTGGATTCTTCTACATAGCAGGGGGGCCAGTGCTGATCGTGTTGGTCCCAAACGGGGGTTCTGCGGGGCCACCATGGGGAAACTCGAGGATTGGTTTTACTCGTACTATCGCCCATCCGGTCGTGGCCTGAGACGAGATACGCGCGGCTACTATCAGGGTGTCGACACACCGGGAGGTCTTGCTGGACTTATTTTACCATTGTCGAAATTTCTTATGCACCGGGATGCCGAGCCTGATCAGTTTTCCCTAAGATAAGGGGTGATGATATTATATTTATCACTTCAGCTGATCGTGGGAGCTTGTGATGGGCTAAGTTGGGACACCCCTGCAGGGTTATGATCTTTCGAAAGCCGTGCCCGCGGTTATGTGCAGATTGGAATTTGTTAATGTCCAGTTGTAGAAAACTTGACAGAGGATCCGAAGTAAAACACACAACTGTGTGAGTAACCGTGACTGTCTCTTTTCACTTTGAGAAGAGAACACGGTGGGGTTATGTTTGACTCGTATATAGTTCAGGATCTTTAGCGATCATTACTAGTTTGCGACCGTTTGCATAGATGCTCATCTTATTCTTGTACTCGTAAGTTAGCCACCATATATTTCTTAGCCGCTGCTGCAACCTCACCACTTTACCTCTTCCTACCCGTTAAGCTTTGATAGTCTTGTTACCCATGGTTATGGGATTGCTGAGTCCTCGTGGCTCACAGATACTACAACAACAGTTGCAGGTGCAGGTTTCCAATGACTTGACGTGAGAGCGTTGTTCTTTTGTTGGAGTTCTTCTTCTTCAGTCTTGGGTTAGGTTCCGGGTCGGCAGCCTGGGATAGCAGATGGATGTCTTTGTGCTTTTCATGTTTGTATCCGTAGTCGGATACTTTGTATTGATATTGTTGTATTCTTGTGACTTGTATGTATTGTTGTATCCCCCATGTATGTATGTAATGGTACGATGTAATGATATCCATCTTGCTAAGCGCCCGAAATGCGGTTGTGCCCCAATCACGTAAGTGTCACGTGATCGAGATAGAATCGCATCTTGGGCTTGACACAATTAGAGATCATAGCAGCTTATGCCATGCTTAATTAGCTGAGAGTTTATAATGGTCTATCTTGCGTGCCAACATGATATTAAAATGGTTGTGATGTGGTATGATGGGTAGTATCCTCCTTTGAACGATTTAAGTGATCTGACTTGGCACATGTTCACGCATGTAGTTGAAACAATCAACATAGCCTTCACGATATTTATGTTCATGGTGACTTATATCCTACTCATGCTTGCATTCATTGTTGGTTAATTTTAATGCATGTTCATGACCGTTGTTGCTCTCTAGCTGGTCGCTTCCCAGTCTCTTTCTAGCCTTCACCTGTACTAAGCGGGAATACTGCTTGTGCATCCACTTCCATAAACCCCAAAGTTATTCCACATGAGTCCACTATACCTTCCTATATGCGGTATTTACCTGTCGTTCCAAGTAAATTAGTATGTGCCAAACTCTAAACCTACAAATGAAATTCTGTTTTGTATGCTCGAACAGCTCATATATCAACTAGGGATGTCTATATATTCCATGCTAGGTGGGTTATTCTCACGATGAGTGGACTCCGCTCATCATTCATGAGAAAATGGCTGGTAATCGGGATGCCCAGTCCCATGCTCAAAATCATAATAATTAAACAAAACTCCCCCAGGGCTATTGCTGGTTTGGACAGTACCCGTTGGTTTGGGCTAGCCGTGGAGTGTGCTTGTTGGCGGTTGGGCGAGTATAAACTTTTCCATTCTGTTTGGGAACCACCTATAATGTGCGTAGCATGGGAGATATCGTGATTCTTGGTTGTTATGTTGACAAAGAAAGTATACCGCTCAAAATGTTATTCATCTCTATTTAAAAATTGAGCTCTGGCACCTCTACAAATCCCTACTTCCCTCTGCAAAGGGCCTATCTATTTACTTTTATGTAGAGTCATCATCCTCTTATCAAAGATCACCATAGGAGAGCACCTCTGTCGTTGCATGTATTACTATTAATTTGCATTGAGTATGATCATGACTGGATCTCTTTTTCCATGAATTACAATGTCTAGTCAGTCCTTGATCTTTAAAGGTGCTCTGCATTTATGTTTTGCGGTCTCAGAAAGGGCTAGCGAGATACCATCCTGTTATATCATATCATGATTGTTTTGAGAAAGTGTTGTCATTCGAGGTTTATTATTATTGCTCACTAGTTGACTATGCCATTGATGTGAGTAGTCTTGAGACCTGAAATTTATTGTGAATGTGGTTAGTTCAAGATCTTGTTGAAAACCTGAATGCTAGCTTACATATTTACAACAACAAGAGCAAACAGAGTTTGTCAAAGTTTTTCTTTATCACTTTCAGTTTATCAACTGAATTGCTTGAGGACAAGCAAAGGTTTAAGCTTGGGGGAGTTGATATGTCTCCAACGTATCTACTTTTCCAAACCCTTTTGCCCTTGTTTTGGACTCTAACTTGCATGATTTGAATGGAACTAACCCGGACTGACGTTGTTTTCAGCAGAACTGCCATGGTGTTGTTTTTGTGCAGAATAAAAAGTTGTCGGAATCGCCTGAAAATCAACGGAGAATTATTTTGGAAAATATAAAAAATATCTGCAAGAAGATCCACACCAGGGGGCCCAGGGCCTGTCCACAAGGGTGAGGACGCGCCCCCTGCCTCGTGGGCCCCCTGGTGCCTTACCAACGTACCCCCAGATCCCATATCTTCACTTTCGGGGAGAAAAAAATCAGAGAGAAGGAATTATCGTGTTTCACGAGACGGAGCCGTCGCCAAGCCCTAATCTCTCTCGGGAGGGCTGATCTGGAGTCAGTTCGGGGCTCCGGAGAGTGGAAATCGTCGCCATCATCATCATCAACCTTCCTCCATCACCAGTTCCATGATGGTCACCGCCGTGCGTGAGTAATTCCATCGTAGGCTTGCTGGACGGTGATGGGTTGGATGGGATCTATCATGTAATCGAGTTAGTTTTGTTAGGGTTTGATCCCTAGTATCCACTATGTTCTGAGATTGAAGTTGCTATGACTTTGCTATGCTTAATGCTTGTCACTAGGGCTCGAGTGCCATGATTTCATATCTGAACCTATTATGTTTTCATGAATATATGTGTGTTCTTGATCCTATCTTGCAACTCTATAGTCACCTACTATGTGTTATGATCTGGCAACCCCGAAGTGACAATAATCGGGACCACTCCGAGTGATAACCATAGTTTGAGGAGTTCATGTATTCACTATGTGTTAATGCTTTGGTCCGAGACTCTATAAAAAGGAGTCCTTAATATCCCTTAGTTTCCAATAGGACCCCGCTGCCACGGGAGGGTAGGACAAAAGATGTCATGCAAGTTCTTTTCCATAAGCATGTATGACTATATTTGGAATACATGCCTACATTGCATTGATGAACTGGAGCTAGTTCTGTGTCACCCTAGGTTATAACTTCTACATGATGAATTGCATCCGACATAATTTCCCATCACCGATCCAATGCCTACAAGCTTTTCCTATACTGCTTGTTGCTTATCTACTTTTCCGTTGCTACTATTACAAAAACTACAAAAACACTATCGTTACTTTTATTGCCGCTACCGCCACTATCATATTAGTTTGCTACTAAACTATCTTGCTGCAGATACTAAGTTTCCAGGTGTGGTTGAATTGACAACTCAGCTGCTATTACTTAAGAGTATTCTTTGGCTCCCCTTGTGTCGAATCAAGAAATTTGGGTTGAATACTTTACCCTCGAAAACTGTTGCGATCCCCTACACTTGTGGGTTATCAGTTCTCTGGACAATAATAACATAACTGGATCATATAACTATCCCTTAACATGCAACAAAGAGTCACTCCAAAGTCATTAATAGCAGAGAACAAACGAAGAGATTATTGTAGGGTAGGAAACCACCTCAAAGTTATTCTTTCTGATTGATCTATTCAAGAGTCCATAGTAAAATAGCATGAAGCTATTCTTTCTGTTCGATCTATGTTAGAGTTCGTACTAGAATAACACCTTAAGATACAAATCAACCAAAACCCTAATGTATCCTAGATACTCCAATGTCACCTCAAGTATCCGCGGGTATGATTATACGATATGCATCACACAATCTCAAATTCATCAATTCAACCAACACAAAGAACTTCAAAGAGTGCCCCAAAGTTTCTAGCGGAGAGTCAAGACGAAAACGTGTGCCAACCCCTATGCATAAGTTCACAAGGTCGCTGAACCCGCAAGTTGATCACCAAAACATACATCAAGTAGATCACGTGATATCCCATTGTCACCACAGGTAAGCACATGCAAGACATACATATCAAGTGTTCTCAAATCCTTAAAGACTCAATCCGATAAGATAACTTCAAAGGGAAAACTCAATTCATCACAAGAGAGTAGAGGGGGAGAAACATCATAAGATACAACTATAATAGCAAAGCTCGCGATACATCAAGATCGTGACATCTCAAGAACACGAGAGAGAGAGAGAGAGAGAGAGAGAGAGAGAGAGAGAGAGAGAGAGAGATCAAACACATAGCTACTGATACATACCCTCAGCCTGGAGGGTGAACTACTCCCCCCTCGTCATGGAGAGCGCCGGGATGATGAAGATGGTCAGCGGAGAGGGATTCCCCCCTCCGGCAGGGTGCCAGAACGGGTCTAGATTGTTTTTGGTGGCAACAAAGGCTTTCGGCGGCGGAACTCTTGATCTAGGTTTCTTTTCGGGGGTTTCTGTATTTATAGGAATTTTTGGCGTCGGTCTCACGTCAGGAGGGTCTCTGAGTCGTCCACGAGATAGGGGCACGAGCCCAGGGGGTAGGGCTCGCCCTCCACCTTTGTGGACGGCTCGGGACTCTTCTGGCCCAACTCTTTTACCCCGGGGGCTTCTTTTGGTCCATAAATAATCATGAAAAATTGGCATGTCAATTGGACTCCGTTTGGTATTCCTTTTCTGTAAAACTCAAAAACAAGGAAAAACATAAACTGGCACTGGGCTGTAGGTTAATAGGTTAGTCCCAAAAATCATATAAAATAGCATATAAATGCATATAAAACATCCAAGAAGAATAATATAATAGCATGGAACAATCAAAAATTATAGATACGTTGGAGACGTATCAAATGATCACCATCATCACCGGCATGACACCATGATCTCCATCATCATGTCTTCGTGAAGTTGCCTTGCCAACTATTACTTCTGCTACTATGGCTAACGTTTAGCAATAAAGTAAAGTAATTACGTGGCATTTTTTATTGACTCGCATGTGATACAATAAATTAAGACAACTCCTATGGCTCCTGCCGATTGTCATACTCATCGACATGCAAGTCGTGATTCCTATTACAAGAACATGATCGATCTCATACATCATATATATAATTCATCACATCCTTTTGGCTATATCACATCACATAGCATACCCTGCAAAAACAAGTTAGACGTCCTCTAATTGTTGTTGCATGTTTTACGTGGATGCTATGGATTTCTAGCAAGAACGTTTCTTACATACGCAAAAGCCACAACGGTGATAAGCCAATTTATATTTACCCTTCATAAGGACCCTCTTCATCGAATCCTATCCGACTAAAGTGGGAGAGACAGACACCCTCTAGCCACCTTATGCAACAAGTGCATGTCAGGCGATGGAACCAGTCTCACGTAAGCGTACGTGTAAAGTCAGTCCGGGCCGCTTCATCCCACAATGCCGCCAAATCAAGATAGGACTAGTAATGGCAAGAAAATTGACCAAATCATCGCCCACAACTACTTGTGTTCTACTCGTGCATAGAATCTTCGCATAGACCTAGCACATGATGCCACTATTGGGTAACGTAGTAATAATTCAAAAAAAAATCCTACGTGTCACTAAGATCAATCTAGGAGATGCTAACAACGAGAGAGAGGGAGTGCATCTTCATACCCTTAAAGATCGCTAAGCGGAAGCGTTGCAAAGAACGTGGTTGATGGACTCGTACTCGCGGTGATTCAAATCGCGGAAGATCCAATCTTGTGCCGAACGTATGGCGCCTCCATGTTAAACACACATACAGCCCGGGAACGTCTCCTCCTTCTTGATCCTGCAAGGGGGGAGGAGAAGTTGAGGGAGAACTCCAGCATCACGACTGTGTGATGGCTGTGGAGCTCGTGGTTCTCCGGCAGAGCTTCGCCAAGCTCAACGGAGGAGGAGGAGGTGTAGGAGGGGGAGGGATGCGCCAGGGGCTGAGGTATGGTTGCCCTCCCACCCCCCTCTATTTATAGGGTCAAGGGGAGAGGGGTCGGGCCCCCTAGATGCATCTAGAGGGGGCGGCGGCCAAGGGGGGTGCTTGCCCCCCAAGTTGGTGGGGGCCGCCCCCACCCCTAGGGTTTTAACCCTAGGCGCCTTGGGCCCATTGGGGCGCACCAGCCCACTAGGGGGGCTGGTTCCCACCCATATTCAGCCCACTTGGTCCCCCGAGGCAGGTGGCCCCTCCCAGTGGACCCCCGGAACCCTTTCGGTGGTCCTGGTACAATACCGATAACCCCCGATACTTTTCCGGCGATTGAAACTGGACTGCTGCTACTTCTCGAGCTTGCGTTGTATTCCCCTGAAGAGCAAAGGGTGATGCAACACAGTAGCGTAAGTATTTCCCTCAGTTTCAATCCAGTAGGAGACCACGCGCGAGTCCCTCGTACCTGCACAAACAAATAAGAACCATACAGCCAACGCGATAAAAGGGGTTGTCAATCCCTTCTCGGTCACTTACAAAAGTGAGATCTGATATATGATAAGATAATATTTTTGGTATTTTTGGTATAGAGATTGAAAGTAAATAATGCAAAGTAAAGTAAAGAGTTGAAGGAAAATTAATATGATAAAGATAGACCTGGGGGCCATAGGTTTCACTAGTGGCTTTGATATGTCTGCAACGTATCTATAATTTTTTATTGTTCCATGCTATTATTTATGAAGTCTTGGATGTTTAATGGGCTTTATCATTAACTTTTATATCATTTTTGGGACTAACCTATTAACCCAAAGCCCAGTGCCAGTTTCTGTTTTTCTCCTGTTTTAGGATTTTACAGGAAAGGAATATCAAACGGAGTCCAATTGACGAGCCAATTTTTATGATTTTTTCTCGACCAAAAGAAGCCCCCGAAGAAAAAGAGTTGGGCCAGGAGAGCCACAGGCTGCCCTCGAGGGTGGAGGGCGCGCCCTGGGAAGGAGGACGCGCCCCCCTATCTCGAGGATGGCCTGTATCTCCCCATTACTTGGCCCTGACTCCAAAATTCCTGTAAATTCTAGAACCTCCAGAAATTAACCTAGATTGGGAGTTCCGCTGCCGAAAGCCTCTGTAGCCATCGAAAACCAATCTACAGCCGTTCTGGCACCCTGCCGGAGGGGGGAATCCCTCTCCGGTGGCTATCTTCATCATCCTGGTGCTCTCCATGACGAGGAGGGAGTAGTCCACCCTAGGGGGTGAGGGTATGTATCAGTAGCTATGTGTTTGATCTCTCTCTCTCTCGTGTTTTTGAGATGGCATGATCTTGATGTATCGCGAGCTTTGCTATTCTAGTTGGATCTTCTTATCCCCCTCTACTCTCTTGTAATGCATTGAGTTTTCCCTTTGAAGTTATCTTATCGGATTGAGTCTTTAAGGATTTGAGAACACTTGATGTATGTCTTGCACGTGTTTATCTGTGGTGAAAATGGGATATCATGTGATCTACTTTATGTATGTTTTGGTGATCAACTTGCGGGTTCCGTGACCTTGGGAATCTATGCATAGGGGTTGGAACACATTTTCGTCTTGACTCTCCGGTAGAAACTTGGGGGCACTCTTTGCAGTTCTATGTGTTGGTTGAATAGATGTTTCTGAGATTGTGTGATGCATATCGTATAATCATGCCCACGGATACTTGAGGTGACAATGGAGTATCTAGGTGACATTAGGGTTCTGGTTGATTTGTGTCTTAAGGTGTTATTCTAGTACGAACTCTATGATAGATTGAACGTTACTACATACTCTTGAATAGATCGACCAGAAAGAATGGCTTTGAGGTGGTTTTGTACCCTACCATAATCTCTTCGTTTGTTCTCCGCTATTAGTGACTTTGGAGTGACTCTTTGTTGCATGTTGAGGGCTAGTAATATGATCCAATTATGTTATCCTTGTTGAGAGAACTTGCACTAGTTAAAGTATGAACCCTAGGCCTTCTCTACTATCATTGCCACACCATTTATGCTCACTTTTACCTTTAGTTACCTTGCTATTTTTATATTTTCCTATTACAAAAACCTATATCTACCATCCATATTGCACTTGTATCACCATCTCTTCGCCGAACTAGTGCACCTATACAATTTACCATTGTATTGGGTGTGTTGGGGACACAAGAGACTCTTTGTTATTTGGTTGCAGGGTTGTTTGAGAGAGACCATCTTCATCCGACGCCTCCCACGGATTGATAAACCTTAGGTCATCCACTTGAGGTAAATTTGCTACTGTCCTACAAACCTCTGCACTTGGAGGCCCAACAACGTTTACAAGAAGAAGGGTGCGTAGTAGACATCAAGCTCTTTTCTGGCGCCGTTGCCGGGGAGGTTAGTGCTTGAAGGTATATCTTTAGATCTTGCAATCGAATCTTTTAGTTTCTTGTTTTATCACTAGTTTCGTTTATAAAACAAAACAACCAAAAAATGGAATTAAGGTTACCTCATATGCTTCATCTTTTTAATATTTTTCGTGAAAATGATAGGAAGGAAAATTGTGCTCAAGTACTAGAAGAAGAATTACATAGAATGCTTGGCATAGAATATGTGCATGATGAGCATGATTGCAATGTTGTTAGTATGAATTCTTTGAATACCCATGATGCTAATGATATGCAAAGCCACAAGCTTGGGGATGCTACGTTTGATGAAGATGATATTTTTAGTCCCCCAAGTTTTGATGAGCAAATTTATTATGATGAAAGCATTCCTCCTATTTATGATGATTATATTGATGAAAGTGGATTTGGAGAGGTGATGACTTTATTTAGTGATGAATCCACTATTTCGGAAGAGGTTCCAATTGATTATGAGAACAAAGTTGCTATCTATGATGATTATTGTGATGACACGTATGCTATAAAGAATAATGATAACCATGAAACTTGGCATCATGATTTTAGTTTTCAATTGGATTATGCTTCACATGATAGTTATTTTGTTGAGTTTGCTATCACTACTATTGATGAGAAGGATTTTGCTTATGATGGGAGTAGTAAAATTTCTATGCTAGTAGAGCATGAAAAGAATGCTTTATGTGCTGGTTATATTGTTGAATTCATTCATGATGCTACTGAAAATTATTATGAGGGAGGATCATATGCTTGTAGGAAGTGCAATAATATCAAGTTTCCTCTCTATGTGCTTAAAATTTTGAAGCTATGCTAGTTTTGCCTTCCTATGCTAGTTGATTATCGTTCCCATAAGTTGTTTGCTTAAAAAATCCCTATGAATAAGAATTGGGTTAGACTTAAATGTGTTATTCATATGCTTCATGAAGCTCCCGTTATGTTTCAGTTCTTATCTTTTACGTGAGCATCATTATGCCTAGCTAGGGGCGTAAAATGATAGCGCTTGTTGGGAGGCAACCCAACTATATTTTAGTTTCTTTGCTTTTGCTGCTGTTAGGGAATAAATATTGTATCTAGCCTATGATTTCATGTGGTTTCATGTTTTTTTAGTGTTTGTGCCAAGTAGAACTGTCGGGGGAAACTGTCCACCACGAGCACCTATGGGACCGGAGCCCCTTGTTCGTGTGGTAAGGGAGCGGAGGGAGCACAAAGAGCAGATCGTGGTGAGCACGCGGGCAGTTTACCCAGGTTCGGGCCGCGATGGACGCGTAAAACCCTACTCCTGCTTGATTGTATTGAGTGTTGGAGCTCGGGAGCTTGAAGAACTAGCTATACCGAGCGAATGAGTGATCTAAGTTCCGAACCCTTTCTACGTTGTGCATGGGCCTCCTTTTATAGCTCAAGGGGTCACCGACAGGTGTCAACGTAGGAGAAAGGGTAAAAATGCAATAGTGGTGGTAGTTGTAACAGTGCGGGAATAATGGAGCAACAGTGCATGAACAGTGGTCGCTACCTACTTTGACAGTGGGGGACAGGAGCATTTAATGCCCGTCGCCGTCGACCCCAAAAGCGCCCGCCCTTGCGTCTCCGTTTGCCACGGCGATGGCTTTACCACCGTGGAGTGCCACCGTGTCCCCGGGGCTGCACAGCCATCCGCCACGCGTCCCTGGAGTGGCCCCAGGGCGACGCGTGGTTCGATGAGCTGGAGCGCGGGCACACAGCGCAACTCTCCCCGGCAAGCACCTTGCCTGGTTCTTGACCTTGCCGGGCCTGGAAGCTCGCCGGGCTCTGAAGCTTGTCGCTCCCCGGGCCCTGCCGGGGCGCATGTTGCGCCGAGGCATGTCTTCTGTAATGTAATCTTCTGGTCTTCCTGGCAAGCTCCTCTTGCCAGGGTCTTGTGCTAGTGAGGTAATCTTGAGCCTGGGACGGCCTTCCCGGCAAGCTCCACTTGCCGGGGTCTTGATCTTCTGTCTTGTATACTTTGTTTTTGAATGGTCTTATATGGAGCAGGAAGGTCTCCGGCAAGCGCGTGGTAGGCCCTGCCGCGGGAAGCTGCTACTGCCCGTGCACAAGTTGGGGTACTGAGGTACCCCTACCTTAGTACACCGACAGGAGCCCCCGGGCCTGGGCCACACACGGTGCCGAGCGCTGTTGGGCCAGGCCCAAAACAGTGCACGGGCACGCGCGGCCCACGGCACGCCGAATCCACTTCCGCATCCGCCGCGTCCCTCCGTAACGGCACGCGTCGATTGCGGCGTCGTGGGATGGGACGTGGCCACGTTCTTTTAATGGAAAGAGCGAAACGTCCCCCACTTCCCCATAAAAGCAGAGGAAGCAGGAGCGGTTCCCCTCCTACGCCTTCATTGCTTCTTCTTCCATCTCCAGAGATTCCCCCTTGCGCTCCGCCTCCACACCTCCTCCGCCGTCTTCCGCATCCGCGGTGCCACCGGACCGTCGAGGTGTGGACCGACGACTTGGTGGCCTTTGCATCCAACATCGACCAGGAGCTGCTGGCGCTGAAGGTCGAGCATCTTATATACTCTCCGGATCCAAACCTCCCCCACAGCGCCAAGCTCAGCCTCTTCTTCAGAGGGATCGCGCCGGCTCTTGCAGATCTTCGGAAGAAGCTCCCCGCGCAACTGGCCGAGGAGTCACGCCAGCTCTGCGCGGGAACCTTGGAGCGCGTTCTGACGAAGATAGTGTACCGCAACCCTGGTATAAATCTCGTCAACGTTCTCCGCAGCTTGCCGGCCGACGCGGACACGGAGGCGCTGAAGGCGCAGGTCGCCCACATCATCGCCAAAGTGAACAAGATCTCTAGGATCGAGGGCGACCGCGTAGATTAGGCCTCCTCTTCTTCATCTCTTTTGTTGCTGCATAGTGTGCCATGAACTTATTAGTCATTGCGACAAGTTATCCCTTATAAGATATTTATCTTATTTTGATCAATTAGTGCAATGTTATCTTCCTTGTCTTGGTCATTTACTTTGTATGTTTTTCACCCTACGCTTCCAGGGAGCTTGCCGGCAAGGGGTCTTTGCCGCGAGCGCTGAGTACTGGACTCTGAGCAGCCTGCTGGCCAAGGTCTTACCGGCAAGCAACCTTGCCGCAACTAGTCGCAACGCACTTAGCTTGTTGAGTGAACTCGAAAACGAAACAAGGGCGCGACACTTGTCGCAGCTCACTTAAGTCGTTGAGCGTACTCGAAAACAAGATAAGGGTGCGGCTAGTCACGGGTAGGTTCCTCCGCGCACAGGTTTTTCATACAAAGTGTGATTGTTCAAGGAAGACAACTAAAATTTAAAAATTTGAACTGGTCAAATTCTAATAACTTAGCTTTCATATATCGCTTGCTTCCCGGTAAGGCTTCTCTTTCTTGAACAGCACTTGGTTCATCTTCCATCTCCTTCCCCCCCGGCAAACTTGTGCGCGAGGAACATTCCTTCTGCTTAAGAGGCAAGGAAAAAGA
>LR738713.1:556493828-556523062 GCA_902687465.1 Secale cereale | reverse complement strand
CCCCCCCCCCCCCCCGGCAAACTTGTGCGCGAGGAACATTCCTTCTGCTTAAGAGGCAAGGAAAAAGAAGAGGGAAACAAGTATATGGCCTTTCGGCGTGCTAATGCTTACCGGATACGTATGGTGCACAAGAGATGCCAAATAACGCAGGCAAATAGCGAAGAAAAGCATGAAAAGGCAAATAGCGCAAAACACAAAAGCTTTACTGATGCACGGGGTCTGCGCCTGGCTTTGTACAAAGGGTTACATGCAACAGCGGCAAAGCTTGTACAAAAGGTGGTTGCCGGAGCGGATCACGGCAACCGCGCCTTATGGGTGAAACTTGCGAAGATGCTCTATGTTCCAGGAATTGCTCACCGGTAAGCCTTCTTCGGTCTCAAGGCGGACAGCGTCGGGCCTCGTGACTTGTCTCACCCGATAAGGGCCTTCCCACTTCGGCGTCAACTTGTTGGAATTCTTGGCGGACTGAACACGCCGAAGAACAAGGTCGCCTTCCTCGAGACTCCTGGCCTTGACCTTGCGGCTATGATAGCGGCGCAAGGCTTGCTGGTATCGAGCAGCTCGTACAGCAGCCTGGAGACGTTCCTCCTCGAGGAGCAATGCATCATCTTGTCGCAGTTGCTCTTGCTCAAGCTCATCATAAGCGAGCACTCGAGGAGATCCGTATACGAGTTCCGTGGGGAGAACTGCCTCTGCTCCATAGACTAGAGCAAAGGGTGTCTGTCCGGTGGCTCGATTTGGTGTTGTTCTGATTGACCAAAGAGCCGCCGGTAGCTCCTCTATCCAGTTTTTTCCGCACTTGCGCAGCCTGTCAAAGGTCCTTGTCTTGAGTCCGCGCAGCACTTCAGCATTTGCCCTCTCCGCTTGACCGTTGCTCCTCGGGTGAGCAACAGAAGCGAAACAGACCTTGGCGCCAAGGTCTTGGACGTATTGCATGAAGGCGCGACTAGTAAATTGTGTACCGTTGTCGGTGATGATCCTGTTAGGGATTCCGAAACGGCAAACAATCGACCTGAAGAACCTGACCGCTGACTGTGCTGTCACCTTTCTCACTGGTTCCACTTCTGGCCACTTTGTGAACTTGTCGATTGCGACGTACAAGTACTCAAAGCCCCCGACAGCGCGAGGGAAGGGGCCGAGGATATCGAGCCCCCAGACCGAGAAGGGCCAGGACAAAGGGATCGTCTGGAGAGCTTGAGCTGGCTGATGAATTTGTTTTGCATGGAACTGGCACGCTTCACACTTGGTTACTAGTGCAGTTGCATCTTGGAGGGCTTCTTGCCAAAAGAACCCTTGCCGGAATGCCTTCCCGGCAAGCGCCCTTGCGCCAATGTGGTGGCCACATATGCCTCCGTGTATTTCTGCCAACAGCTTCTGTCCATCTTCTCTGGAAATGCACTTCAACCTAACACCATTGAGTCTTCTTCTGTACAGCTCATTGTCCACGAACTGGTACATACTTGACTGCCTGGTTATCTTCTCTATTTCTTCTGGGTCGTCGGGAAGTTCTCCAGCTTGCAGAAAACGGACGATCTGCTGCGCCCATGCCGGAGCCCGAGGCTCAACGGCAAGGACTAAAGGCATGAGGGCCGCTGCGGGGACCTCAGCTTCTACGGCAAGAACCTCTGGTTCTGCCGGAGCTGACGGCCCCCCGGCAAGCTCGCCGGGGCGAGGCTTGTCGAGAACGTTTGCTTCAACTGTACAGATCTGGGGATCTGCAGGAGCAAACTGTTCCTCAGCGTTCTGATCGTTGATCTTGGGGACCTTGGCGGCGGTTTCAGGAAGATCCGCCGGCAAGTAGTCGCCGGAGACCAACTTTCTTTTCTTGGACAGCCCAATTGATGGTGTAACGGACGGCTGAGTTAACTTGAGCAAGAAGGTCCCTGGTTCCACAGGTAACTTCATCGCCGCACACTTTGAAAGGCCATCTGCAATTTCATTTTGAGCTCTCGGGACGTGCTCCATTTGCAGACCTTCAAAGTGCTCTTCAAGCTTCCTCACTTCATCCACATAAGCATCCATCAAAGGGCTCTGGTAACTCTTGTTAACTTGTCGGACCACCAACTGAGAATCTCCCCGCACAATCAGCTTCCTGATCCCAAGTTCGGCCGCAACTCTGAGGCCGGCGAGCAAACCTTCATATTCAGCAGTGTTGTTTGTCGCTTGCTCCCTGGGAAAGTAAATCTGGATAACATACTTGAGGTGCTCTCCGGTGGGCGCGATGAGTACCACGCCAGCACCGGCGCCTTGCAGCGAGAAGGCACCATCAAAATACATTACCCATTCACTTGTCGCTTCTTGTATGGGTACACTTGTTTCTGGAATTTCTTCATCGGGCGTCGGGGTCCATTCAGCTATGAATTCTGCCAAAGCTCGGCTCTGTATGGTTGAAGTACTTTCAAACTTGAGTCTAAAGCTCGACAGTTCCAGTGCCCACTCAACGATCCTGCCTGTTGCTTCCGGATTGTGCAATATCCTCTTCAGCGGAAAGCGAGTGACCACTGTTATCTCATGTGCTTGGAAATAATGGCGCAGCTTTCTCGAGGCCATGAGGAGGCCGAAAAGCAACTTCTGCACCCCAGAGTATCTTGATCTAGCCCCCTGCAAGAGGGAACTTACAAAATACACTGGGCGCTGCACCATCTTCTTCCGCACTTCCTCCTGTTCCTGCGCAGAGTTGTCCTTGTCGGGGCCAGAGCTTGTCGGAGCAGCCCCCTGCTTGTCGCTGGGTTCACTTGCCGGTGGTGCAGACTCCTCGTCGGCCTCCCTCTCCGCTACTAACGCAGCACTAACCACTTGATTGGTTGCCGCTAAGTACAGCAGCAACTTCTCTTGTGGCCTAGGTGCGACAAGTATTGGAGTGGAGGATAGGTACCGTTTCAAGTCCTGCAACGCTGCCTCCGCTTTCGGAGTCCATTTCATGGGGCCTGCCTTCTTCAGGATTTTGAAGAAAGGAAGGGCGCGCTCTGCAGACTTCGAAATGAACCTACTGAGGGCAGCCACACAACCTGCAAGTCTCTTGACGTCCTTGACGCGCTTCGGGGCTTCGATCTGCTCGATGGCTTTAATCTTGTCGGGGTTGGCTTCAATCCCCCTCTGTGACACAAAGAACCCGAGAAGCTTGCCGGAGGGGACTCCAAAGACGCACTTCTCGGGGTTCAACTTAAGCTGTATCTTGCGCAGGTTCTGAAATGTCTCTTCCAAATCTTGGACCAGGGTATCCTTGCTCTTGCTCTTCACCATGATGTCATCCATGTAAGCCTCTACATTTCTGTGGATCTGTGGCTCGAAAGCAGTGTGCACTACCCTTGCAAATGTTGATCCTGCATTCTTCAGTCCAAATGGCATGCATATGAAGCAATAAGTGCCACATGGAGTGATAAATGCAGTCTTCTCTTCATCCTCTTTGGCCATAAATATCTGGTGGTAGCCTGAATATGCATCAAGGAAAGAGAGTAGCTCACATCCGGTAGTGGAGTCAACGATCTGGTCAATGCGCGGCAAGGGGAATGGATCCTTGGGACATGCTTTATTCACATCGGTGAAGTCTATACACAGTCTCCACTTCCCATTGGCCTTGCGGACGACGACTGGGTTTGCTAACCACGTCGGATGGATCACACCTCTAACTAGGCCTGCTGCCTCTAGCTTCTTGATTTCTTCAGCAATGAATTCTTGGCGCTCCACGGCTTGATTCCTCACCTTCTGCTTGACGGGCCGCGCATGAGGACAAACAGCAAGCTTGTGCTCAATTACCTTCCTGGGAACACCGGGGATGTCAGATGGTTGCCAGGCAAACACATCGACATTCGCCCGCAGGAAGGCAACGAGCGCGCTTTCCTATTTGCTGTCAAGTGTGGCACTAATGGTGAAGGTACCACCAGTGCCGTCCTCCTTGGCGGACACCTTCTTGGTTGCCGGTGGAGCGGCCATCCCCTTCTTACACTTGCCGGTGGAGCTCGATGGAACGTCCTCGACGGCAGCGCAGCACTTCGAAGAGGTGTGGTTGCCGGAGTGGGCCCCAGAGCACTTGCCGGACTTGGTCTTGGTCTTCTTCCCCCCAGGAGCTTCAGCGGCAAGTGTATCCTTCTCTGCCGCGGCTACTGCGTCCCGGTAGATCTTGTCAGCGCAGACAAGCACATCTTTCTTGTCGCCATGGACAGTGATGACGCTTATCGGCCCCGGCATCTTGAGTACGTTGTAGGCGTAGTGGGAAGCTGCCATGAACTTGGCGAGGGCGGGACGGCCGAGTATCCCATTGTATGGCAACGGAATATCGGCGACGTCGAAGGTAATGCGCTCAGTTCTGAAGTTGAGCTCCCCGCCAAAGGTCACCGGCAGAGTTATCTTCCCCTTGGGCTTGCTCCTTCCCGGGTTGATTCCTTGGAAAGAACCGGTCTCTTCGAGCTCGCCATCTGGGATTTGGAGTTTCTTGATCACATCAGAGGAGATCAAGTTCAGCCCGGCCCCGCCGTCAACCAACATTTTGGTGACCTTGAGGTTGCGGATGGTGGGTGAAACCAGCATCGGCAAGCACCCGACCGCAGTGGTGCGGTCAGGGTGATCCTCAAGATCAAAAATGATGGGCGTGCTGGACCATTTGAGGAGCCTGCGCGACTCCACGGGCGGCTCCGCTGCATTCACTTCCCGCACCCACTGCTTGAGCTGGCGGTGGGAAGTATGCAGAGAGGCGCCATCGTCGGCGCACAGGACCTCCGTGGCCTTCTGGAACTCCTGTTCGCTGTTATTCATCCTCCATGTCATCGTCGTCGTCTTCTTCGTCCTTGTCGCGGCCCCGGGGAGGTCGGTCCTCTTGCCGCTGCTTGGCCTTGCCGCGGCGCCCTCCCCGGCCATTGAATGGCCGCTTCTTGCTTGGTTCTCCTCCGCCACCTTGGGCCTTCTCCTTGTCGCGCCTCTCGTACTCAGCTTTCTGCTGCTCAACGAGGTACTCGACGCGTTTGCAGTTGGAGAGGTCGTGGCCCTTGGTGCGGTGGATCTTGCAGTATTGCTTGTCGGAGCCGTCCTGCTTGTCGGCCGCCGCTACAGGGGCAGGCTCCTTGCCGGAGCCGCCAGCCTGTGTTTGCTTGGCGGGAGCCTCCTTGCCGGACTTCTCGACGGCAAGCACCTCCTTCTTGTTCTTCCTTCTATTGTTCCGCCGCCGGCTCTTCTTTGTCGGGGCGGCGTCGTCGCTGTCGCTTCCCCCCGCGCCGGTATCCTCCCCGGGGAGTCTCCTCCCCTCTTCGGCGCGTGCGCACTTATCAGCTAGAGCATAGAGCTCGCTGACATCACGTATCTTGGTCATGGCCATTTCTTCACGCATGCGGCGGTTACGCACGTTCTGGTGGAACGCGCTAATAACCGCGCCAGGGTGGACGTCGGGGATGTTGTGCTGCACACGACTGAAGCGTTGGATGTACTTGCGCAGGGGTTCTCCTTCCTTCTGGGCCAGAATGTGGAGATCGCTCTCCTGGCCGTGGGGTTTGTGGCCGCCCGTGAAGGCGCCAACAAACTGATGGCAAAGGTCCGCCCAAGAAGAAATGGAGCCTTCTGGCAAGTGCATAAGCCAAGAACGGACGTTTGGCTTAAGCACTAGCGGGAAGTAGTTCGCTAGTATCTTCTCGTCGCGCCCCCCGGCAGCCTGCACCGCGATGGTGTAAATGCTGAGGAATTCCGAGGGGTGCGTCTTGCCGTCGTACTTCTCCGGTACGTCGGGCTTAAAGTTCTTCATGCTGGGCCACTGGACGCGCCGCAGCTCGCGGGTAAACGCAGGGCAACCTGCCGCGTACGGCAAATCGCCTGGTTCACCGGGCGCGCGCGTGTCGACAGCGGCTCCAGCTCGCTGATCTGATTGTCGCCGAGCTTCTCGGCGGCGCTCGATCGTCGTTCGAGCGTCTTCTTGTCGCCGGTCGTCAAGGACCTGGCGCTGGTCCCGACGGGCCCGTGGATCCGATGACGCCGTGGATCCGTCGTCGGCGTTGTTCCGGCGGGGCGGCGTCTTCTGCTTCCGCGGCGGGGAGTGCACGGTGGTTGCACCCCCGGCGGTCTTGTCGCCGTCGGCCTTCGTCTTCTCGACTTGCCGTGGCCGCGAGGTCGCCGGCTGCTGCGGCGTATCGTTGTTGGCGAAGGCGATCAGGCTCTGGATGGTCGCCCTCCAGTCTTCGGCCTTGTCTGCCGCTGGAGGGAAGTCGAGGAGCAGTTGCGCCCTTGCGAGCGCTTCTGCTGGAGTGGAGGGGAGCGGGGGCGAGCGGTGCGAGGAGCGGGATATGCTCGGACTCCTAACTGGGTTAGAAGGAGCAGGGTCCCGCCCCGGCGACCGCGCCTTGCTCGTGCCAGGACGATGGCCCGGAGCGTCCCGCGAGCCTCCGGTTTGCCCTTGGCCCAGCAAGCAGATGCCACCTCCTGTGGCATGGCGCTGCTGGGTTGTCGTTTGCTGAGATGGACGTGGTGCGTCCACGGAGACCGAGGCTCGGTCGTCCGTCTTGTCTTTGGATTTGGTGGCGCCGCGAGTTTCCTCGCCGGCGACCACCCTTCCGACGGCGTCTCCCCCGCCCACCGTTGGTTCCGGTGGCGGTGGATGAGACGCAGACGGGCCTGCGACCTCCGAAGCTTTCTTCTTCGGGGCCATGTCGCTGTTGCTGATGAGGCTGCTGATGAAACTGGAGAGGTTGATGAAGAGTGCGCCCGCGTGAACGCCGGATCAGGTTCGCACAACCTCGACGCCCCCTACCTGGCGCGCCAAAGATGTCGAGGGAAACTGTCCACCACGAGCACCTATGGGACCGGAGCCCCTTGTTCGTGCGGTAAGGGAGCGGAGGGAGCACAAAGAGCAGATCGTGGTGAGCACGCGGGCAGTTTACCCAGGTTCGGGCCGCGATGGACGCGTAAAACCCTACTCCTGCTTGATTGTATTGAGTGTTGGAGCTCGGGAGCTTGAAGAACTAGCTATACCGAGCGAATGAGTGATCTAGGTTCCGAACCCTTTCTACGTTGTGCATGGGCCTCCTTTTATAGCTCAAGGGGTCACCGACAGGTGTCAACGTAGGAGAAAGGGTAAAAATGCAATAGTGGTGGTAGTTGTAACAGTGCGGGAATAGTGGAGCAACAGTGCATGAACAGTGGTCGCTACCTACTTTGACAGTGGGGGACAGGAGCATTTAATGCCCGTCGCCGTCGACCCCAAAAGCGCCCGCCCTTGCGTCTCTGTTTGCCACGGCGATGGCTTTACCACCGTGGAGTGCCACCGTGTCCCCCGGGCTGCACAGCCATCCGCCACGCGTCCCTGGAGTGGCCCCAGGGCGACGTGTGGTTCGATGAGCTGGAGCGCGGGCACACGGCGCAACTCTCCCCGGCAAGCACCTTGCCGGGGTCTTGACCTTGCCGGGCCCGGAAGCTCGCCGGGCTCTGAAGCTTGTCGCTCCCCGGGCCCTGCCGGGGCGCATGTTGCGCCGAGGCATGTCTTCTGTAATGTAATCTTCTGGTCTTCCTGGCAAGCTCCTCTTGCCAGGGTCTTGTGCTAGTGAGGTAATCTTGAGCCTGGGACGGCCTTCCCGGCAAGCTCCACTTGCCGGGGTCTTGATCTTCTGTCTTGTATACTTTGTTTTTGAATGGTCTTATATGGAGCAGGAAGGTCTCCGGCAAGCGCGTGGTAGGCCCTGCCGCGGGAAGCTGCTACTGCCCGTGCACAAGTTGGGGTACTGAGGTACCCCTACCTTAGTACACCGACAAGAACCTTTGGGAAGAATTGTGTGAAGTTTATGTGATCTTGCTGTGAAAAACAGAATCGTTAGCGCTCGCTAAAGTAGCCGTGGGATTTTACTGGAGCGTGTTTTTTAGTCGATTATTTTTGCTGCTGATTGGTAGACAAATTACGCAAATTTAACAATTTAGTTCGAATTTTTTGGAGTTCCAGAAGTAGGCGAACCCTGCAGATTACTACAGACTGTTCTGTCTTTGACAGATTCTGCTTTTCGTGTGTTGTTTGCTTATTCCGATGCATCTATGAGTAGTATCGGAGGATATGAACCATAGAGAAGTTGGAATACAGTAGGTTTAACACCAATATAAACAAATAATGAATTCATTGCTGAACTTTTGAGTAGTGGTTTGCTTTCTTATACTAAGGGAGCTCACGAGAATTTTTGTCTAAGTTTTGTGTTGTGAAGTTTTCAAGTTTTGAGTATTGCTTTGATGGACTATGGAACAAGGAGTAGCAAAGGCCTAAGCTCGGGGATGCCCATGGAACCCCAAGTAAATTCAAGATAATCAAAAGCCTAAGCTTGGGATGCCCCGGGAAGGCATCCCCTCTTTCGTCTTCATCCATCGGTAACTATACTCGGAGCTATATTTTTATTCACCACATGATATGTGTTTTGCTTGGAGCGTCTTGTATAATTTGAGTATTTGCTTGTTAGTTTTCCACAATATTCCTTGCTGGACACACCTATTGAGAGAGTTAAATATGGCCTAGAAATTATTAGAACACTCTATGTGCTTCACTTATATCTTTTGAGTTGAATAGTTTTTGCTCTAGTGCTTCACTTATATCTTTTAGAGCACGGTGATGATAATATTTTGTACTCCCTCCGTTCCCAAATATAAGTCTTTCTAGAGATTTCAACAAGTGACTACTTACGAAGCAAAATGAGTGAATCTACACTCTAAAATACGTCTACATACATCCGTATGTTGTAGTCCATTTGAAATGTCTAAAAAGACTTATATTTAGGAACGGAGGGAGTAGAAATTGTTGAACTCTCATGATTCACTTATATCCTTTTGAGAGTCTATTAAAACAACATGGTAATGTGTTTAGGCTAAATAAACTAGTCTTCACATGATAGACATCCAATGTCAATGTAGTAAAAAAAATCACACCAAGTGCATTGAATAGAATGAGATGTCGGATGCTTGATAATTGTTTTGAGACATGAGGATAGTGATATTAGAGTCATGCTAGTGGAGTTATTATGAAATTGAGAAATTCTTGTGTTAAGGTTAGTGATTCCCGTAGCATGCACGTATGGTGAACCGTTGTGTGACTAAGTTAAAGCATGAGGTATTTGTAAAGTGTCAACCTTTGTGTGGAGGTCGGGGGCACGCGATGGTTAACTCCTACCAACCTCCCCCCTAGGAGCATGCGTTGATTGCTTTGTTTTGATGACTCGTAAATTTTTGCAATAAGTATATGAGTTCTTATGACTAATGTTGAGTCCATGGATTATACGCACTCTCACCCTTCCACCATTGCTAGCCTCTCTTGTACCGCGCAACTTTTGCCGGTACCATAAACCCACTATATATCCTTCCTCAAAACAGCCACCATACCTACCTATCATGGCATTTCCATAGCCATTTTGAGATATATTGCCATGCAACTTTCCACCGTTCCATTCATATGACACGCATCATATTGTCATATTGCCATTGCATGATCATGTAGTTGACATCGTATTTGTGGCAAAGCCACCATGCATAACTTTTCATACATGTCGCTCTTGTTTCATTGCACATACCGGTACACCGCTGGAGGCATTCATATAGAGTCATACTTTGTTGTTGTAGTATCGAGTTGTAATATCGAGTTGTAATGAAAGTGTGATGGTCATCATTATTAGAGCATTGTCCCATGGGAGGAAAGGCTAAATCTATAAAGCCCCTCCGCAAAAAAAGGCCAAAGAAAAAAAAAAGGCCCAAAAAAGGAAAAAAAGGGACAATTGCTACTATCTTTTTCCACACTTGTGCTTCAAAGTAGCACCATGTTCTTCATTGTAGAGAGTCTCATGCTTAGTCACTTTCATATACTAGTGGGAATTTTCATTATAGAACTTGGCTTGTATATTCCAACGATGGGCTTCCTCAAATGCCCTAGGTCTTCATGAGCAAGCAAGTTGGATGCACACCCACTAGTTTCTTTTGTTGAGCTTTCATTCATATTTAGCTCTAGTGCATCTGTTGCATGGCAATCCCTACTCACTCACATTGATATCTATTGATGGGCATTTCCATAGCCCGTTGATACGCCTAGTCGATGTGAGACTATCTCCCTCCCTTTTTGTCTTCTCCACAACCACCTCTATTCCGTCCATAGTGCTATGTCCATGGCTCACACTCATGTATTGCGTGAAAGTTGAAAGGTTTAAAAAGATAGAGTATGAAAACAAATGCTTGGCTAAAATCGGGGTTGTACATGATATGAATATTTAGTGTGATAATGAGGGAGCATAGCCAACACTATATGATTTTGTAGGGATAACTTTCTTTAGACATAGTATTTTGAGAAGACATGATTGCTTTGTTAGTATGCTTGAAGTATTGTTATTTCTTATGTCAATATAGACTTTTATCTTGAATCTTTCAGATCTGAACATTCATGCCACAATTAAGAGAACTACATTGAAAAACTATATTGGTTAGCATTCCACATCAAAAATTATTTCTTTATCATTTACCTACTCGAGGACGAGCAGGAATTAAGCTTGGGGGTGCTGATATGTCTCCAACGTATCTATAATTTTTTATTGTTCCATGCTATTATTTATGAAGTCTTGGATGTTTAATGGGCTTTATCATTCACTTTTAAATCATTTTTGGGACTAACCTATTAACCCATAGCCCAGTGCCAGTTTCTGTTTTTCTCCTGTTTTAGGGTTTTACAGAAAAGGAATATCAAACGGAGTCGAATTGACGAGCCAATTTTTTATGATTTTTTCTAGACCAAAAGAAGCCCCCGAAGCAAAAGAGTTGGGCCAGGAGGGCCACGGGCTGCCCTCGAGGGTGGAGGGCGCGCCCTGGGAAGGGGGGCACGCCCCCCTATCTCGAGGATGGCCCGCCCTTTACTTGGCCCCGACTCCAAAAATTCCTATAAATACTGGAACCTCCAGAAATTAACCTAGATCGGGAGTTCCGCCGCCGAAAGCCTCTGTAGCCACCGAAAACCAATCAACAGTCGTTCTGGCACCCTGCCGGAGGGGGGAATCCCTCTCCGGTGGCTATCTTCATCATCCCGGCTATCGTGGATTTAGCACGGCAGATGTTCTAGCAAAAGGACTTAGTCGTGAGGCCATCGCTCTGGTTAGCATAAAGGAGTTAAAGCGGACGAAGGACGCAGGGATTCTATACTAGTTCGGCCCCTTCGATGAAGGTAAAAGCCTACGTCTAGTTTGCTGTGGTATTGCTTGGGCTTCGATGACCAGGGAGCGAATCCGCTTTGCATGTGTCTCGATCTGTTGTTTTCTTGTCCTGAACCGTCGCCGGGTCGTCCCTTTATATAAGAGGTGACACCCGGTCCGGTTTATAGAGTCCCGAGGCCGGCTCGTAAACGTGTCCGCCTCGGTCTCTGCTCTTTCTATCTTACATCCCAAGTTACACAGTATGACGGTTTACTAATTATGGGCCCTAACATATGGGCTCTAAGCCTCTTGGGCTTCAATCTTTTACTTCATACTCCGCTGGTCTTCTGATAATATAATCTTGATAACTTAAACCGGACCCTCCCGGACGGTTTATACCTGGTAGTAATATCCCTGACATTAGGCCCAGATTGATTTGAACCTGTTCATGTCAATCTCCAAAGTCTTGTACAACTTTTCCTTTCTATAGCTTCAGTATGCTTGGTAAACCGGCAGGATGTCATCCCCTTGAGTCGCTTTAAACCGTCGTGACGTCATCTGCGCATTTAACGCCTGTACCTGCTTTTTACTTTCACTTATTAAAGCTCCGAAGATCGAGGCGACATCTCGATCCATATCCGATTTTTGGTCTCCTTAATTCCCGTGCTTGTCGTTTTATCTCCTCGGCCTATAAATAGGGTCGAGGGCCATCTCTTTATCCCCCTTCGCTTTCTTCTTCCTCTGACCTTCATCGCTCAAGCTCCGCCGTCGTTCTTCGAGCTCTTCGTCTTCACCAAGCCCGGCCGCTGCATCAACCTGAGTGTGTCCAGAAATTCGTCGCCGTCCTTCTGCTTCTGCTGCCTCAGGTACGTTCATTCCTTCTCCCCTGTAGATCTCAGTTCTAGGGTTCCTCGGGAGCTCGCCCACGAACCCTTGTTCTTCGTAGTTCATCACCATAGGCAGTTCTTAGCTGTAGACGTAAAACTTTTTAGGCCAACTCTCGTGCACATGATTCCGCTCCGTCTTTATAATCTTAGTTCCCCCAATACTGCTAGTTAGGCTGGATCTGTAGAAACCTTCGCTGCCTTCAATGAATATGACTTGAATTGTCTTGAGTTTCCCGCATGTTGTAGATCCATATTTTGCTGCTGCTCGTGTTAAAGCTATTTCCCATACTTTAGATATGCGTCCCACTTGCCTATGTCGACGGTTTAATCTTAGATATGTATCTCTCCTGCCTGTATTTGGCGGTTTAACTTGTTCCTTTCAACTCCATAATCTGGTAGCTGTTACGTTCAAATAGTATTCCGGACTAGTAGGTACCATTAGTCCCCTGCTTAAACCGCCAATTAGATCAACGCCTTCATAGATCATGCCGGTTTATATTTGCATGGATCATAAACCGGGTCTCGTATTGTATTTTTCAGCATTCCCCCTTTGAAAAAGATGACTTCCACGGCAAAGCAGTTTGTTGCCTGCAACTGGGTCCCATCCCGGATTACCGAGGATGACTTATAAAAGCTGGCCTCAATTGGCGGTTTAGGCCCCAAGGAGGTTCTGCACCGGAGGGCTCCTGGGAAAGAGTGCCCTCCTCAGCCTAAAGAAGGAGAAGTTATAGTCTTTTTTGATCACCTAGCCCGGGGCTTTAACCCTCCAGGGTCCAAAAAATTCCGCGATGTGTTAGCAGACTTTCAACTCCACCCCCAAGACATAGGCCCCAATTCCATATCAAACATTTGCAATTTCCAAGTTTTCTCAGAAGCCTATCTGCAAGAGGAACCATCCGTAGAGTTATTCCGGGACTTCTTCCATCTGAATCGCCGGACTGAATTCCATGATGGGCCCAATACTGAACTTGGCGGTATGAGCATCCAGAAGAGAAAAGATGTCAGTTTTCCTCATGCCACTCTTCATAGCCATCCCAAAGAGTGGAATCAGACCTGGTTCTATTGCATTGACACTTCACTAGAGGGAGAGAATCCACTGCCGGGTTACCGCCCTTATCATCTGATAGCGGATCACCATTTCCCGCATCATCTGAGTGCCCAAGACCGGGCTCGATATGCCCCCCAACTTTCCAAACTCAGGGCTTTTGTAGCCAACAGTTTAACCGGGGTTGACTTTGTCCGCTGCTGGCTCTCTTGGAGCATTCTCCCATTAAGCCGGTGTTCCGGCTTAATGTGCGAGTATACCGGTAATCCGAAGGACCCTCTGCGTCACACAGAGACGATGCTTCCCGACAATGAAGTTACTGAGTCTGCTAAGAAGATGTTGAATATTCCTCTGGAGGAGTGCAGCCGGACCGGTTTAGCACCTTTCTGCGTGAACAATAAACTGCCATCGGTAAGATTCTTCTGTCCCTTTCTCTTTGTTTTAATCCGTCCATATTGCTTGTCTTCAACATGTTTTTATTCCTTTATACAGGCCAATGACCCCTTCTGGAAGAGGAAGGCCTAGGACAAACCGGCGAAGCCAACTCGCAAGAAGAGCTTGGCCGTAAAGAAACATAAGAAAAAACATGTCGTTGCTTCCGGTTCAAACGCCGAAGAAGATGATCCGGCTTCTGAGGTACTGCTTGGTTCTTATGTCTCTTAATTTTCCTTTGTTTGTATTCATAGTAACAATGTCCTTTCCCAGGATCCGGCGGAAGGGAGTAAAGTAGATGAAGTCGAGGTAATCTCTCTCTCCTCTGATTCAGAACTGTTGCCACCCAAAGTTCGTCGGGTAGCCCGGAAATATCCGTTTTCTCACCCTTATGCTCAATTGGATCCCAATTTTCTTTTGAAGAAGCAGCAGCATGAGGCTCGCCGGACCACACGCCACAGTGGTCACGTGGTCGAATCAACCGGATTAACCCACACTCCGGCTTGAAGACGCCGCTCAGAGATTTTGCTTACTCCAACCATTCTTCATCCAAAAGAAGGTCCTATTCGAAAACCTCTTAAACCGTCTGATCCAAACTATCAGGAAACTCCTCTATCTTCCTCTGGTGAGTCAACTGCCACCCAAGTCTCGGTGCTCAAGACCGTTCCTGGGTAAGCCATCTTTCAATATGTCCGGTTATCTTTCCTTTTTGACTTGTGATTTTCATTATTCCTTTAATCTTTTCAGTATGCCCGAGCCTAGCAAGAAGGCAAAGTTGAATAAACCGGTGGTCGAAAACACCACCGCCGAACCGGCAGAAGATCCTGATGCTGCCAATCCTGTGGAAGAAAACGTTGAAGTTCAACACGATGATCCTTCCCTTATGGATCACGAAAATCTTGCTGCTCCCGGGGGTGACGCTATAGAGAACACTAATGAACCGGCCAGCCATATCCGGGTTAGTCCTCCCTGGGCTAGTCCGGCTCCTGTCAGTCCGGTGCAGACCAATCCCGCTGCTGCCGCTGATCCCCCCAGGACAACTACTGCCTCGACAGATGATGTCGAGGTCACTGGGATAGGTTTTACTGCTCCCGCAGAGCCTGTTATCTTGGCCAGACACACTGCTAAGGAAGAAGTTCTTCAGAAGGATAAAGGCAAGTGGAGCACTGATTTGTCTAGCTATGCCCCGCTTAGTGCCCAGGAGCTTCATTCTGGGTACCTAAACCGGCTCTTCACCAGCCGCGACCACGAGGCCGGTTTGGTAAACTTGATGAAGGAAAAATATGAGGTAACTTCTTTCCCTTTGCCTTTCATTTCTACTTGTATCTTGTAGTTGTACGTTAGGCCATTGTAGCCCCCAAGTGCCGGTTTAGCCTTTAGGGTGAACCGGGACTTTGATAGACCCACTGGAATAGTTTGATTTGCACGTGTAGCCCCCAAGGGCCGGTTTACTTCATTGCGGGTGAATCGGGACTTCTCTTATGTTTGAAAATGACCTTACATTAGCCCCCAAGTGTCAAGGACATAACTTGTTATGTGCTTGGGACTTGTCTGAAAAAGTTGCTTTCTTTCACTTCAATTGTACATTAGCCCCCAAGTGTCGAGTGCATAACTTGTTATGGGCTTGAGACTTTTGATTGAACTGTCTTCATGAATATCTAATATATTTTTATCCTCTGCAGACTGACTTAAACCGGAGGGCTTCTGAGATAACCGAACTCCAAAATAGCCTGACCTTCCAAGAAATTGCTTCGTCTAAAGCCAAGGAGGAACTTACCCTTGCTTTAGCTAGTATGGAGAAGCTCAAGAAAGATTTTGAAGTGGAGCGGTCCACTTGGGAGGTACAGAAGGCTGGCTTAGAGAAAAGAGCCAAGGATGTTGAGGCTGCTCTTAACCCGATGACGGAGGAGTTATCCGGGTTAAGGCGGCATATAGACGATATGACATCTACCATCTTCAGTAAGTACTTGTTTTTATACGCTTTATCCTTGCTATCTTATACTGCTCCGGTTTAACTCATCACTTGTACACAGGGAGGCGCGTGACTCATCTTGGGGATGATGTACGGAGGAAGCTGAAGGCTGCTTACACCTTGGTGGAACAACTCTATGCTGGTGCGCAGAGGGCCATCAATGCTATTTCGCATAATAAACCGGCGCAAACCATCCAAGGTACTCTGGAGAAATTATCCATCTTGCCTACCCGAATTGTTGAAGTGAAGAAATCTTCTGCAAGAGCCGGTTCCCTCATGGCGTTAACCCGGGCCAAGGCATGGGTTCCCGATTTTGATCCGGCGGAGGCCATGAATGGTTATCCCAGTATGAAAGAAGACGGGTCAGCTTTCTCTGCTGAAGATCTGCGCGCCTTAACCAAAGACATGCGGCCTCTTGCCAGTAAGCTTGCTAACGAAGCGGACTTGTCAAGGTATCATCCGGGTTATGATCTGGAGAATGTGCGGGCGGAGCGGCCGTCTTATGACATCGAAAATCTGATTCCATCCGTTCGTAGGCATACCTTCGCTCCTGACATTGAACCGTCAGAACTTATAAACGATGAAGTATATTTCCGCGCCCTTGCCAAGATTGACTGGAGCACCCCTGATTTCCAGCAGCTGCTAGAAGTCGTCGAAGACTCGGAACAAGCTGACCCTCAGTCTTCACAGCGAGCCGAAGCAGAGTCTTAAACCGGTCCGGTTTATCTTCATATGTTGAACACTTGGTGCAAAAACTAATAATTCTTTTGGGCCTGCTAGTGCCTTGTAATAGAATAGTTGAAATACTATCTTTGTCCCGCACTTTGTGTCATGGCATTATTCTATGTGGCAACTCCTAAATTATCTCCTGCTTGCAATGCTTTGGCAGTTTATATTACTTGTGTATGCATGAACAAAGCTAAAAATGTCCTGGCGGTTTATCACCGGACGGGTTATACTGCCCAAACACATGATCTAAGTATAATAACTTGAACCGCGTATAAAATAGAAGCACGTGCCATACCTGCGATTAAGTGTATCTGCAAACCATAATCCGGTAGGAACGATCCAAGGCGTGAGTGCTGATGACTCCCTTGGCTCTCTGTCGGCTTATTATGAAGGCCGATCCGGGTTACAATGAACGTCGGTTTAACTGTAAACTAGTACTGGTGTTCATGACCCAGACTATAGCTCTGTAAATACAGATGTAGTTATCCAGTCTTGAACCAATGGACTTGGTTGAAAAACCAATGACCTTGAAGATAAAGATTTATGAAAACATAAAAAATGAAAAATAAAGTTTTTGGGCAAATAAGACCATGTAGTCGAGGCTTTTTACGAGTTGCCAGGCTCCAAATTCGGGGCTTTTTATGAGCTGCCAGGCTACTATCATTAACCATTTTAGCAAAGCATGTTAAGATGATTCGCAATCTTTAACCAAATCATCAATGTCAAATGCTACCAATGTTCCAAATCTCATAAAGATTTTGGCTTGTGTAATCACTTGATGATCGTCAATTTAACGTGACCAAGTTCAGGGTCCCGAAGGATTGACTTGTGATACATTTGACGGGTCATACCAGGTTTACCTGGACGGCGCGATTTACTTGATGCAGGCAGGTTAATCCGGGGTTTTAGGTGTATACACCAGGCTTCCAAGCCGTGTTCACTACAAGAGTTTTCAACTCGCTGATGAACTTGCATCAGGAGCCCCCAGGTAGCGTGTGAGCATTGCTCGTCGGGGCATATGTTTGAGTTGTGCTAGGCATCAAACCCTCTTTTGCCCCTCATCATCATGTGAAAATTGCCGAAGCAACCAGAGCAGTGCTCTTATGATGGTCTTCATATGGTCGTCGGTTTAAGAGGCCATGGGAAACTTCCTTGCCCGCGGAAGCCCCCATGTGATTCTTTTTTGTACAGAACGGACGGTTGATTCCTTGATTTATCAAGGGCACCATTTTAAGAGGCCATAGAAAACTCCCTTGCCCATGGAAGCCCCCATGTGATACTCTTATGAAAAGGATGGCTGATTCCCCGGTTTACCGGGGGCGCTGGTTTATTTTATTAATCATAATATATACATTGTACATAAATCGGAGCCGATGGCTCAAGTATAGTAAGGTCGAAGAAGAGCGATGCTCCATGGCCGCTTGGTCTCGTCCTCCGCCGTGCGTGAGTCCTTATGTTCTCGAACGTCGACGAGGTAGTATGATCCGTTGTGCAGGTTCTTGCTGACCACAAAGGGTCCTTCCCAAGGTGGGGATAGCTTGTGCATGTCCGTCTGGTCTTGGATGAGCCGGAGCACTAGATCTCCTTCCTGAAACGTCCTGGTCTTGACCCAGTGACTATGGTACCGGCGCAGGTCTTGTTGATAAATTGCCGATCGGGCTGCTGCCGTGTCCCGTTCCTCATCCAACCGGTCCAAGGCGTCTTGTCTTGCTTGTTCATTATCTGCTTCAACATAAGCCGCCACCCGCGGCGAGTCTTGCCGGATATAGCTAGGGAGGACCGCTTCAGCTCCATATACCATGAAGAAAGGCATGTACCCTGTGGATCTGTTAGGTGTAGTGTTGATGCTCCATAAGACAGAAGGCAACTCCTCCACCCAACAACCCGGTGTTCTCTGCAAAGGAACCATAAGCCGGGGTTTGATGCCTCTCAAGATCTCATGATTGGCTCTTTAAGCTTGGCCATTAGACTGAGGGTGAGCTACTTATGAAACATCGAGACGAATATGCTCTTGTTGACAGGACTCCTCCATAGCCCCCTTGGATAGATTGGTGTCGTTATCAGTTATAATACTGTGTGGAAAGCCAAACCGGAAAATCACCTTTTTGATGAACTGAACCGTTGTTGCTGCATCACACTTACTGACAGGCTCCGCTTCAACCCATTTTGTAAACTTGTCCACTGCTACCAACAGGTGGGTTTTCTTGTCTTGGGATCTCTTGAAGGGTCCAACCATATCAAGCCCCCAAGTCGCAAACGGCCAAGTAATTGGGATCATCCTCAGCTCCTGAGCCGGTATATGAGCACGTCGTGAGAATTTCTGGCAAGCATCACATTTTCTGACCAAGTCCTCTGCGCCGGTGTGAGCCGTTAACAAGTAGAACACATGACGAAAACTTTAGCCACCAAAGATTTTGAACCGGCGTGATGACCGCAATCCCCTTCATGAATCTCTCTAAGGATATCACAGCCTTGTTCTGATGATACACACCGCTGAAAAGCTCCAGGCGTTGCGATGATGAAGTTCTCCATTGACAATAGTCATAGATTTAGACCGCCGGGTTATCTGCCGGGCCTCGACTTCGTCCTCTGGTAACTCACCTCGGTTCATGTATGCCAAGTAAGGGAGCGTCCAATCCGGAATGACATGAAGTGCCGCGACCAATTGTGCTTCCAGATCAGGAACAGCTAAATCTTCCTCTGAAGGTATCTGCACCGACGGATTATGCAACTCATCCAAGAAGGTATTAGGTGGAACCGTTTTACGCTGGGAACCCAGCCAGCTTAACGCATCAGCTGCTTCATTTTTCCGCCGGTCTATATGATCCACCTGATAACCTTTGAAGTATCCAGCGACGGCGTCTACCTCTCGTCGATATGTTGCCATGAGTGGGTCCTTGGAATCCCATTTGCCAGATACCTGTTGTGCCACCAGATCTGAATCGCCAAAACACTTGACTCGGCTCAAATTCATCTCCTTGGCCATCCGCAGACCATGGAGGAGAGCTTCATACTTAGCAGCATTGTTAGTACAAGGAAACATTAAACGGAGGACATAGCAGAACTTATCACCTCGTGGGGAAGTTAACACGACTCTAGCCCCCGAGCCCTCCAACTGCCTTGAACCGTCAAAGTGAATAGTCCAGTATGTATGATCCGGTTTCTCCTCAGGTGCTTGCAACTCTGTCCAATCATTGATGAAATCCACCAGCGCTTGGGATTTCATAGCAGTACGAGGCACATACTCTAATTCATGCGGGCTAAGCTCAATGGCCCACTTTGCAACCCTACCAGTGGCTTCTCTATTCTGGATTATATCCCCTAACGGAGCTGAACTGACAACGGTGATTGGGTGGCCCTGAAAATAGTGCTTCAGCTTCCGGTTTGCCATAAACACTCCATACACCAGTTTCTACCAATGTGGATATCTCTGTTTCGACTTAATGAGCACCTCACTGATGTAGTAAACCGGCCATTGAACCGGATATTCTTTGCCTGCCTCCTTGCGCTCTACCACAATGGTAACGCTTACTGCATGGGCATTGGCAGCCACGTATAACAGCAGCGGCTCATTGTCAACCGGGGCACCAAGGACCGGCGGCTCTGCCAATTGCCTCTTCAAATCCTCGAACGCAGCATCAGCAGCATCGCTCCAGATGAACCAGTCTGTCTTCTTCATCATCTGGTAAAGCAGGATTGCCTTCTCCCCCAAATGGCTGATAAACCGGCTGAGTGCTGCAATACGGCCCACCACGCGTTGGACATCGTTGATGCACGCCGGTTTAGCCAGGGATGTGATCACCTTGATCTTCTCCGGATTAGCTTCAATTCCTCTGTTTGACACTAAGAACCCCAGGAGCTTGCCTGCCGGAACACCAAAAATGCACTTCTCCAAATTAAGCATCATTTTATAGACACGGAGATTATCAAAAGTTTCCTTCAAATCATCTATCAGTGTCTCCTCCTTCTTGTATTTTACTACAATGTCATCGACATATGCGTGAACATTCCGTCCAATCTGCCCTTGAAGGTAGTTCTGCACACAACGCTGGTAGGTCGCCTGAGCACTCTTGAGCCCAAATGGCATAGATACGTAGCAGAAGGCTCCAAAGGGAGTTATAAAGGCTACCTTCTCCTGGTCCTTAACTGCCATCTTGATCTGATGATAACCTGAGTATGCATCCAAAAAACTTAGCCGCTCACATCCTGCCGTAGCATCAATGATTTGATCAATACGGGGGAGAGCAAAAGGATCACTTGGGCAAGCTTTGTTCAGATCTGTGTAATCAACACACATTCTCCAAGTTCCATTTTTCTTAAGTACCAGCACCGGATTAGCCAACCACTCTGGATGAAACACCTCAACTATAAAGCCTGCAGCCAAGAGCCTAGCCACTTCTTCTCCGATAGCCTTGTGCCTCTCCTCACTGAAGCGGCGTAGATACTGCTTGACCGATTTAAACTTAGGATCGATATTAAGATTGTGCTCAGCGAGTTCCCTCGGTATACCTGGCATGTCAGAAGGCTTCCACGCAAAGATATTCCGGTTCTCACGGATGAACTCGATGAGCGCGCTTTCCTATTTCGGATCTAGGTTAGCGTTGATAGTGAACTGCTTGGATGAATCGCCAGGAACAAAATCCACCTGCCTAGTCTCCTCAGCCAATTTGAATTTCAACGCCAGATCATGCTCTGTGGTTGGCTTCTTCAGTGGGGACATATCTGCCGGATCAACATTGTCCTTATAGAACTTCAGCTCCTCCGTTACACAAACGGCCTCGGCATACGATGCATCACCTTCCTCGCACTCCAAAGCGATTTTGCGGCTCCCATGAACCGTAATAGTTCCCTTGTGGCCTGGCATATTGAGCTGTAGATAAACATAACACGGCCTAGCCATGCACTTGGCGTAAACCGGCCGTCCAAACAAAGCGTGGTACGGGCTTTCGATCTTTACCACCTCAAAAGTCACCAATTCTGACCTGGAGTCATGCTCATCTCCAAAGGTGACCTCCAAATCGATCTTGCCAACTGGATAAGTTGATTTACCGGGTACCACCCCATGGAACACTGTGTTAGATTGTCGAAGCTTCTTATCTGTCAGCCCCATACGCCGAAACGTCTCATAATACAAGATGTTGATGCTGCTGCCTCCATCCATAAGCACTTTGGTGAACTTGTAACCACCCACCTGTGGTGCCACCACCAGAGCTAACTGACCCGGATTATCAACCCGGGGTGGATGATCCTCTCTGCTCCACACAATGGGTTGCTCAGACCATCACAAAAAAAGTGGTATCGCCGGTTCAACAGAATGCACTACCCTCTTCAGAACCTTTTGATCTCGTTTGCACAAACTCGTGGTGAATACGTGATACTGCCCACTGCTCAGCTCCTTCGGATTATTCTGATATCCGGATTGTTGCTGCTGTTGACGCTGTTGATTCCCTTGGTTATTGTATCCGCCCTGACCATGCTGTTGGTTATGCTGATTGTGCCCATTGTGGTTATTGTTGTTGCCTTGGTATCCTGAACCGGACCCACCACCTTGGTGACCCGGACCTTGGAAGCCAGGGCCTGATCCGCCTGGGGGCCCGTGATCATACCTAGTATGTTTTATGAATTCTTGCATAATGAAGCAGTCTTTCCAGAGATGCGTAGCCGGGTTTTCCGCCGTACCGTGCTTTGGGCAGTGCACGTTCAACTGGCGCTCTAGATTAATAGGCGGCCTCCCGTTGCGTGGGGGTGGTCTACCCTTAAGGTGTTGCCCATTTTCCTGAGCGTTGGTATTAGCCACAAAATCTGAGATGCCCTCCGCTTTACGCTTGCCATTGTATCCTTGACTCACCGGATTGGCCTGTGGCGGTTTACCGTTTTTGCCCGCCTTCCCTGACTTGTCTCCATCTGCGTATGGATATTTGGTGTTATCAGAATCTCCGTATTTCACCAAAGCGCCCATGAGTGTTCCCATGTCCTTACAATCACGTTTGAGCCATGCCAACTTTTGCCTCAAAGGTTCAAACCGGCAATTACGTTCCAAGGTTACTATTGTTGTACTTGGGTTGATGCTATTGGAGGGGTCCAAGATTTCGGACACTCGACGCACCCAACTGCTCTCTTTCTCTCCTTGAACGCAGACAGCTAAGTCGACAATAGACATTGGCTGCTTGCACGTGTCCTTGAAATTATTGATAAACCGGCGCCGCAATTCACCCCACGATCCGATGGAATTAGGTGGTAAACCCTTCAGCCATGTTCAGGCCATGCCCTCGAGCATCATAGTGAAATACTTAGCGCATGCTACCTCATCCACATCGAGCATCCATCTCATAACTCTCAACCCATGCCTCTAAGGCAAGATCCGTCGTGTAGTTGGGCACCTTGCGCGGACCTTTGAAATCTTTGGGTAGTTTCACGTTCGGTAAAGCGGGGATGAGACACGGTATGCCCAGGGAACTGGACATGACCCCCGGTTCAACTATGGTGGTGGGATGAACCGGCGTTGCTTGACGGGCTTCGTACTGTGATGTTCCCTCGGCCTCCCGACGCTACCTGGCCTGATCCACCACCCCTTGCGCATGTGCTTCCTCTCCTGCTGGATTATCCTGCCTCGGCCAATGATGTCTCCGTGCGCTGCTTGATACGGCCGGTTCATCTAGACGCCTCGTATAACTCCGTCTCGGGCGGGGGGTTGAATGAATCCTCTCCCGGCTATATGAATAAGCTTGTTGCTGAGTTAGCGCCGTGTCCAGCAACTCCTTAGCCCGTCGTGCCTCCGCTGCTATAAAGGACATACCTTCGATGGGAAGGGCGGCCAGCCGTGAAGCGGCAGCAACTATGTTGTCCAATGGATTAGAATAATGACCAGGAGGGGTGGATACATGCTGGGTCGGCACAACTTGGCGGTTTGGCTCTGCAGTCGGTGGCTGAACCGACGCGCCTGTTCCTGGTGCTCTTCTCCGGTTTACCTCCGGCTGGTTACTGGTCCCCGCGCCTGGCGTGCTAAAGAGATTCCTTGCCTCATAAACCGGCGGCAAACGAGATCGTTGTCTTCTCATCATTACCTCTTGTGAAGCGGTCTGATCTAACCTGAGTCGATAAGCTTGAGCATCCAGCTCTGCCTGCTTTGTAGCCATCCTAGCTTTCTCAGCAGCCAGGTCCAACTTCGCTTGTTCAATCCGGATCTTGACCTGAGAGATCTCCGTATCATGCTGCTCCTTGTCGGCCTGGGCTACTTCTGCTGTTGCAAGCGCCGTCAAAGTGTCGACCAAGATGGATAGAGCGTCAGAAGGTGACGGGGGAAGATCTCCAGCTCCAGCTCCCATTGCCTCTGATGTTAACGCCCCTGTCGTCGAGGGCTGCTGCATGGATTGTGATTCGGCCATGAAGATAGCAACCTTGTTTGGCGGATCGAGGGGGTCCGGAATACTGTCACCATCGGAACAACCCTCGGATCGGTCGTCCTGCAGCAGATACAAAGATTTTGTCTCTCCGGAAGAAGATTCATCGCCGGAATAAACAACAGTCTCGCCACCGGAATCTGATCCGTCCTCGGCTTGTACTCCATGCACTGCTCCAACGAAAATGTGTTTCACGGCGGGCCGAATCCGGGCGGGTCTAGCACGCTGAGCCGACTCGACGATGTTGGGGAAGATGTCCGGCTCACGGCCCGGTTCGCCGATCTTGCCGATGAAGACGTGGATGCCGCCGAAGGGGACCCGGTACCCGTATTCGATTGAATCGGCCTCGGGGCCCCAGCCTGCATCGTCGATGTAGATCCGGCCGCGACGACTCTTAGTCATCCGGCCCACTGCGCAGCCCTTGAGCCCTTCAAAGCTGCCCTTCAAGAAATCGAAACCATCGTGTGATAGCCCCACGGTGGGCGCCAACTGTTGTGGATTTAGCACAGCAGATGTCCTAGCAAAAGGACTTAGTCGTGAGGCCATCGCTCGGGTTAGCTTAAAGTGGTTAAAGCGGACGAAGGACGCAGGGATTTTATACTAGTTCGGCCCCTTCGATGAAGGTAAAAGCCTATGTCTAGTTTGGTGTGGTATTGCTTGGGCTTCGATGACCAGGGAGCGAATCCACTTTGCATGTGTCTCGAGCTGTTGTTTTCTTGTCCTGAACCGCCGTCGGGTCGTCCCTTTATATAAGAGGTGACACCCGGTCCGGTTTACAGAGTCCCGAGGACGGCTCATAAACATGTCTGCCCCGGTCTCTGCTCTTTCTATCTTACATCCCTAGTTACACACTATGATGGTTTACAAATTATGGGCCCTAACATATGGGCTCTAAGCCTCTTGGGCTTCAATCTTTTACTTCATACTCCGCTGGTCTTCTGATAATATAATCCTGATAACTTAAACCGGACCCTCCCGGCCGGTTTATACCTGGTAGTAATATCCCTGACACCGGCGCTCTCCATGACGAGGAGGGAGTAGTCCACCCTTGGGGCTGAGGGTATGTATCAGTAGCTATGTGTTAGATCTCTCTCTCTCTCGTGTTCTTGAGATGGCACGATCTTGATGTATTGCGAGCTTTGTTATTCTAGTTGGATCTTCTTCTCCCCCTCTACTCTCTTGTAATGGATTGAGTTTTCCCTTTGAAGTTATCTTATCCGATTGAGTCTTTAAGTATTTGAGAACACTTGATGTATGTCTTGCACGTGTTTATCTGTGGTGACAATGGGATATCATGTGATCTACTTGATGTATGTTTTTGTGATCAACTTGCGGGTTCCGTGACCTTGGGAATCTATGCATAGGGGTTGGTTCGTCTTGAATCTCCGGTAGAAACTTTGGGACACTCTTTGAAGTTCTATGTGTTGGTTGAATAGATGTTTCTGAGATTGTGTGATGCATATCATATAATCATGCCCACGGATACTTGAGGTGACAATGGAGTATCTAGGTGACATTAGGGTTTTGGTTGATTTGTGTCTTAAGGTGTTATTCTAGTACGAACTCTATGATAGATTGAATGTTACTACGGACTCTTGAATAGATTGATCAGAAAGAATAGCTTTGAGGTGGTTTCGTACACTACCATAATCTCTTCGTTTGTTCTCCACTATTAGTGACTTTGGAGTGACTCTTTGTTGCATGTTGAGGGCTAGTAATATGATCCAATTACGTTATCCTTGTTGAGAGAACTTGCACTAGTGAAAGTATGAACCCTAGGCCTTCTCTACTATCATTGCCACACCGTTTATGCTCACTTTTACCTTTAGTTACCTTGCTGTTTTTATATTTTCCTATTACAAAAACCTATATCTACCATCCATATTGCACTTGTATCACCATCTCTTCGCCGAACTAGTGCACCTATACAATTTACCATTGTATTGGGTGTGTTGGGGACACAAGAGACTCTTTGTTATATGGTTGTAGGGTTGTTTGAGAGAGACCATCTTCATCCTACGCCTCCCACGGATTGATAAACCTTAGGTCATCCACTTGAGGGAAATTTGCTACTGTCCTACAAACCTCTGTACTTGGAGGCCCAACAATGTCTACAAGAAGAAGGGTGCGTAGTAGACATCAGGCTTCTCTCATGATAGCAGATTTCTACGGTGGCTGAACGAATTACTGTCGAGCAATTGATAGAAAAGCGCATAGTTATGAGAATATCTAGGCATGATCATTGTATATAGGCATCACGTCCATGAAAAGTACACCGAAACGATTCTGCATCTACTACTATTACTCCACACATCGACCGCTATCCAGCATGCATCTAGAGTATTAAGTTCATAAGAACAGAGTAACACCTTAAGCAAGATGACATGATGTAGGGGGATAAACTCAAGCAATATGATATAAACCCCATCTTTTTATCCTCGATGGCAACAATACAATACGTGCCTTGTTGCCCCTGTTAGCACTGGGAAAGGACACCGCAAGATTGAACCCAAAGCCAAGCACTTCTCCTATCGCAAGAACTATAGATCTAGTAGGCCAAACCAAACCAATAATTCGAAGAGACTTGCAAGGATATTTAAATCATGCATAAAAGATTTCAGAAAAGGATCCAATATATTTCATAGATAATCTTGATCATAAACCCACAATTCATCGGATCTCAACAAACACACCGCAAAAACATTACATCGAATAGATCTCCTCGAAGATCAAGGAGAACTTTGTATTGAGATCCAAAGAGAGAGAAGAAGATGTCTAGCTAATAACTATGGACCCGAAGGTCTGTGGTAAACTACTCACAACTCACCGGAGAGGCTATGGTGTTGATGTAGAAGCCCTCTGTGATTGATGCCCCCTCCGATGGAGCTCCGAAACAAGCCCCAAGATGGGATCTCACGGGTACAGAAGGTTGCGGCGGTGGAATTAGGGTTTCGTGCTCCTCCTTGATAGTTTCAGGGTACATAGGTATATAGGCTGAAGAGGGACGTCAGGGGAGCAACAGGTGGCCCACGAGGGTGGGGGCGCGCCTACCCCCCTGGGCGCGCCCCCTGCCCTCGTGGCCACCTCCTTCACTTCCCAGCGTGTACTCCAAGTCTTTTGTGTTGATATTGTTCCAAAAATAACTCCCCCGAAGGTTTCATTTCGTTTGGACTCCGTTTGATATTCCTTTTCTGTGAAGCACTGAAATAGGCAAAAAAAAACATCAATTTGCACTGGGCCTTGGGTTAGTAGGTTAGTCCCAAAAGTAATGTAAAAGTGTATAATAAGGCCCATTAAACATCCAAAACAGAATATATAATAGCACGGAACAATCAAAAATTATAGAAACGTTGGAGACGTATCAAGCATCCCCAAGCTTAATTCTTGCTCGTCCTCGAGTAGGTAAATGATAAAAACAGAATTTTTGATGTGGAATGCTAACCAACATAATTCTCAATGTAATTTTATTTATTGTGGCATGAATGTTCAGATCCGAAAGATTCAAGACAAAAGTTTATATTGACATAAGAATAATAATACTTCAAGCATACTATCAAAGCAATCATGTCTTCTCAAAATAACATGGCCAAAGAAAGTTCATCCCTACAAAATCATATAGTTTGGATATGCTCCATCTCCGTTACACAAAATACTCAAATCATGCACAACCCCGGTTTCAGCCAAGCAATTGTTTCATACTTCAATTTTTTCAAACGTTTTCAACTTTCACGCAATACATGAGCGTGAGCCATGGATATAGCACTATAGGTGGAATATAGTGGTGGTTGCGGAGAAGACAAAAGAGGAAGATGGTCTCACATCAACTAGGCGTATCAACGGGCTATGGAGATGCCCATCAATAGATATCAATGTGAGTGAGTAGTGATTGCCATGCAACGGATGCACTAGAGCTATAAATGTATGAAAGCTCAACAAAAGAAACTAAGTGGGTGTGCATCCAACTTGCTTGCTCACGAAGACCTAGGGCATTTGTGGAAGCCCATCGTTGGAATATACAAGCCAAGTTCTATAATGAAAATTCCCCACTAGTATATGAAAGTGACTAAACAAGAGACTCTCTATCATGAAGATCACGGTGCTACTTTGGAGCACAAGTGTGGAAAAAGATAGTTTTGTCCCTTTTTTCTTTTTTTGGCATTTCTTTTTTTCTTTGGCCTTTCTTTTTTTCTCTTTTTTTTCTTTGGGACAATGCTCTAATAATGCTGATCATCACACTTATATTGATTTACAACTCGATATTACAACTCGATACTAGAACAAAGTATGACTCTATATGAATGCCTCCGGCAGTGTACCGGGATGTGCAATGAATCAAGAGTGACATGTATGAAAAATTATGCATGGTGGCCTAGCCACAAATACGATGTCAACTACATGATCATGCATGGCAATATGACAATGATGTAGCGTGTCTTAGTAAATGGAACGGTGGAAAGTTGCATGGCAATATATCTCGGAATGGCTATGGAAATGCCATGATAGGTAGGTATGGTGGCTGTTTTGAGGAAGGTATATGGTGGGTGTATGGTACCGGTGAAGGTTGCGCGGTACAAGAGAGGCTAACAATGGTGGAAGGGTGAGAGTGCGTATAATCCATGGACTCAACATTAGTCATAAAGAACTCACATACTTATTGCAAAAATCTACAAGTCATCAGAACAAAAGTACTACACGCATGCTCCTAGGGGAAGGGTTGGTAGGAGTTAACCATCGTGCGATCCCGACCTCCACACAAAGGATGACACTCAATGAACTACCTCATGCTTCAAATTCATCACACAACGGTTACCATACGTGCATGCTACGGGACTTGCAAACCCCAACACAAGTATTTCTCAAATTCAAAACTACTCTACTAGCATGACTCTAATATCACCATCCTCATATCTCAAAACAATCATCAAGTATCAAACTTCTCATAATATTCAATGTGCTTTTATGAAAGTTTTTACTATACCCGTCTTCGATGTCTATCATATTAGGACTAGTTTTATAACCAAAGCACATTACCATGGTGTTCTAAGAGACTCTCAAAATAATATAAGTGAAGCATGAGAGATTAATAATTTATATAAATTAAAACCACCACCATGCTCTAAAAGATATAAGTGAAGCACTAGAGCAAAACTATCTAGCTCATAAGATATAAGTGAAGCACATAGAGTATTCTAATAAATTCTGATTCATGTGTATCTCTCTTAAAAGGTATGTCCAGCAAGGATGATTGTGGTAAACTAAAAAGCAAAGACTCAAATCATACATGACGCTCCAGCAAAACACATATCATGTGGTGAATAAAAATATAGTCTCAATTAAAGTTACCGATAGACGAAGACGAAAGAGGGGATGCCTTCCCGGGGCATCCCCAAGCTTAGGCTTTTGGTTGTGCTTGAATTTTACCTTGGGGTGCCTTGGGCATCCCCAATCTTAGGCTCTTGCCACTCTTTGTATCATAGTCCATCAAATCCTTACTCAAAACTTGAAAACTTCACAACACAAAACTTAGCCAAAAATCTCGAGAGCTCCGCTAGTATAAGAAAACAAACCACCACTCAAAGGTACTCTAATGAACTCATTCTTTGTTTATAATGGTGTTAAAACTATTGTATTCCAACTTCTCTATGATTCATACCCCCCCCC
>LR738713.1:556473834-556493797 GCA_902687465.1 Secale cereale | reverse complement strand
CCCCCGATACTACTCATAGATTCATCAAAATAAGCAAACAACACACGAAAAACAGAATCTGTCAAAAACAGAACAGTCTGTAGCAATCTGTAACTTTCGAATGCTTCTGTAATTCTAATAAAATTTAAATAAATTGGTGGACGTGAGGAATTTTTCTATTAATCATCTGAAAAAAGAATCAACTAAAAAGCACTCTCCAGTAAAAAAATGGTACCTAATCTCGTGAGCGCTAAAGTTTCTATTTTTACAGCATGATCGCATAAACTTCACACAAGTCTTCCCAAAGGTTCTACTTGGCACAAACACTAATTAAAACACAAAACCACATCTAAACACAAGCTAGATGCAATATTTATTCCTAAACAGAACCAAAAGCAAAGAAAATAAAATTAGGTTGCCTCCCAACAAGCGCTATCGTTTAACGCCCCTAGCGAGGCTTGAGAATTCAATGATGCTCACATGAAAGATAAAAATTGAAGCACAAAGAGAGCATCATATAGCATGTGAAAATCACATATAAGTCTAACATACTTCCTATGCATAGGCATTTTATAGGAAAACAAATTAGCAAGACAAGCAAGATCTAACATATGCAAGGAAGAAGAAAGAAACAAGATCAATCTCAACATGGAGAGAGGTAATTTAGTAACATGAAGATTTATATAACTATATTTTCCTCTCTCATAATAATTGCATGTAGGATCATAAGCAAATTCAACAATATAACTATCACATAAAATATTCTCAACATGATCCATATGCATGCAAAGTTGACACTCTTCCAAAATAGTGGGATTAACATTAACTAAAGTCATCACCTCTCCAAACCCATTTTTATCAGAAAATTCATAAGATTGAACATTCTCCAAATATGTGGGATCTAAATTTGACACTCTTCCAAACTCACTTTTAATAATATTGCAAACACTATTATCAATCTCATATTCATCATGGGGCTTAAATAAATTTTCAAGATCAAAAGAAGAATCACCCCAATCATGATCATTGGAACAAATAGTGGTCATACCAAAACTGGTATCCCCAAGCTTAGGGTTTTGCATATTATTAACACAATTGACATCAAGAGAATTTGTAATAATGTCATTGCAATCATGCTTTTCGTCGAAGGAACTATCAAGTATGGGTGCAATAGCAACGATTTCATGTTTAACATAAGGAACTATAGCAAATTCATCTTCATAAATATTGGCATCATGGCCATAAGAATAGCAAGCGTCATGTTCATCAAGGGATATTTCAATCAAATCATCGGAATCATAATTATCTATAGATTCATGCATATCATTATTTTCTTTCAAAGCAGCGGTCATTCTTTCAATAAATTCTTTGACATGGACATTATGAGCATAATTTTCAAAGCAATATTTAAGTATGTTAAAATTTTCAGATTTGTAGAGAGTAATATCATACTTTTCAATCAACGAAGCAACTTCATAAGCACCCTTAAAAGCAACAAATTCTTCAATCTGTTCGATATCGTAGTAACTATAAACACCCTTTGCATAAGAAGATAAGAATTCATTATCATTAAACTCACATAGGTAGGGGAGGTGTTTTTTAGGGTTCTTAGAGCATCAATTAAAATCACAAATTTCACAAAGATTCCAAGCATAACACAGCAATCTTTTTATTTGATCCCATAACAGTCGCCCTTTTTCAGACAAATGGTGACGCACAAAATGAGCATGCTCATCTAAAGATTTCCCATCAACTAGGCTAGTTGGGGTTTCAGTATGAGAGCATAAGGATCGAAGATGATCCAAGTAGAACACTTTAAGGTGATCCATATCAATAGAATTTTAACAAGCAAAGATGCAAGAAAAGAGAAGGCACATGGCAACACAAGCAAACAAAAAGGCACACTGTCGGTGTACTAAGATAGGGGTACCTTAGTACCCCAACTTGTGCACGGGCAGTAGCAGCTTCCCGCGGCAGGGTTTACCACGTGCTCGCCGGAAACCTTTCTGGTCCTTATAAAGCCATTCAAAAACAAAGTACACAAGACAGAAGATCAAGGCCCCGGCAAGTGGAGCTTGCCGGGAAGGCTACATCAGGCTCAAGATTATCACATTAACACAACACCCTGGCGAGAGGAACTTGCCAGGAAGACCAGAAGACTGCATCTTAGAAGACATGCCTCGGCGCACCCTGCGCCCCGGCAGGACCCGGGGAGCGACAAGCTTCCGGGTCCGGCAAGATCAAGACCCCGGCAAGGTGCTTGCCGGGGGAAGCCTGCGCTGTGTGCCCGCGCTCCAGCTCATCGGCCCACGCGTCGCCCTGGGGGCCTTCCAGGGACGCGTGGCGGATGGCTGTGCAGCCTGGGGGACACGGTGGCACGCCACGGTGACGAGGCTACCGCCGTGGCGAACGGAGACGCATGGACGGCTGCTTTTGGGGTCGACGGTGACGGGCATTTAATGCCCTTGTCCCCCACTGTCAAGGTTAGGTGAAGACCACTGTTCGGTCACTGTTCATGCATTGTTCCCGCACTGTTACAACTACCACCAAAGTTACATTTTTGCCCTCCTCTACGTTGACACCTGTCGGTGACCCCTTGAGCTATAAAAGGAGGCCCATGCACAACGTAGAAAGGGTTCGGAACCTAGACATCTCTCTTGCTCGGTGTAGCTAGCTCTTCGAGCTCCCGAGCCCAAGAACTCAATACAATCTAAGCAGGAGTAGGGTTTTACGCGTCCGCGCGGCCCGAACCTGGGTAAACTGCTCGCGTGTGCTCCTCGATCCGCTCTTCGTGCTCCCTCCGCTCCCTTACCGCAACGTAGAAGGGGCTCCGGTCCCATAGGTGCTCGTGGTGGACAGTTTCCCCCGACATCTTTGGCGCGCCAGGTAGGGGGCGTCAAGGTTGTGCGAACCTGATCCTGCGCTCACGCGGGCGCAATCTTCATCAACCTCTCCAGCTTCATCAACTTCATCAGCAGCAACATGGCCCCGAAGAAGAAGACTTCGGAGGTTGCAGGCCTGTCTGCATCAATCCCACCACCACCAGAACCAACGGTTGGTGGAGGAGATGTTGGCGGAAGGGTGGTCGCCGACGAGGAAACTCACGGCGCCACCAAGTCCAAGGACAAGACGGACGACCGGGCCAACTCCAAGGCCTCGGTCTCCGTAGACGCACCACGTCCATCTCAGCAGACGACAGGCCAGCAGCGCCGTGGTACAGGAGGTACCATCCGCTTGCTGGGCCAAGGACAAACCGGAGGATCGCGGGATGCTCACGGCCATCGTCCTGGCATGAGCAAGGCGCGGTCGCCGGGGCGAGAGACTGCTCCTTCTAACCCTGTTAGAAGTCCGAGCATATCTCGCTCCTCGCACCGCTCGCCGCCGCTCCCCTCCTCTCCAGCAGAAGCTCTCGCAAGAGCGCAACTGCTCCTCGACTTCCCTCCAGCGGCAGACAAGGCCGAAGACTGGAGGGCGACGATCCAAAGCCTCATAGCCTTCGCCAACAACGACACGCCGCAGCAGCCGGCGACCTCGTGGCCACGGCAAGTCGACCAGACGAAGGCCGACGGCGACAAGACCGCCGGGGGTGCAACCACCGTGCACTCCCCGCCGCGGAAGCAGAAGACGCCTCCCCGCCGGATTAACGTCGACGACGACTCCACGGCGTCGTCGGATCTGCGGGCTCGTCGGGACCAGCGCCAAGTCCTTGACGATCGGCGACAAGAAGATGCTCGGACGACAATCGAGCGCCGACGAGAAGCCCGACGACAATCGGATCAGCGCGCTGGGACCGCTGTCGACACGCACGCGCCCGGTGAGCCAGGCGACTTGCCGTACGCGGCAGGTTGCCCTGCGTTTACCCGTGAGCTGCGGCGCGTCCAGTGGCCCAGCATGAAAAACTTCAAGCCCGACGTACCCGAGAAGTACGACGGCAAGACGCACCCCTCGGAGTTCCTCAGCATCTACACCATCGCGGTGCAGGCTGCCGGGGGACGCGACGAGAAGATATTGGCCAACTACTTCCTGCTGGTGCTTAAGCCAAACGTCCGTTCTTGGCTTATGCACTTGCCGGAAGGCTCCATTTCTTCGTGGGCAGATTTGTGCCACCAGTTTGTTGGCGCCTTCACGGGCGGCCACAAACCCCACGGCCAGGAGAGTGATCTCCACATCTTGGCCTAGAAGGAAGGAGAACCCCTGCGCAAGTACATTCAACGATTCAGCCGCGTACAGCACAATATCCCTGACGTCCACCCCGCCGCGGTTATCAGCGCGTTCCACGAGAACGTGCGTAACCGTCGCATGCGGGAAGAGATGGCCATGACCAAGATACGGGATGTCAGCGAGCTCTACGCTCTAGCTGACAAGTGCGCGCGCGCCGAAGAGGGGAGGAGACTCCCCGGGGAGGATGCTGGCGCAGGGGGAAACGACAGCGAGGATGCCGCCCCGGCAAAGAAGAGCCGGCGGCGGAACAATAGAAAGAAGAAGAGCAAGGAAGTGTTGGTCGTCGAGCAGTCCGGCAAGGAGGCTCCCGCCAAGAAGGCACAGGCTGGCAGCTCCGACAAGGAGCCTGCCCCTGTGGCGACAGCCGACAAGCAGGACAGCTCCGACAAGCAATATTGCAAGATCCACCGCACCAAGGGCCACGACCTTTCGAACTGCAAACGAGTCGAGTACCTCGTAGAGCAGTAGAAAGCTGAATACGAGCGGCGCGACAAGGAGAAGGCCCGAGGTGGCGGAGGAGAGCCAAGAAAGAAGCGGCCATTCAACGGCCGGGGAGGACGCCGCGGCAAGGCTAAGCAGCGGCAAGGTGATCGACCTCCCCGGGGCCACGACAAGGATGAGGAAGAAGACGACAACGACGACATGGAGGAGGGTGATAACAGCGAGCAGGAGTTCCAGAAGGCCACAGAAGTTCTGTGTGTCGACGGAGGCGCCTCTCTGCACACTTCCCACCGCCAACTCAAGCAGTGGGTGCGGGAAGTAAACACAGCAGAGCCGCCCGTTGAGTCACGCAGGCTGCTGAAGTGGTCCAGCACGCCCATCATTTTTTATCTTGAGGATCACCCTGACCGCACAACGGCGGTCGGGTGCTTGCCGATGTTGGTCTCACCAACCATCCGCAACCTCAAGGTCACCAAAATGTTGGTAGACGGCGGGGCCGGCCTGAACTTGATCTCCTCGGCTGTGATCAAGAAACTCCAGATCCCAGACGGCGAGCTCGAAGAGACCGGTTCGTTCCAAGGAATAAACCCGGGAAGGAGCAAGCCGAAGGGGAAGATCACTCTGCCAGTGACCTTTGGCGGGGAACTCAACTTCAGGACGGAGAGGATAACCTTTGACGTGGCCGATATCCCATTACCATACAATGGGATACTTGGACGTCCTGCCCTCGCCAAGTTCATGGCAGCTTCCCACTACGCCTACAATGTACTCAAGATGCCGGGGCCGATAAGCGTCATCTCTGTCCCTGGCGACAAGAAGGACGCGCTTATCTGCGCCGACAAGATATACCGGGATGCAGCAGCCGCGGCAGAGAACAACGCACTTGCCGCTGAAGCTCCCGGGGGGAAGACCAAGACCAAGTCCGGCAAGAGCTCTAGAGCCCACTCCGGCAAACGCACCTCTTCGGAGTGCTGCGCTGCCGTCGAGGACGTTCCATCGAGCTCCACCGGCAAGTGCAAGAAGGGGATGGCCGCTCCACCGGCAACCAAGAAGGTGTCCGCCAAGGAGGACGGCACTGGTGGTACCTTCACCATCAGTGCTACACTTGACAACAAATAGGAAAGCACGCTCGTTGCCTTCCTGCGGGCGAATGTCGATGTGTTTGCATGGCAACCATCTGACATCCCCGGCGTTCCCAGGAAGGTAACTGAGCACAAGCTTGCTGTTTGTCCTCATGCGCGGCCCGTCAAGCAGAAGGTCAAGAAGCAAGCCGTGGAGCGCCAAGAATTCATCGCCGAAGAAATCAAGAAGTTGGAAGCAGCAGGCCTGGTCAGAGGCGTGATCCATCCCACGTGGTTAGCAAATCCTGTTGTCGTGCGTAAGGCCAACGGGAAGTGGAGACTGTGTATAGACTTCACTGATGTGAATAAAGCATGTCCCAAGGATCCATTTCCCTTGCCGCGCATTGACCAGATTGTTGATTCTACCGCTGGATGCGAGCTGCTTTCCATCCTTGATGCATATTCAGGCTACCACCAGATTTTTATGGCCAAGGAAGACGAAGAGAAGACTGCATTCATTACTCCATGTGGCACATATTGCTTCATACGCATGCCCTTTGGATTGAAGAATGCAGGCTCTACATTTGCAAGGGTGGTGCACACTGCTTTTGAGCCACAGATCCACAGAAATGTAGAAGCTTACATGGATGACATAGTGGTCAAGAGCAAGAGCAAAGATACCCTGATCCAAGACTTGGAAGAAACATTCGCAAATCTGCGCAAGATCCAGCTCAAGTTGAACCCCGAGAAGTGCGTCTTCGGAGTCCCCTCCGGCAAGCTTCTCGGGTTCTTCGTGTCCCAGAGGGGGATTGAAGCCAATCCCGACAAGATAAAAGCCATCGAGCAGATCGAAGCCCCGAAGCGCGTCAAGGACGTAAGGAGACTTGCTGGTTGTGTGGCTGCCCTCAGTAGGTTCATTTCAAAATCCGCGGAACACGCCCTGCCTTTCTTTAAAATTTTGAAGAAGGCAGGTCCTATGAAATGGACTCCGGAAGCGGAGGCAGCGCTGCAGGATTTAAAAGGATACATGTCCTCCACTCCAATACTTGTCGCACCTAAACCACAAGAGAAGTTGCTGATGTACTTAGCGGCAACCAATCAAGTGGTTAGTGCTGCGTTGGTAGCGGAAAGGAAGGCAGAGGAAGAGCCCACACCTCCGGCAAGCGAGCCCAACGACAAGCAGGGGGCTCCACCGGCAAGCTCTGGCCCCGACAAGGACAACTCTGCGCAGGAGCAAGGAGAAGTGCGAAGGAAGATGGTGCAGCGCCCAGTGTATTTCGTAAGTTCCCTCTTGCAGGGGCTAGATCGAGATACTCTGGGGTGCAGAAGTTGCTTTTCGGTCTCCTCATGGCCTCGAGAAAGCTGCGCCATTACTTCCAAGCACATGAGATAACAGTGGTCACTCGCTTTCCGTTGAAGAGGATATTGCAGAATCCAGAAGCAACAGGCAGGATCGTCAAGTGGGCGCTGGAATTGTCAAGCTTTGGTCTCAAGTTTGAAAGTACTTCAACCATACAGAGTAGAGCTTTGGCAGAATTCATAGCTGAATGGACCCCAACGCCGGATGAAGAAGTTCCAGAGACAAGCGTCCCCGTACAAGAAGCGACAAGCGAATGGGTAATGTACTTTGATGGTGCTTTCTCGCTGCAAGGCGCCGGTGCCGGCGTGGTACTCATAGCGCCCACCGGAGAGCACCTCAAGTATGTTATCCAGATGCACTTTCCCAGGGAACAAGCGACAAACAATACTGCAGAGTATGAAGGCTTGCTTGCCGGCCTCAGAATTGCAGTCGAACTTGGGATCAAGAAGTTGATTGTGCGGGGAGATTCTCAGTTGGTGGTCCGACAAGTAAATAAGAGTTACCAGAGCCCTTTGATGGAAGCTTATGTACATGAAGTGAGGAAGCTTGAAGAACACTTTGAAGGTCTGCAAATGGAGCATGTCCCAAGAGCTCAGAATGATATCGCAGATGGCCTTTCAAAGTGTGCTACAATGAAGTTACCTGTGGAACCAGGGACCTTCCTGCTCAAGCTAACTCAGCCATCCGTTACACCATCAGTTGGGCAGAACAAGAAGAGAAAGTTGGTCTCCGGCGACTACTTGCCGGCGGATCTCCCTGAGGCCGCCGCCAAGGTCCCCAAGATCAACAATCAGAACGCTGAGGAACAGTTTGCTCCTGCAGATCCAAGGGTCTGTACAGTTGAAGCAAGCGTTCCCGACAAGCCTTGCCCCGGCAGGCTTGCCGGGGAACCATCAGCTCCGGCAGAGCCAGAGGTTCTTGCCGTAGAAGCTGAGGTTCCCGCAGCGGCCTTCATGCCTTTAGTCCTTGCTGTTGAGCCTCGGGCTCCAGCATGGGCACAGCAGATCGTCCGTTTTCTGCAAACTGGAGAACTTCCCGACGACCCAGAAGAGATAGAGAAAATAACCAGGCAGTCAAGTATGTACCAGTTCGTGGATAACGAACTGTACAGAAGAAGGCTCAATGGTGTCAGGTTGAAGTGCATTTCCAGAGAAGATGGACAGAAGCTGTTGGCAGAGATACATGGAGGCATATGTGGCCACCACATTGGCGCAAGGGCACTTGCCGGAAAGGCGTTCCGGCAAGGGTTCTTTTGGCAAGAAGCCCTCCAAGATGCAACTGCACAAGTAACCAAGTGTGAAGCGTGCCAGTTCCATGCCAAGCAAATTCATCAGCCAGCTCAAGCTCTCCAGACGATCCCTTTGTCCTGGCCCTTCTCGGTCTGGGGGCTCGATATCCTCGGCCCCTTCCCCCGTGCTGTCGGGGGCTTTGAGTACTTGTACGTTGCAATCGACAAGTTCACAAAGTGGCCAGAAGTGGAACCAGTGAGAAAGGTGACAGCACAGTCAGCAGTCAGGTTCTTCAGGTCAATTGTTTGCCGTTTCGGAATCCCTAACAAGATCATCACCGACAACGGCACGCAGTTTACTAGTCGCACCTTCATGCAATACGTCCAAGACCTTGGCGCCAAGGTCTGTTTCGCTTCTGTTGCTCACCCGAGGAGCAATGGTCAAGCGGAGAGGGCCAATGCTGAAGTGCTGCGTGGACTCAAGACAAGAACCTTCGACAGGCTGCGCAAGTGCGGAAGAAACTGGATAGAGGAGTTGCCGGCGGCTCTTTGGTCAATCAGAACGACACCAAGTCGAGCCACCGGACAGACACCGTTTGCTCTTGTCTATGGAGCAGAGGCAGTTCTCCCCACGGAACTCGTATACAGATCTCCTCGAGTGCTCGCTTATGATGAGCTTGAGCAAGAGCAACTGCGACAAGATGATGCATTGCTCCTCGAGGAGGAACGTCTCCAGGCTACTGTACGAGCTGCTCGATACCAGCAAGCCTTGCGTCGCTATCATAGCCGCAAGGTTAAGGCCAGGAGTCTCGAGGAAGGCGACCTTGTTCTTCGGCGTGTTCAGTCCGCCAAGAATTCCAACAAGTTGACGCCGAAGTGGGAAGGCCCTTATCGGGTGAGACAAGTCACAAGACCTGGCGCTGTCCGCCTTGAGACCGAAGAAGGCTTACCGGTGAGCAATTCCTGGAACATAGAGCATCTTCGCAAGTTTCACCCATAAGGCGCGGTTGCCGTGATCCGCTCCGGCAACCACCTTTTGTACGAGTCTTGCCGCTGTCGCATGTAAACCTTTGTACAAAGCCGGGCGCAGATCCTGTGCATCAGTAAAGCTTTTATGTTTCGCACTATTTGCCATTTCCATGCTTTTCTTCGTTATTTGCATGCATTGTTTGGCATCTTGTGCAACACACATACACGGTAAGCATTAGCACGCCGAGAGGCCCTATACTTGTTTTCCCTCTTCTTTTTCTTTCCCTCTTAAGCAGAAGAAATGTTCCTCACGCACAAGTTTGCCGGGGGGAAGGAGGTGGAGGATGAACCAAGTGTTGTTCAAGAAAGAGAAGCTTGCCGGAGAACGAACAGATTATGAAAGCTAAGTTACCAGAATTTGAGCAGTTCAAATTTTTAAATTTTAGTTATCTTCCTTGAACAACCACACTTTGTATGGTAAACCTGTGCGCGGAGGAACCTACCCGTGGCTAGCCGCACCCTTACTTTGTTTTCGAGTACGCTCAACGACTTAAGTGAGCTGCGACAAGTGTCGCGCCCTTGCTTCGTTTTCGAGTTCGCTCAGCAAGCTAAGTGCGTTGCGACTAGCTGCGGCAAGGTTACTTGCCGGTGAGGCCTTTGCCAGCAGGCTGCTCAGAGTCCAGCACTCAGCGCTCGTGGCAAGGGCCCCTTGCCGGCAAGTTTCCTAAAAGCGTAGGGTAAAAAGCATACAAAGTAAAGGACCAAAGCAAGGGAGATAACACTGCATTGATTGATCAAAATAAGATAATATATTACAGAGATAACTTGTCGCAATGACTAATAGATTCATGTTCATGGCACACTTTGCAGCAGCAAAGGAAATAGAAAGAAAGAGGCCTAATCTACGCGGTCGCCTTCACGCCTGGAGATCTTGTTCACCTTGGCGACGATGTGGGCGACCTGCGCCTTCAACGCCTCCAGATCTGCATCGGCCGACAAGCTGCGGAGGACGTTGACGAGATTGATGCCAGGGTTGCGATAGACTATCTTCGTCAAGACGCGCTCCAAGGTGCCCGCGCAGAGCTGACGCGACTCCTCGGCCAGCTGCGCGGGGAGCTTCTCCTGCAGCCGTGCAAGCGCCGGCGCGATTCCCCTGAAGAAAAGACTTAACTTGGCGCTGTGGGGGAGATTCTGGTCCGGAGAATACACAAGGTGCTCCACCCTCAGCGCCATCAGTTCCTTGTCGATATTGGCGGCAGAGGCGACCAGATCGTCGGTCCACTGCTCCACAGCCCGGCTGAAGTTGTTCGCTAAAGTGGAGGCGCTCTCCACTAGGCCTCGTTCCTTGCGGAGCTCATCTTTCAGCTTCGTTTCGCGGTCCCGGGCAGCGTCAAGCGAATCAGTTAAAGTGGAGACCTTCAACTCCAAGTCAGCGATTGAATCTTTGGCGGCAGTAAGCTCGTCGCCCTTCTTGGAGAGTCGTACCTGCAAGTCAGAGTTGGTGTGGGCGTCCTTCTCCCGCTCCATGTTGAGCGCGGTGACCCTGTCCTCGCTTGCTTTAAGGTACTGCTCCAACTGCTCCACCTTGAGTTCGAGGCTCCTCTTGGCGGTCTCCGCGGCGGCAGCGGCTTCCTTCGCCTCCTTCAAGGCCCCGCCAAGAGCCTGCTCCCGGGCGGTGAGCTCGTCGTCATGGGCGTCGAGCTCAACCTTCCGTTGGTTGAGCGCCCCTTCCCGCCGAGATAACTCCTCGGCGGCCAGCCGCTGCCGCTCCTCTGCCTCAGCCTTCTCCAGGAGGAAGGCTTGCTGCTCCTCGGCAAGCCCTTCACGCTCCTCCGCCAAGTTGCGGAGAGCTGCCTGGTTGGCGGCGTGGAGTTCGGCAGCGCGCTTCTCCAAGTCCACTCCAGCCTTGGCGGCAAGAGCTTCCCGGGAGTCCAGCTTCGCCTGCCTGGCCCGGTAAAGGGCCAGGAGCCGGCGAAGTAGCTTCTCCTCTTCGGGCTCGTCGCTCCCGCCAGGCGCTTCAACAATCTTCAACCCCGCGGAGGCAAGGACCTCTCCATCAAAGGTCTCTCCCTCCACGGGGGCTCGCGACGAAGACCCCCACGGGACTTGTATGAAGACCCCGTTGGGGGCCTCAAGATAAACGCCTGGCTGCTCCTTGGCGGTGGAGGGATCGGCGGCCGGTGCAGCGCTTGACGCTCCTGCTGCCTCCGGGCCAGCAGTGTGGTCGCCGTCCCCCTCCCCAGTCGCGGCGTCTGCGGCCGGGGCGGTCTCCTCAGCAGCGGGCTCGTCGGCTCCGGCCATGCCCTCAGTGGCAGTGGCGTTGCCGTCGTCGCCTTGCGCGCCCTCCTCGCCGGCGGCCTCAGTCTCCATCCGCTCTGTCGCAGGAGGATCTAGCAGAAGAAAAAGAAAAGAAAAGATCAAGCAAATATCCAAAAAGACAAGTCCAAGAAGATAAAGCTACAAGACATACCTTCGAGGACTTCTACGACGACAGGCTCCCTCCCCGGGGAGTCCTCCCTTGGCGGCGGAGCGGTGGCCCCTGCTGGCGGAGGGCCGCCCGCGCCCTCCCTTGGCGGGGTGGCCACCCTTGTCGGGCTGCTCACCCTTGGCGGGGAGCCCGCCCTCGGCGGGGTGCCCGTCCTTGGCGGAGCGCTCTCCCTCGCCGGGGAGCTCGCCCTTGGCGGGGAGGGTGGAACCTGTGGCTCGTCGGGGGTAGTCTCCGGGCGCTCCTGCGGCTGCGGCTCCATTTCTGCACAAGACAAACAAGACAAACAAGGCAACAAGATATTAGTACAAGCTAAAACCTCAAGCGCGCCCGACGAACAAAAAATCCAAAACCCAGACTTACGCTGGGGGCTGCGCTGGGGGCTGCTCCTCGGAGCAGCAGGTTGGTCCGGCAAGCCTGCCGCTGGCGCGTCTCCGGTCGCCGCGGCGGGCGAGTCATCTTCGACCTCAACCACAGGAATCTTGGCCCTCTTCGCCATCCGCTGGGTCAGGGTCCTGCAAGCAAAGCAAAAACAAGATCAGAATCATCAAAGAAAGAATCAAGACAGAATCGAAGAAGTTACAAGCAGCAAATACTTACTCCTCTTCCTCGTCGTCGTCGGAGCTAAGGGCGGAGAAGTCGAACTCCACCTGAGCTGCTCCCGCGCGAGGAGCAGGAGGAGAAGGCTCCCTCGGGCGCTTGGCGGTCTCCGGGGCTGGGGGCTGCGAAGACCCAGCCTCCATTGACGCCGAGGCCCGAGGAGCAGGCGGAGCGGCCGCTTCGCTCCGGGAGGATCCTCCTCCGCTTGGCGCTGGTGCGCGGGGCGCCCCCGTCGCGGTTTGGCTCGCCCTGGTGGCGCGCGTCGCCCGGCGAACAGGCTGCTGTCGGGGCGCCTGCGCCCTCGTCGCTGTAGCCGCCTTGCGGAGGCGCTTCAGCGGTGCTTGCTTAGGACTTGCCGGAGGCGGGGAGTTCTCTGAGGACGAGGAGGCGTCGTCGTCAAGTCCTAGAGATCCGCCGGTGTCTTCATCGGCCTCGACGTCCTCCTCCTCCTCCCCGGCAGGCCCGCTGGGTCCAGCATCTTGTCCTGCGGCCCCGCTCCCTCCGGCGGCTCCGCTCCCTCCGGCACCCTCGCCACCTGCGGCGGCCTCGCTCACAATCCCGGGAATCACGGCATGCCTCAGGGAAGGAACCCCGGCAAGCTCGTCGGGCGGAAGCTTGAGCAGCCTGCGGATCTCTGCCTCTTCTGCTTGGCACGCCTCGTCCGCGGCCTGCCTCGTCAACGGTGAATCCGAAATCTCCTGCCGCTGCGGCTGCGGCGGCCTCTTCCATCCGGGAAGCGATATAGGCTATATCCCGCTCTGTGGTGGCCCGGGTGAGACCCTTGTTCTCCTCGGTGTTCTTCGGCACCTCGACCAAATTGTCGAAGAAGTTCAGTATCGCGTCCGGCGGAGGCTCTATCCAGGTGGGGTCGACACCGTGGGAGTCACACGCGGGCATCATCGCGCGCAAGGAGTCCCGGGCAGTGCTGTTGCATAGCGGCACCACTCCCCGGGGAGATCTAAACCACTCCGGATGGGCCGGGTCATGCTTGAAGAGCTCCCGGACCATCCCCTTCAGCTCCAAAGCAGTAAAGTTGAAGTTCAACCCAGGGCGCAGCCTCATAATATCCGCCGCATTGCCAAATTCCCATGCTGGCCTTTTCCTTTCTTGTAAAGGGGCAATGCGGCGGCGGAGGAAATCCTCCCCTACCTCTCCGATGGTCAGTTTAGCTACCCAGAGACGAAGTATCCTGATGAGGGCAATGTTCAGCTTGCCGTCTTCCGGGGCCAGTTCGCTCCAGTCTCTGTCGCGCACTATTGTAGTTGTGCGCGGCGCGGTGAAGGGCTCTGGCTGGTCCTCCACTACCCAACACCAATCTGCGCGCCATTCTTCCCACTTGCCGCGGAGTTCTCCTTTCAGATATGAGTCCTTCTTATTCAACCGGAAGATCCAGGAGATACCTCCGGAGAGGGGAGCGCCAGCCTCTACTCTAGGCATAAAGAAATGGCGAAAGAGCGCTACGTTTGGATGGATCCCCACATAGTTCTCGCACAGATGTGCGAAAACCGCCATCGTAAGGATGGCGTTGGGGGTAAAGTCTAGGAGGTGGAGGCCATATGTGTTCATAATGTCGCAGAAAAACTCCGAGTACGGAGGGCACAATCCACAATGGAAGAAGACAGCAAAGACGAAATACCCGCCGGGAAACAGATCTCTGGCGACGGCGGGGTAGGTTCTGGTGCGGGGATGAGCTTTGGTCTCCTCGGACCAGAAGAGGTAGTACTTGTTCCACAGCTCCCTCGTGCTGAGCCGCGGCGCGAAGACCACGTTCCTCTTCCGCAGGGCGGCAAGCTTCGCCGCCTGCTCGGACTTCTCCTTCTTGGTCTTCTCCGCTTTCGCCTTCTCGCTCTTCGGAGCCATGGCGGAGGCGGCGAGGGAAGGAGCGAGGAGCTCGATGGCGCCGCGGACACGGAAGATGGCGGAGGAGGGGTGGAGGCAAAGTGCAGCGGAGGTTTTCTGGAGGATGAAGGCGCAATGAAGACGAAGGAGGGAAACTGCCCCTGCTTCCTCTGCTTTTAAGGGGGGAGTGGGGGACGCTCCGCATTTCCCATTAAAGAACGAGGCCACAATCTCTCCCACGACGCCGCAATCGACGCGTGCCGTTAGGGAGGGGCGCGGCGGATGCGGAAGGGGATTCGGCGTGCCGTGGGCCGCGCGTGCCCGTGCATTGTTTTGGGCCTGGCCCAACAACGCTCGGCACCGTGTGTGGCCCAGGCACGGGGGCTCCTGTCGGTGTACTAAGATAGGGGTACCTTAGTACCCCAACTTGTGCACGGGCAGTAGCAGCTTCCCGCGGCAGGGTTTACCACGTGCTCGCCGGAAACCTTTCTGGTCCTTATAAAGCCATTCAAAAACAAAGTATACAAGACAGAAGATCAAGGCCCCGGCAAGTGGAGCTTGCCGAGAAGGCTACATCAGGCTCAAGATTATCACATTAACACAAGACCCTGGCGAGAGGAACTTGCCAGGAAGACCAGAAGACTGCATCTTAGAAGACATGCCTCGGCGCACCCTGCGCCCCGGCAGGACCCGGGGAGCGACAAGCTTCCGGGTCCGGCAAGATCAAGACCCCGGCAAGGTGCTTGCCGGGGGAAGCCTGCGCTGTGTGCCCGCGCTCCAGCTCATCGGCCCACGCGTCGCCCTAGGGCCCTTCCATGGACGCGTGGCGGATGACTGTGCAGCCTGGGGGACACGGTGGCACGCCACGGTGACGAGGCTACCGCCGTGGCGAACGGAGACGCATGGACGGCTGCTTTTGGGGTCGACGGTGACGGGCATTTAATGCCCTTGTCCCCCACTGTCAAGGTTAGGTGAAGACCACTGTTCGGTCACTGTTCATGCACTGTTCCCGCACTATTACAACTACCACCAAAGTTACATTTTTGCCCTCCTCTACGTTGACACCTGTCGGTGACCCCTTGAGCTATAAAAGGAGGCACATGCACAACGTAGAAAGGGTTCGGAACCTAGACATCTCTCTTGCTCGGTGTAGCTAGCTCTTCGAGCTCCCGAGCCCAAGAACTCAATACAATCTAAGCAGGAGTAGGGTTTTACGCGTCCGCGCGGCCCGAACCTGGGTAAACTGCCCGCGTGTGCTCCTCGATCCGCTCTTCGTGCTCCCTCCGCTCCCTTACCGCAACGTAGAAGGGGCTCCGGTCCCATAGGTGCTCGTGGTGGACAGTTTCCCCCGACACACACAGAAAAAAGGCGAATAAAATGGCAAAGGTGAAGTGGGGAAGAGGAAAGCAAATATTGTAATGCAAGGGATAATAGTTTGTGATGGGTACTTGGTATATGACTTTTGCGTAGATCTCCCCGGCAACGGCGCCATAAATTATTCTTGCTACTTCTCGAGCTTGTGTTGTATTCCATCGAAGAGGAAAGGGTGATGCAGCACAGTAGCGTAAGTATTTCCCTCAGTTTTTGAGAACCAATGTATCAATCCAGTAGGACACCACGCGCGAGTCCCTCGTACCAGCACAAACAAATAAGAACCTTGCAGCCAACGCGATAAAAGGGGTTGCCAATCCCTTCTCGGTCACTTACAAAAGTGAGATCTCATAGATATGATAAGATAATATTTTTTGTACTTTTGGTATAGAGATTGAAAGTAAATAATGCAAAGTAAAGTAAATAGTTGAAGGAAGAGTAATATGATAAAGATAGACTTGGGGGACATAGGTTTCACTAGTGGCTTCTCTCATGATAGCAGATTTCTACGGTGGGTGAACGAATTACTATCGAGCAAGTGATAGAAAAGCGCATAGTTATGAGAATATCTAGGCATGATCATTGTATATAGGTGATGACCCACAAGTGTAGGGGATCTATCATAGTCCTTTCGATAAGTAAGAGTGTTGAACCCAACGAGGAGCAGAAGGAAATGATAGGCAGTTTTCAGTAAGGTATTTTCTGCAAGCACTGAAATTATAGGTAACAGATAGTTTTGTGATAAGATAATTGGTAGCAAGTGACAAACGGTAAAAGTATATAAGGTGCAGCAAGGTGGCCCAATCCTTTGTGTAGCAAAGGACAAGCCTGGACAAACTCTTATGCAAGGTAAAGTGCTCCCGAGGACATATGGGAATTATCGTCAAGCTAGTTTTCATCACGATCATCTGATTCGCGTTCGGTACTTTGATAATTTGGTATGGGTGTTGACCGGTGCTTGGGTGTTGTCCTTACTTGGACAAGCCTCCCACTTATGATTAACCTCTAATGCAAGCATCCGCAACTACAAAAGAAGTATTAAGGTAAACCTAACCATAGCATGAAACAAGTGGATCCAAATCAGCCCCTTACGAAGCAACGCATAAACTAGGGTATAAGCTTCTGTCACTCTAGCAACTCATCATCTACTTATTACTTCCCAATGCCTTCCTCTAGGCCCAAATAATGGTGAAGTGTCATGTAGTCGACGTTCACATGACACCACTAGAGGAGAGACAACATACATCTCATCAAAATATCGAACGAAGACCAAATTCACATGACTACTAATAGCAAGACTTCTCCCATGTACTTAGGAACAAAAGTAACTACTCACAAGACATAATATTGTTCATGATCAGAGGGGTATTAATATGCATAATGGATTTAAACATATGATCTTCCACCAAATAAATCAACTAGCATCAACTACAAGGAGTAATCAACACTACTAGCAACCCACAGGTACCAATCTGAGGTTTGGGTACAAAGATTGGATACAAGAGATGAACTAGGGTTTGAGAGGAGATGGTGTTGGTGAAGATGTTGGTGAAGATAGCTCTCCCCAAGATGAGAGATTTGTTGGTGATGACGGCGGTGACGATTTCCCCCTCCCGGAGGGAAGTATCCCCGGCAGAACAGCTCTGTCGGAGCCCTAGATTGGTTTCTGCCTCGGTTTCGCCTCGAGACGGCGGCGTCTGGTCCAGAAAGCCTTCTCTTCAGTTTTTACAGGTCAAAAAACTTCATATAGGAGAAGATGGGCACCGGGGGCCCACCGGCTGGCCCTCGAGGCAGGGGGCGCGCCCTGGGATGGGGGGCGCGCGCCCCACCCTCGAGGCCAGCCAGTGGCCCCTCTCGTGGGTTTCTTTCTCCAGATATTTTTTATATTTTCCGAAACAATGTTATGTGGAGTTTCAGGGCTTTTGGAGTTGTGCAGAATAGGTTTCCAGAGTTTGCTCCTTTTCCAGCCCAGAATTCCAGCTCTCGGCATTCTCCCTCTTCATGTAAACCTTGCAAAATAAGAGAGAAAAGACATAAGTATTGTGACAAAACATGTATGAACAGCCCATAATGCAATAAATATCAACTTATAAGCATGATGCAAAATGGACGTATCAACTCCCCCAAGCTTAGACCTCGCTTGTCCTCAAGTGAAAGCCAATATCGAAAAATATGTCCACATGTTTAGAGATAGAGGTGTCGATAAAAACAGAATATGGACATGAGGGCATCATGATCATTCTTATAACAGCAACTTATATAAATGTAGTCATATGATCATTATGCTAAAGTAACAATTCATCCACAATATCAAGTATGAATCATAAACTTCATTGGAAACTAACAAACTTTGGTCTCGGTCATTGAAGCAATTGCAATTTATCGTAACATCAGAAAGAGTCAATATAAGAGCTTTTCAGCAAGCCTACATACTCAACTATCATATAGTCTTTCACAATTGCTCACACTCACGCAATACTTACGTTTCTGGAGTTTTAATCGGACATAGAGAAAGATAGGGGCTTATGGTGTTGCCTCCCAACCTTTACCTCAAGGGTAATGTCAACAGTAATAGATCATGAAAACTTACATCCAAGTGGGTATATATGTCAGGATCTTTCCAACACAATGTGCTTGCCAAAGGATAAAATGTAAAAAGGAAAGGTGGATTTCACCTTGACACTTATAAGACAAGAATAAAAGATAGGCCCTTCGCAGAGGGAAGCAGAGGTTGTCATGTGTTTTTATGGTTGGATGCACAAAGTCTTAGCATAGAGGAACTTCGCTTTATATTGCCACTTGTGATAAGGACCTTTATTATGCAGTCCGTCGCTTTTATTACTTCCATATCACAAGCTCGTATAAAGCTAATTTCTCCTACACTAATAAATCATACATATTTTAGCGGATTTGCAACATGACAACTTACTTGGAAGGATCTTTCTCAATCCATAGGTAGGTATGGTGGACTCTCATGGCAAAACTGGTTTTAAGGATATATGGAAGCACAAGTAGTATCTCTACTTAGTGGGAGGAATTTTGGCTAGCATGAGGGAGAAAGGCAAGCTCAACATGTTGGAAGATCCATGACAATATACTTTATTTCAGATATGAGAAGACATAACCCATTATGTTGTCTTCCTTGTCCAACATCAACTCTTTAGCATATCATACTTTAATGAGTGCTCACAATCATAAAAGATGTCCAAGATAGTATATTTGTATGTGAAGCCTCTCTTCTTTTATTACTTCCTATTAATTGCAACGATGACCAAAACTATGTTTATCACCTCCCAACAACTTTTATTTATCATACTCTTGTATGTGAAGTCATTACTTTCCATAAGATCAATATGATCTCTTTGATACTCTTTTTGTTTTCTTTTCTTTTTATCATGACCCAAATGAGGAAATCAAGCCCTTGACTCAACACTAATCTTTATTATATAGCTCACGGACTCGATTACAAAGGATAAAGCTCACAAAGCAAAAGCTCACAACTAGATCATGCTAACTTTATTCTAATAGATCAGGATACTACCAAAAGGATCGAACTAAGTAAAACGGTAAAGATATGAGTGATGGTGATACGATACCGGGGTCACTCCCCCAAGCTTGGCAGTTGCCAAGGGGAGTGCCCATACCCATATGATTATGCCTCCTTCTTCAGGGTTGGTGATGATGGGGTTGCAAGTAGTGACGGGGGATCCTCATATATCGAGCGTAGGAGATCTTCCAGCTTGCGGATAATACCTTTGAGAGCAGCTATGTAATCCTTCAACAAAAGATTTTCACTTGTGAGATGCTTGTTGCAGATCTGAGCTAACTCAAGCATCCTGAAAGCTTCTACCTCAGTTGAGGTAAAGAGATTAGGAAGGGATTTGGAGGTGTCTTTTTCTCCCACTGCCGGAGCCGGATCTTCCACCTCCATCTTGATCTTCTTCTCCTTGTGGATCTCCTCGGGTCCTTCCCTCTTCAGATCTATCTTCATCAGCCAAGCATCGTTGCCTTCGTTGTTGGACGAGGGAGACGACATGATGCCTGGCTTCGCAAACCTTAACAGAAAACAGCTCGAAACGAGAACAGAGGAATGTTGCGTGATACAGAGGTCAAAACCTTCGGGAGTTGATACGTCCAAAACGTATCTATAATTTCTGCTTGCTCCATGCCTCTTTTGGGTGATATTGCTATGATATTCATACACTTCCATACACTTTTGATCATATTTGGACTAACCTATTAACTCAGTGCACCCCAGTGCCGGTTTCTGTTTTCGGCTGTTTTTGTATTTCAGGTTTTCACATTACGAGAACTGCCAGGAAAAATCCAGAAAAATTATATAAAAAATCAGCGTTCCAGAACCTACCGTGCGTCCGAAGGACAGCCGGGGGGGCCACCAGGGCTCCAGG
>LR738713.1:556455323-556473685 GCA_902687465.1 Secale cereale | reverse complement strand
CCCCCCCTAGGCCGCGCCGGGGGGCGCCTGGGCCCCCCGAGCCCCGTCTGGTGCCCCCCTTTGGCATATATTTAGAGCGTTCCCCGAAACCCTCGAGACGGGAACTATTTTTCACGATCTCATCTCTGTTCCACCGCCGCCGCCGCTTCCAAGATCGGGAGCACCATGAGAACTCTTCCCGACACCCTGCCGAAGGGGAGGATCACCACCGGGAGCCTCTCCACCATCATGGACGCCTCCCGGATGAGTTGTGAGTAGTCTCCCTTGGACCATGAGTCCATGACCAGTAGCTATGTGATGTTCTCCTCCCGTTCTTGTGCTTCACTAATTAGTCCTTGTGAGATGCCCTACATGATCGAGGCACATATGTAATCCTTATGTTGTTGCTATGTTGAGTTTGCTGGGATCCGGTGGATTATGAGATTATGTTCAGATTGTGATTGAGTAATATATTTGATCTACCTCTTTTATATTTATGTTCATAAGTAATTCTTGCATGTTCTTCGCTGTTATTTATTGCTTTGGCCAAGTAATAGGTAGTGACTCCAAGAGGGAACGTTATGCTCGATTGTGGGTTCATGCCCCTCGATGACTAGCTTGAGTGACAGAAACATGAGTCTAGGGGATGTGTTGTTGCCACAAGGGGGAAAACAACGGTGCTTGTGCCCGCGGGTGCAAGGGTTGTTTACTTTACGCAAAGTTCTTTTAATGCAGTTGTCTGTTGCATTGAGTTTACACTATGGGTGGGACTCGCAACTTAATACCAGCGAGATGTTCTGGATAGATATCTCAAGGTGGATGATTAGTAGTAGATATTGATGGATTTCGGTCTACTTACTTTGGCGTACCGCCCATGCTTTGAACCTCAACCTTTCTTGCAATGTAGTCAGCATTGGTTTGCGCACATGGTCCTGTCAATTGCCCAGCTGTAATTCGTTTACCTCACATAGCTGTTTTATCGTCTTTTGGGAGAGAGACATCACTAGTGAACATCATGAGACTCCGGTCCATATTACCATCATTGATCACATCCACTATTTACTTTTCGCATTTATTTACTATTGCAAACATTATCTATCACTACTATCATTTGCGTTTAATCCTTTGTGAACTACAAGGCCGGAGGGATTGACAACCTCTCTGTACTCGTTGGGAGCAAAGTTATTTGTATCTGTGTGCAGGTCCATGTTGATTGCTAATATCTGGCGCCGTTAGCAGTTGACACCTTCTTGTTGAAACTAGGAGTCTCTGGGGATTCGATCCTTGGTATCTTGCCAAGGGAAAAACTTCCGCAACACTACATCTCACACCTTCCACTTGGGGTAACCAACGAGGGGCGAGAAGCCCATCAAGGAGTTTTTCTGGCGCCGTTGCCGGGGACTCCACTCTTCAGGATAGGGGAGTTGCATGCTATCTTTTACCTTTGCTTTTTAGTCTTGTTAGTTTACCTTTCAGTTTTGCTTTAGTATCTTTTTATCGAAAATCACAAAAATATTTATCTTGCTTGCTTGCTACTATGGGTTCCACCGAGAACACCAAGTTGTGTGACTTCACTAGTCACAACAACGATGACTTTATCAGCACACCTATCACTACACCTGCCACTTCAGCACCTTCATATGAAATTAAACCTGCTTTACTGAACTTAGTCATGAAAGATCAATTCTCCGGTGCTGGAGATGATGCTGCTTTACACTTGAACAACTTTGTTGAACTCTGTGATATGCAAAAGTACCAAGAAATAGATGGTAATATTGTTAAGCTTAAGCTTTTTCCTTTCTCCTTGAGAGGAGGAGCTAAAATTTGGTTTCAGTCTTTGCCTAGAAATAGCATAGATTCATGGGACAAGTGCAAAGATGCTTTTATTGGAAAATACTATCCACCTGCTAAAATTATCCAACTAAGAAGTAACATAATGAATTTTAAACAATTGGATAATGAACACGTTGCCCAAGCTTGGGAACGTATGAAATCTCTTATCAAGAACTGCCCTACTCATGGTTTGACTACTTGGATGGTTATCCAAACTTTTTATGCAGGCTTGAACTTTACCTCGCGGAACTTGTTAGATTCGGCCGCGGGAGGAACCTTTATGTCAACTACACTTGGTGCTGCCACGAAGCTTCTCGATGAGATGATGACCAACTATTCCCAATGGCACACCGAACGCGCTCCAACAGGTAGGAAGGTAAACTCTGTCGAGGAGATTTCCTCCCTAAATGAAAAAGTTGACTTGATCATGTCTCTACTTTCGAAGCAATCTTCTGTTGATCCTCGTGATGTTCCTTTAAATTCTTTGATTGCTCAAGAACAAGTAGATGTGAACTTTATCTCTAGAAACAATTTTAATAACAATGCTTATAGGAGTAATTTTGGTAGCAATCCTTATGGGAACAGCAATGCTTATCCTATCACCAAGAACTCCACCCAAAAAGATAGAGACTTGTCTGGCTATGAGAAACTTCTAGAAATAGAGAAGGCCACTAAGAATTACATGCACACCCAATATGAACAAAACAAAACCTTCTCGAGGCAATTAAATGAGCATACTGCTATCTTGCAAAACATTAGTAGACAATTAGAGAGCATAAATATTGAGATTTCTAACCTCCAGACTAGGCTCACTATCACTGAGACCCAAGTTTCCAACATGTCCCACACACAAGCCACTTTGATAAACCAAATGGCAGCTAAACCCGAAGTGGTTGCACCCCTAAGGGAGGAAGAAGATAGAATTAAGAGCCTTCCTACCCACCACATTGTTGCTACTATCCAAGTTGTTGAGGATATCCAAACTCTTAGCACCCAATGCACTCCTGGTCCCGATGTGTTGCTCCTGCACCAAGATAATGTGTGCCTTGATCAGGAGCTCCGCCAAATGCAAGGACTTGACGGTCCCATTATCACATCCCCGCACAACAGCCAGTAGGAAGCTCAGTTTGTTTGATCATGTATGCACCGCTAAGTTGAAGCACTTGGCCATGGCCATCTTCGCTATCTCACACGATGGGCCAGGCCCAAAATCTCAAGTAGGTTGGTTACTAGGGCCCTGATACGTCCAAAACGTATCTATAATTTCTGCTTGCTCCATGCCTCTTTTGGGTGATATTGCTATGATATTTATACACTTCCATACACTTTTGATAATATTTGGACTAACCTATTAACTCAGTGCACCCCAGTGCCAGTTTCTGTTTTCGGCTGTTTTTGTATTTCAGGTTTTCCCATTACGAGAACTGCCAGAAAAATACCGAAAAAATTATATAAAAAATCAGCGTTCCAGAAGGTTCTCGGTAGCCAAAGTACAGCCGGGGGGGGCACCAGGGCTCCAGGCGCCCTGGTGGCACCCCCCCCGCTGGGCCGCGCCGGGGGGGCGCCTGGGCCCCCCGAGCCTCGTCTGGTGCCCCCCTTTGGCATATATTTAGACCGTCTCCCAAAACCCTTGAGACGGAAACCCTTTTTCGCGATCTCATCTCTGTTCCGCCGCCGCCGCCGCTTCCAAGATCGGGAGCACCAGGAGAACCCTTCCCGGCACCCTGCCGGAGGGGGGGATCACCACCGGGAGCTTCTCCACCACCATGGACGCCTCCCGGATGAGTTATGAGTAGTCTACCTTGGACCATGGGTCCATGACCAGTAGTTATGTGATGATCTCCTCCCGTTCTTGTGCTTCACTAATTAGTCCTCGTGAGCTGCCCTACATGATCGAGGCACATATGTAATCCTTATGCTGTTGCTATGATGAGTTTGCTGGGATCCGATGGATTATGAGATTATGTTCAGATTGTGTTTGAGTAATATATTTGATTCACCTCTTTTATATTTATGTTCGTAAGTAATTCTTGCATGTTCTCCGTTGTTATTTATTGCTTTGGCCAAGTAGTAGGTAGTGACTCTAAGAGGGAACGTTATGCTTGATTGTGGGTTCATGCCCCTCGATGACTAGTTTGAGTGACAGAAACATGAGTCTAGGGGATGTGCTGTTGCCACAAGGGGGAAAACAACGGTGCTTGTGCCCGCGGGTGCAAGGATTGTTTACTTTACGCAAAGTTCTTTTAATGCAGTTGTCTGTTGCATTGAGTTTACACTATGGGTGGGACTCGCAACTTAATACCAGCGAGATGTTCTGGATAGATATCTCAAGGTGGATGATTAGTAGTAGATATTGATGGATTTCGGTCTACTTACTTTGGCGTACCGCCCATGCTTTGAATCTCAACCTTTCTTGCAATGTAGTCAGCATTGGTTTGCGCACATGGTCCTGTCAATTGCCCAGCTGTAATTCGTTTACCTCACATAGCTGTTTTATCGTCTTTTGGGAGAGAGACATCACTAGTGAACATCATGAGACTCCGGTCCATATTACCATCATTGATCACATCCGCTATTTACTTTTCGCTATTATTTACTATTGCAAACATTATCTATCACTACTATCATTTGCGTTTAATCCTTTGTGAACTACAAGGCCGGAGGGATTGACAACCTCTCTGTACTCGTTGGGAGCAAAGTTATTTGTATCTGTGTGCAGGTCCACGTTGATTGCTAATATCTGGCGCCGTTAGCAGTTGACACCTTCTTGTTGAACCTAGGAGTCTCTGGGGATTCGATCCTTGGTATCTTGCCAAGGGAAAAACTTCCGCAACACTACATCTCACACCTTCCACTTGGGGTAACCAACGAGGGCCGAGAAGCCCATCAAGGAGTTTTTCTGGCGCCGTTGTCGGGGACTCCACTCTTCAGGATAGGGGAGTTGCATGCTATCTTTTACCTTTGCTTTTTAGTCTTGTTAGTCTACCTTTCAGTTTTGCTTTAGTACCTTTTTATCGAAAATCACAAAAATATTTATCTTGCTTGCTTGCTACTCTGGGTTCCACCGAGAACACCAAGTTGTGTGACTTCACTAGTCACAACAACGATGACTTTATCAGCACACCTATCACTACACCTGCCACTTCAGCACCTTCATATGAAATTAAACCTGCTTTACTGAACTTAGTCATGAAAGATCAATTATCCGGTGCTGGAGATGATGCTGCTTTACACTTGAACAACTTTGTTGAACTTTGTGATATGCAAAAGTACCAAGAAATAGATGGTAATATTGTTAAGCTTAAGCTTTTTCCTTTCTCCTTGAGAGGAGGAGCTAAAATTTGGTTTCAGTCTTTGCCTAGAAATAGCATAGATTCATGGGACAAGTGCAAAGATGCTTTTATTGGAAAATACTATCCACCTGCTAATATTATCCAACTTAGAAGTAACATAATGAATTTTAAACAATTGGATAATGAACATGTTGCCCAAGCTTGGGAACGTATGAAGTCTCTTATCAAGAACTGCCCTACTCATGGTTTGACTACTTGGATGGTTATCCAAACTTTTTATGCAGGCTTGAACTTTACCTCGCGGAACTTGTTAGATTCAGCCGCGGGAGGAACCTTTATGTCAACTACACTTGGTGCTTCCACGAAGCTTCTCGATGAGATGATGACCAACTATTCCCAATGGCACACCGAACGCGCTCCAACAGGTAGGAAGGTAAACTCTGTCGAGGAGATTTCCTCCCTTAATGAAAAAGTTGACTTGATTATGTCTCTACTTTCGAAGCAATCTACTGTTGATCCTCGTGATGTTCCTTTAAATTCTTTGATTGCTCAAGAACAAGTAGATGTGAACTTTATCTCTAGAAACAATTTTAATAACAATGCTTATAGGAGTAATTTTGGTAGCAATCCTAGACCGTTCCCCTCTAATTCTTATGGGAATAACAATGCTTATCCTAGCACCAAGAACTCCACTACTGAACTAGAGATTATGCTTAAAGATTTCATCACTACCCAAAAAGCCTTTAATAAGAATGTAGAAGAAAAACTACATAAACTAGATGATCTCTCTTTTAAGGTAGACCATTTAGCCAATGAGGTAAAATTGCTAAAAATTAAAACTTCTCCTCTTGAGGAGAGGGAAGTCACTCCTATAAATGCTATTCAAGTGCAAATTAATGAAAACATTAGGATGATGGCTAAACTTAAAGAGAGATGGGCTAGAGAAAGGGAGGAAGAAGATAGAATTAAGAGCCTTCCTACCCACCACACTGTTGCTACTATCCAAGTTGTTGAGGATATCCAAACTCTTAGCATCCAATGTACTCCTGGTCCCATTGGACCTATTAATGGTGATGCTATGACTATAAAAACTACCAAACATGTGAACCTAAAGGACACCACTACCACTTTACTTGATGCTAATTACCTTGATTTTGATAATTGCACTCTTACCGAAGTTATTGATTTCCTTCACAAGATGTCTAGAGATCCCCGCACTAGCACGCTTAACCTTTCCTTCACAGAGCATATCACTAATGCTCTCATCAAAGCTAGGGAGGAGAAACTTAGAGTAGAAGCCTCCATACCTAGAAATCTAGAACATGGTTGGGATCCTATGATAAAAATTAAATTGAATGACTTCTCTTGCTATGCATTATGTGATGTTGGAGCTAGTACTTCTGTTATGCCCAAAAGAATATATGATATGCTTAAATTGAAACCTTATGATTCTTGTTCTTTTGGTGTTCGTCTCGTTGATTCTTCCATAAAGAAACCTTTGGAGAGGATCGACGATAATCTTATCATTGTCAATGACAACTATGTTCCCGTTGATTTTACTATTATGGATATTGAATGTGATCCTTCATGTCCAATTATTTTGGGACGTCCCTTTTTACGCACCGTTGGTGCTATCATTGACATGAAAGAGGGTAATATAAAATTTCAGTTTCGTCTCAAGAAAGGGATGGAACACTTCCCTCGAAAGAAGATCAAGTTACCTTTTGAGTCCGTTGTACGGGCTAGCTATTCTTTTACTCTTGATAAAACTTGATCTCTATGCATTATGCCTAGCTTAAAGGCATAAAAGAAAGCGCTTTTGGGAGGCAGCCCACATGAATAAAAAATTTATTTTGCTTTTGTTGTGTCTTGATGTTGTTTACTACAGTAGAATCATCATTGTATCTTTGCTTTTCAATTTTGTGCCAAGTATAGCCTCTGATTGCTAGAAAGTTCAAAAGTTGTGAGGTGCTGTCCAGGAAACAGATTCTGTCCTTGGATAGAAAAATTCGTATAAAATCACCAGGTCATATTTTTGGTCTGAATTTTTTCGACAGCGTTCTCTATATAATTTTTTTTCGTGCGTCTGTTCTGAGTTTTTTTATTTGAGTTGCAGAAGTGCCCCGAACAAATCGATTACTGCCTGCTGTTCTGTTTTTCACAGATTCTGTCCTGTTTTGCCTTTCTTTCATTTTGCAAATCAAGAGCTTGCTTTTTCTTTGCAAAAAACCTTTTGGCAATCTTGAGAAACAGTAGAACTTCAAGAATATCCTTATTTCCAGCAAGGTATAATTATTTTATTATGGGTACTAACCTCGCTAATCAGATTATGATGAGTTATGTATGAAGGGAGTTTTCAAGTGTGCGAGGGAAGATGATAAAAAGATTCAGGAGTGTCAAGCGCTCAAGCTTGGGGATGCCCCCGTGCACCCCCAAGAAATATTCAAGGAGACTCAAGCGTCTAAGCTTGGGGATGCCCCCGTGCATCCCCTTCTCCATCAACATTATCAGTTCGTCTTTCGTTCCACTATATTTTAATCACTTCATGTGTTATGTGTTATGCTTGGAGTGTCTTGCTTTTAGTTTCCTTTTTCGTTTTCCATAACGAGTCGGAACTCAGCTTTCTTTATGTGGGAGAGAAACACGCTCCACTTCTACCTAGAACATAACATAGAATTTTTATGTCTATCTTTGCTGTGTGTGTTCTTTGTCTTTTAATAGCTACTATCATGCTCTGCTCTTAGTATTCATGCTTATCTTTTCAAAGAGCTTTTGTTTAGTTGGTTGCTTGAACTCTCTTTAATTATCATGCTTATCTCATTAAGAGAATTTGCTTCTGTTGCATTGGTTGATATGTCTATGATAAAGATGCTACGTGCATGATGGCGCTTAGTAGTTCGTGTTTTCTTATGGTTAGTCTCAAATAGCTGGGGGATTCCCAATGTGTTATTGGAGTACCAACATGATTTGTTTGCCAATGATGTGGTATGGTTTAGTAATATCTTCCTTTGAGAATTTATTTTGATTGACTTGGCGTATGCTCACGCATATTTAAGACTGTAAAGAAAGTCTGTCAAGCCTTGATGATCTTTTAATTCTGAGTAGCGATATAACTTCCATGCCTGATTCAATATTGCTTTGTCTCTCTGCATGATTATGACCGTCATTGCTCTCTTAGTTGGTCGCTCCCAGTCTTTTGCTAACCTCCACCTGTACTAAGCGGACTGACTGCTTGTGCATCCACATCCTTTTAAACCAGTTATGCCATATGAGTCCACCATACCTACCTATATGTGGTATTTCACCGCCACTCCAAGTAATTTACATGTGCTACCTTTAAAACCTTCAATTTTTGCAATACATAGCTCATGGGAAAGTAGCTTAAAAAATATTGTGGTAAAGAATATGTTGCCTATGTATCTTATTTCTTATAAGTTGCCTGCTGAGCGGTAACCATGTTTCTGGGGACGCCATCAACTGTTACACTTTTGTTGAATATCATGTGAGTTGCTATGCATGTTCGTCTTGTCTGAAGTAAGGGTGATTTGCCATAGAGTTGAATGAGTATGCATATTGTTAGAGAAGAACATTGGGCCGCCAACCAAAGCCATGTATCATGGTGGAAGTTTTAGCTTGGACATTAATCCTCAATCTCTTATGAGAATATGCGTAAGCATTAAAGAGGAGTCCATTATCTATTTTCTATGTTGTCCCGGTATGGATGTCCTCAAGTTGAGATCTATCAAAAACGAGAAATCAAATGCGATCTATCTCCTTGGACCTTTATACAGGTGGCATAGAGGTACCCCTTTGTGACACTTGGTTGAAACATATGTAATGCAATGATAACTCATGGAAATCCGAGCTAATTAGGACAAGGTGCGAGCACTATTGGTATTCGATGCATGAGGCTTGCAACTTATAGGATGTCTTATGCATAACACATATGAAGTACTACTACCGTTGACAAAATTGCTTCTATGTTTTCAAAATAAAAAGCTCTAGCACATAACCATTCTTTTACTTTTATGTTGAGTCTCCACCTTCTTTTAAAGCACCAACTACTGAGAGCATGATTGTCATTCTGAGTGTAATGTGCATTGTCCCAAAGTAGCATTGTCTTTTGCATGATTGTGATATCGTTTATTCTGAAATCATTGTATCTAGTCATTACTTAAACCTTGAAGGTGCCCCTGCATTTATGTTTTGCTTCACTAAAGGGGGCAAGCTAGATATCACTTTATCATATTTACACATCATGTTCATTGCAAATCTATTTGATGTTTCAGTATCCTATTGTAAAACTTTCAGTCCTTTGTGATTTTCTCATGAGGCAACTTAATTATGAAGGAAATATGCCCTAGAGGCAATAATAAAGATGTTATTTGTATTTCCTTATATCATGATAAATGTCTTTTATTCATGCTAGAATTGTATTAACCGGAAACTTAGTACATGTGTGGATACATAGACAAAACAGTATGTCCCTAGTATGCCTCTACTAGACTAGATCATTGATCAAAGATGGTTATGTTTCCTAGCCATAGACATGAGTTGTCATTTGATCGACGGGATCACATCATTAGGAGGAGGATGTGATGGACAAGACCCATCCGTTAGCATAGCACTATGATCGTTTAGTTTAACTGCTATTGCTTTCTTCATGACTTATACATGTTCCTATGACTATGAGATTATGCAACTCCCGAATACCGTAGGAACACCTTGTGTGCTATAAAACGTCACAACGTAACTGGGTGATCATAAAGATGCTCTACAGGTGTCTCCGAAAGTATTCGTGGTGTTGGCATAGATCAAGATTAGGATTTGTCACTCCGAGCGTCGGAGAGGTATCTCTGGGCCCTCTCGGTAACACACATCACAATAAGCCTTGCAAGCAAAAGACTAATGAGTTAGTCACGAGATGATGTGTTACGGAACGAGTAAAGAGACTTGCCGATAACGAGATTGAACTAGGTATAAAGATACCGACGATCGAATCTCGGGCAAGTAACATACCGTTTGACAAAAGGAACAACGTATGTTGTTATGCGGTTCTGACCGATAAAAGATCTTCGTAGAATATGTAGGAGCCAATATGAACATCCAGGTTCCGCTATTGGTTATTGACCGGAGATGAGTCTCGATCATGTCTACATAGTTCTCGAACCCGTAGGGTCCGCACGCTTAACGTTTGATGACGATCGGTATTATGAGTTTATGAGTATTGATGTACCGAAGGTAGTTCGGAGTCCCGGATGAGATCACAGACATGACGAGGAGTCTCGGAATGTCCGAGACATAAAGATTGATATATTGGACGGCTATATTCGGACACCGGAAGTATACCGGAAAAGTTTCGGATTTATCGGGATTGCCGGAGGGGGTTACCGGAACCTCCTACGAAGGGGGATGGTCCATAGTGGGCCTTGTGGAAAGGAGAGAGGCAGCCCATAGGGCTGGCCGACGCCCCACCTAGTTCCTAGTTGGACTAGGATTGGTGGGAGGCGCCACCTCTTCCTTTTCCTACTCCATCTCTTCCTTCTTTGGTGATTCCTACTAGGAATAGGATTGCAACCCTATTCCTAGTAGGATTCCTTCCCTAGCCGCACCATAGGGAGTTGGCCGGCCCTCCTCCCTTGCTCCTTTATATACGGGGGCAGGGGGGCACCCAAAGACACACAAGTTGAATTGTTTTAGCCGTGTGCGGTGCCCCCCTCCACAGAATCACATCTCGGGCATACCGTCGCGGAGCTTAGGCGAAGCCCTGCGCCGGTGAACACATCATATCCGTCACCACACCGTCGTGCTGACGAAACTCTCCCGTGAAGCTCAACTGGATCAAGAGCTCGTGGGACGTCATCAAGCTGAACGTGTGCTGAACGCGGAGGTGCCGTACGTTCGGTGCTTGATCGGTTGGATCGCGAAGAAGTTCGACAACATCAACCGCATCACTTGACGCTTCCGCTCCCGGTCTACGAGGGTACGTAGACACACTCTTCCCTCTCGTTGCTATGCATCTGGTAGATAGATCTTGCGTGATCGTAGGAAAATTTTAAAATACTACGTTCCCCATCAGTGGCATCAAGAGCCAGGTCTATGCGTAGATGATATGCACGAGTAGAACACAATGATATTGTGGACGATACTAGTCATACTGCTTACCAGCATGTCATACTTTGCTTCGGCGGTATTGTGAGATGAAGCGGCCCGGACCGACATTACGCGTACGCTTACGCGAGACTGGTTTCACCGTTACGAGCACTCGTTGCTTAAAGGTGACTGGCGGGTGTCTGTCTCTCTCACTTTAGCTGAATCAAGTGTGGCTACGCCCGGTCCTTGTGAAGGTTAAAACAGCACATACTTGACGAAACATCGTTGTGGTTTTGTATGCGTAGGTAAGAACGGTTCTTGCTAAGCCCGTAGCAGCCACGTAAAACTTGCAACAAACAAAGTAGAGGACGTCTAACTTGTTTTTGCAGGGCATGTTGTGATGTGATATGGTCAAGACATGATGAGTTATACGGTTTTGTATGAGATGATCATGTTTTGTAAAGTTATCGGCAACTGGCAGGAGCCACATGGTTGTCGCTTTATTGTATGAAATGCAATCGCCATGTAATTGCTTTACTTTATCACTAAGCGGTAGCGATAGTCGTGGAAGCAATAGTTGGCGAGACGACAACGATGCTACGATGAAGATCAAGGTGTCAAGCCGGTGACGAAGGTGATCATGACGGTGCTTTGAAGATGGAGATCAAAAGCACAAGATGATGATGGCCATATCATGTCACATATTTTGATTGCATGTGATGTTTATCTTATTATGCTTCTTATTTTGCTTAGAACGACGGTAGCATTATAAGATGATCCCTTACTAAATTTCAAGGTATAAGTGTTCTCCCTGAGTATGCACCGTTGCGAAAGTTCGTCGTGCCGAGACACCACGTGATGATCGGGTGTGATAAGCTCTACGTTCAAATACAACGGGTGTAAGCCAGTTTTGCACACGCAGAATACTCGGGTTAAACTTGACGAGCCTAGCATATACAGATATGGCCTCGGAACACTGGAGACCGAAAGGTCGAGCGTGAATCATATAGTAGATATGATCAACACAAGATGTTCACCATTGAAAACTACTCCATCTCACGTGATGATCGGACATGGTTTAGTTGATTTGGATCACGTGATCATTTAGATGACCAGAGGGATGTCTATCTAAGTGGGAGTTCTTTAAATTAATATGATTAATTGAACTTTAATTTATCATGAACTTAGTCCTGGTAGTATTAGCATATCTATGTTGTAGATCAATAGCTCGCGATGTTGCTCCCCGTTTATTTTTCATATGTTCCTAGAGAAAACCAAGTTGAAAGATGTTAGTAGCAATGATGCGGAATTGTTCCGTGATCTGAGGATTATCCTCATTGATGCACAGAAGAATTATGTCCTTGACGCACCGCTAGGTGACAGACCTATTGCAGGAGCAGATGCAGACGTTATGAACGTTTTGACAAAAGCTCGATATGATGACTACTTGATAGTTTAGTGCACCATACTTTACGGCTTAGAATCGGGACTTCAAAAACGTTTTGAACGCCACGGAGCATATAATATGTTCCAAGAGTTGAAATTAGTATTTCATACTCATGCCCGTGTCGAGAGGTATAAGACCTCTGACAGTACTTTGCCTACAAGATGGAGGAGAATAGCTCAACCAGTGAGCATGTGCTCAGATTGTCTGGGTACTACAATTACTTTAATCAAGTGGGAGTTAATCTTCCAGATAAGATAGTAATTGACAAAGTTCTCTAGTCACTATCACCAAGTTAGTAGAACTTCGTGATGAACTATAAATATGCAAGGGATGAAGAAAGGAATTCCCAGCTCTTCGCGATACTGAAGTAGGCGAAGGTAGAAATCATGAAAAAGCATCAAGTGTTGATGGTTAACAAGACCACTTGTTTCAAGTAAAAGGCAAAGGGATAAAAGGGGAACTTCAAGAAGAATGACAAGCAAGTTGTCACTCCCGTGAAGAAACCCAAAGCTAAACTCAAGCCTGAAACAAGTGCTTATACTGCAAAGGAAATGGTCACTAAAAGTGGAACTGCCCTAGATACTTGGCGGATAAGGAGGATGGCAAAGTGAACAAAGGTATATTTGATATACAGATTATTAATGTGTATTTTACTAGTGTTCATAGCAACCCCTCGGTATTTGATATTGGTTCAGTTGCTAAAGAGTAGTAACTCGAAATGGGAGTTGCATAATGAACAGAAACTAGTTAAAGGATGAAGTGACGATGTATATTGGAAGCTGTTCCAAGATTGATATGATCATCATCGCACACTCCCTATACTTTCGGGATTAGTGTTGAACCTAAATAACTGTTATTTGGTGTTTGTGTTGAGCATGAATGTGATTTGATCATGTTTATTGCAATACGGTTATTCATGTAAGTTAGAGAATAATTGTTGTTCTGTTTACATGAATAAAACCTTCTATGGTCATACACCCAATGAAAATAGTTTATTGGATCTCGATCGTGTGATACACATATTCATAATATTGAAGCCAAAAGATGCAGGGTTAATAATGATAGTGCAACTTATTTGTGGCACTGCCGTTTAAGTCATATTGGTGTAAAACGCATGAAGAAACTCCATAATGATGGACTTTTGGAATCACTTGATTATGAATCACTTGGTGCTTGCGAACCATACCTCATGGGCAAGATGACTAAAACTCCGTTCTCCGGAACAATGGAGCGAGCAACGTATTTGTTGGAAATCATACATACTGATGTATGCGGACCAATGATTGTTGAAGCTCGCGGCGGGTATCGTTATTTTCTGACCTTCACTGATGATTTGAGCAGATATAGGTATATCTACTTAATGAAGCACAAGTCTGAAACATTTGAAAAGTTCAAAGAATTTCAGAGTGAAGTAGAGAATCATCGTAACAAGAAAATAAAGTTTCTACGATCTGATCGTGGAGGAAAATATTTGAGTTACGAGTTTGGTCTTCATTTGAAACAATGTGGAATAGTTTTCACAGCTCACGCCACCCGGAACACCACAGCATAATGGTGTGTCCGAACGTCGTAACCGTACTTTATTGGATATGGTGCGATCTATGATGTCTCTTACCGATTTACCACTATCGTTTTGGGTCATGCATTAGAGACAGCTGCATTCATGTTAAATAAGGGCCTCATCTGAATCCGTTGAAACAACGCCTTAAGAACTGTGGTTTGGCAAGAAACCAAAGTTGTTGTTTCTTAAAGTTTGGGACTGCGATACTTATGTGAAAAAGTTTCAACATGATAAGCTCGAACCCAAACCAGAGAAGTAAATCTTCATAGGATACCCAAAAGAGACTGTTGGGTACGCCTTCTATCACAGATCCGAAGGCAAGATATTCGTCGCTAAAAATGGATCCTTTCTAGAGAAGGAGTTTCTCTCGAAAGAAGTGAGTGGGAGGAAAGTAGAACTTGATGAGGTAATTGTACCTTCTCCCAGATTGGAAAGTAGTACATCACAGGAAATTGTTCCAGTGATTCCTACACCAATTAGTGAGGAAGTTAATGATAATGATCATGAAACTTCGGATCAAGTTTCTGCTGAACGTCGTAGATCAACCAGAGTACGTTCCGCACCAGAGTGGTACGGCAACCCAGTTCTGGAAATCATGTTACTAGACCATGATGAACCTACGAACTATGAGGAAGCGATGATGAGCCCAGATTCCGCAAAATGGCTTGAGCCATGAAATCTGAGATGGGATCCATATATGAAAACAAAGTATGGACTTTGGTTGACTTGCCCGATGGTCGGCAAGCCATCGAAAATAAATGGATCTTCAAGAGGAAGACCGACGCTGACGGTAATGTTACTGTTTACTAAGCTCGACTTGTTGCGAAAGGTTTTCGACAAGTTCAAGGAGTTGACTACGATGAGACTTTCTCATCCGTAGCGATGCTTAAGTCTGTCCGAATCATGTTAGCAATTGTCACATTTTATGAAATCTGGCAAATGGATAACAAAATTGCATTCTTTAATGAATTTATTAAAGAAAAATTGCATATGATGCAACCCGAAGGTTTTGTCAATCCTAAAGGTGCTAACAAAAATGTGCAAAGCTCCAGCGATCCATCTATGGACTGGTGCAAGCATCTCGGAGTTGGAATATACGCTTTGATAAGTTGATCAAAGCATATAGATTTATACAGACTTACGGTGAAGCCTGTATTTACAAGAAGTGAGTGGGAGCACTACAACCTTTCTGATAAGTATATGTGAATGACATATTGTCGATCGGAAATGATGTAGAATTTTCTGGAAAGCATAAAGGAGTGTTTGAAAGGAGTTTTTCAAAGAAAGACCTCGGTGAAGCTGCTTACATATTGAGCATCAAGATCTATATAGATAGATCAAGACGCTTGATAAGACTTTCGATGAGTACATACCTTGATAAGATTTTGAAGTAGTTCAAAATGGATCAGTCAAAGAAGAAGTTCTTGCCTGACTTGTAAGGTGTGAAGTTGAGTAGGACTCAAAGCGAGACCACGGCAGAAAATACAGAGAGAATGAAAGTCATTCCCTATGCCTCAGCCATAGGTTCTATAAAGTATGCCATGCTGTGTACCAAACATGTTGTGTACCTTGCCATAAGTTTGTCAAGGGGGTACAATAGTGATCCAGAAGTAGATCACTGTACAGCGGTCAAAATTATCCTTAGTAACTGGATGACTAAGGAAATGTTTCTCGATTATGGAGGTGATAAAGAGTTCGTCGTAAAGGGTTACGACGATGCAAGCTTTGACACTAAATCCAGATGACTCTAAAGTATCAATCTGGATGCGTATTGAAAGTGGGAGCAATTAGCTTGAGTAGCTCTATGCAGAGCATTGTAGACATAGAAATTTGCGAAATACATACGGATCTAAATGTTGCAGACCCGTTGACTAAGCCTCTTCCACGGGCAAAACATGATCAGCACCAAGACTCCATGGGTGTAAGAATCATCACTTTGTAATCTAGATTATTGACTCTAGTTCAAGTGGGAGACTGAAGGAAATATGCCCCAGAGGCAATAATAAAGATGTTATTTGTATTTCCTTATATCATGATAAATGTCTTTTATTCATGCTAGAATTGTATTAACCGGAAACTTAGTACATGTGTGGATACATAGACAAAACAGTATGTCCCTAGTATGCCTCTACTAGACTAGCTCATTGATCAAAGATGGTTATGTTTCCTAGCCATAGACATGAGTTGTCATTTGATCAACGGGATCACATCATTAGGAGAATGATGTGATGGACAAGACCCATCCGTTAGCATAGCACTATGATCGTTTAGTTTAACTGCTATTGCTTTCTTCATGACTTATACATGTTCCTATGACTATGAGATTATGCAACTCCCGAATACCGTAGGAACACCTTGTGTGCTATCAAACGTCACAACGTAACTGGGTGATCATAAAGATGCTCTACAGGTGTCTCCGAAAGTATTCGTGGTGTTGGCATAGATCAAGATTAGGATTTGTCACTCCGAGTGTCGGAGAGGTATCTCTGGGCCCTCTCGGTAACACACATCACAATAAGCCTTGCAAGCAAAAGACAAATGAGTTAGTCACGAGATGATGTGTTACGGAACGAGTAAAGAGACTTGCCGGTAACGAGATTGAACTAGGTATAAAGATACCGACGATCGAATCTCGGGCAAGTAACATACCGTTTGACAAAAGGAACAACGTATGTTGTTATGCGGTTCTGACCGATAAAAGATCTTCGTAGAATATGTAGGAGCCAATATGAACATCCAGGTTCCGCTATTGGTTATTGACCGGAGATGAGTCTCGGTCATGTCTACATAGTTCTCGAACCCGTAGGGTCCGCACGCTTAACGTTTGATGACGATCGGTATTATGAGTTTATGAGTATTGATGTACCGAAGGTAGTTCAGAGTCCCGGATGAGATCACGGACATGACGAGGAGTCTCGGAATGTCCGAGACATAAAGATTGATATATTGGACGGCTATATTCGGACACCGGAAGTATACCGGAAAAGTTTCGGATTTATCGGGATTGCCGGAGGGGGTTACCGGAACCTCCTACGAAGGGGGATGGTCCATAGTGGGCCTTGTGGAAAGGAGAGAGGCAGCCCATAGGGCTGGCCGGCGCCCCACCTAGTTCCTAGTTGGACTAGGATTGGTGGGAGGCGCCACCTCTTCCTTTTCCTACTCCATCTCTTCCTTCTTTGGTGATTCCTACTAGGAATAGGATTGCAATCCTATTCCTAGTAGGATTCCTTCCCTAGCCGCACCATAGGGAGTTGGCCGGCCCTCCTCCCTTGCTCCTTTATATACGGGGGCAGGGGGGCACCCAAAGACACACAAGTTGAATTGTTTTAGCCGTGTGCGGTGCCCCCCTCCACAGAATCACATCTCGGGCATACCGTCGCGGAGCTTAGGCGAAGCCCTGCGCCGGTGAACACATCATATCCGTCACCACACCGTCGTGCTGACGAAACTCTCCCGTGAAGCTCAACTGGATCAAGAGCTCGTGGGACGTCATCAAGCTGAACGTGTGCTGAACGCGGAAGTGCCGTACGTTCGGTGCTTGATCGGTTGGATCGCGAAGAAGTTCGACAACATCAACCGCATCACTTGACGCTTCCGCTCCCGGTCTACGAGGGTACGTAGACACACTCTTCCCTCTCGTTGCTATGCATCTGGTAGATAGATCTTGCGTGATCGTAGGAAAATTTTAAAATACTACGTTCCCCATCAAATTACTATAGAATCATTGTCTCAGTAAGCTTTTTGTCATATGACTATGAAAAAGTCCTATATGTTTAATAGCATGTCACCATAGAAATTATTCTTGTTATCATTTACCTACTCGAGGACGAGCAGGAATTAAGCTTGGGGATGTTGATACGTCCAAAACGTATCTATAATTTCTGCTTGCTCCATGCCTCTTTTGGGTGATATTGCTATGATATTCATACACTTCCATACACTTTTGATCATATTTGGACTAACCTATTAACTCAGTGCACCCCAGTGCCAGTTTCTGTTTTCGGTTGTTTTTGTATTTCAGGTTTTCACATTACGAGAACTGCCAGGAAAAAACCAAAAAAATTATATAAAAATCAGCGTTCCAGAACCTACCGTGCGTCCGAAGGACAGCCGGGGGGGCCACCAGGGCTCCAGGCGCCCTGGCGGCGCCCCCCCC
>LR738713.1:556440021-556455254 GCA_902687465.1 Secale cereale | reverse complement strand
CCGGGCCGCGCTGGGGGGCGCCTGGGCCCCCCGAGCCCCGTCTGGTGCCCCCCTTTGGCATATATTTAGAGCGTTCCCCGAAACCCTCGAGACGGGAACTCTTTTTCGCGATCTCATCTCTGTTCCGCCGCCGCCGCCGCTTCCAAGATCGGGAGCACCAGGAGAACTCTTCCCGGCACCCTGTTGGAGGGGAGGATCACCACCGGGAGCCTCTCCACCACCATGGACGCCTCCCGGATGAGTTGTGAGTAGTCTCCCTTGGACCATGAGTCCATGACCAGTAGCTATGTGATGTTCTCCTCCCGTTCTTGTGCTTCACTAATTAGTCCTCGTGAGCTGCCCTACATGATCGAGGCACATATGTAATCCTTATGCTGTTGCTATGTTGAGTTTGCTGGGATCCGATGAGATTATGTTCAGATTGTGATTGAGTAATACATTTGATCTACCTCTTTTATATTTATGTTCATAAGTAATTCTTACATGTTCTCCGTTGTTATTTATTGCTTTGGCCAAGTAATAGGTAGTGACTCCAAGAGGGAACGTTATGCTCGATTGTGGGTTCATGCCCCTCGATGACTAGCTTGAGTGACAGAAACATGAGTCTAGGGGATGTGTTGTTGCCACAAGGGGGAAAACAACGGTGCTTGTGCCCACGGGTGCAAGGATTGTTTACTTTACGCAAAGTTCTTTTAATGCAGTTGTCTGTTGCATTGAGTTTACACTATGGGTGGGACTCGCAACTTAATACCAGCGAGATGTTCTGGATAGATATCTCAAGGTGGATGATTAGTAGTAGATATTGATGGATTTCGGTCTACTTACTTTGGCGTACCGCCCATGCTTTGAACCTCAACCTTTCTTGCAATGTAGTCAGCATTGGTTTGCGCACATGGTCCTGTCAATTGCCCAGCTGTAATTCGTTTACCTCACATAGCTGTTTTATCGTCTTTTGGGAGAGAGACATCACTAGTGAACATCATGAGACTCCGGTCCATATTACCATCATTGATCACATCCACTATTTACTTTTCGCATTTATTTACTATTGCAAACATTATCTATCACTACTATCATTTGCGTTTAATCCTTTGTGAACTACAAGGCCGGAGGGATTGACAACCTCTCTGTACTCGTTGGGAGCAAAGTTATTTGTATCTGTGTGCAGGTCCATGTTGATTGCTAATATCTGGCGCCGTTAGCAGTTGACACCTTCTTGTTGAAACTAGGAGTCTCTGGGGATTCGATCCTTGGTATCTTGCCAAGGGAAAAACTTCCGCAACACTACATCTCACACCTTCCACTTGGGGTAACCAACGAGGGGCGAGAAGCCCATCAAGGAGTTTTTCTGGCGCCGTTGCCGGGGACTCCACTCTTCAGGATAGGGGAGTTGCATGCTATCTTTTACCTTTGCTTTTTAGTCTTGTTAGTTTACCTTTCAGTTTTGCTTTAGTATCTTTTTATCGAAAATCACAAAAATATTTATCTTGCTTGCTTGCTACTATGGGTTCCACCGAGAACACCAAGTTGTGTGACTTCACTAGTCACAACAACGATGACTTTATCAGCACACCTATCACTACACCTGCCACTTCAGCACCTTCATATGAAATTAAACCTGCTTTACTGAACTTAGTCATGAAAGATCAATTCTCCGGTGCTGGAGATGATGCTGCTTTACACTTGAACAACTTTGTTGAACTCTGTGATATGCAAAAGTACCAAGAAATAGATGGTAATATTGTTAAGCTTAAGCTTTTTCCTTTCTCCTTGAGAGGAGGAGCTAAAATTTGGTTTCAGTCTTTGCCTAGAAATAGCATAGATTCATGGGACAAGTGCAAAGATGCTTTTATTGGAAAATACTATCCACCTGCTAAAATTATCCAACTAAGAAGTAACATAATGAATTTTAAACAATTGGATAATGAACACGTTGCCCAAGCTTGGGAACGTATGAAATCTCTTATCAAGAACTGCCCTACTCATGGTTTGACTACTTGGATGGTTATCCAAACTTTTTATGCAGGCTTGAACTTTACCTCGCGGAACTTGTTAGATTCGGCCGCGGGAGGAACCTTTATGTCAACTACACTTGGTGCTGCCACGAAGCTTCTCGATGAGATGATGACCAACTATTCCCAATGGCACACCGAACGCGCTCCAACAGGTAGGAAGGTAAACTCTGTCGAGGAGATTTCCTCCCTAAATGAAAAAGTTGACTTGATCATGTCTCTACTTTCGAAGCAATCTTCTGTTGATCCTCGTGATGTTCCTTTAAATTCTTTGATTGCTCAAGAACAAGTAGATGTGAACTTTATCTCTAGAAACAATTTTAATAACAATGCTTATAGGAGTAATTTTGGTAGCAATCCTTATGGGAACAGCAATGCTTATCCTATCACCAAGAACTCCACCCAAAAAGATAGAGACTTGTCTGGCTATGAGAAACTTCTAGAAATAGAGAAGGCCACTAAGAATTACATGCACACCCAATATGAACAAAACAAAACCTTCTCGAGGCAATTAAATGAGCATACTGCTATCTTGCAAAACATTAGTAGACAATTAGAGAGCATAAATATTGAGATTTCTAACCTCCAGACTAGGCTCACTATCACTGAGACCCAAGTTTCCAACATGTCCCACACACAAGCCACTTTGATAAACCAAATGGCAGCTAAACCCGAAGTGGTTGCACCCCTAAGGGAGGAAGAAGATAGAATTAAGAGCCTTCCTACCCACCACATTGTTGCTACTATCCAAGTTGTTGAGGATATCCAAACTCTTAGCACCCAATGCACTCCTGGTCCCGATGTGTTGCTCCTGCACCAAGATAATGTGTGCCTTGATCAGGAGCTCCGCCAAATGCAAGGACTTGACGGTCCCATTATCACATCCCCGCACAACAGCCAGTAGGAAGCTCAGTTTGTTTGATCATGTATGCACCGCTAAGTTGAAGCACTTGGCCATGGCCATCTTCGCTATCTCACACGATGGGCCAGGCCCAAAATCTCAAGTAGGTTGGTTACTAGGGCCCTGATACGTCCAAAACGTATCTATAATTTCTGCTTGCTCCATGCCTCTTTTGGGTGATATTGCTATGATATTTATACACTTCCATACACTTTTGATAATATTTGGACTAACCTATTAACTCAGTGCACCCCAGTGCCAGTTTCTGTTTTCGGCTGTTTTTGTATTTCAGGTTTTCCCATTACGAGAACTGCCAGAAAAATACCGAAAAAATTATATAAAAAATCAGCGTTCCAGAAGGTTCTCGGTAGCCAAAGTACAGCCGGGGGGGGCACCAGGGCTCCAGGCGCCCTGGTGGCACCCCCCCCGCTGGGCCGCGCCGGGGGGGCGCCTGGGCCCCCCGAGCCTCGTCTGGTGCCCCCCTTTGGCATATATTTAGACCGTCTCCCAAAACCCTTGAGACGGAAACCCTTTTTCGCGATCTCATCTCTGTTCCGCCGCCGCCGCCGCTTCCAAGATCGGGAGCACCAGGAGAACCCTTCCCGGCACCCTGCCGGAGGGGGGGATCACCACCGGGAGCTTCTCCACCACCATGGACGCCTCCCGGATGAGTTATGAGTAGTCTACCTTGGACCATGGGTCCATGACCAGTAGTTATGTGATGATCTCCTCCCGTTCTTGTGCTTCACTAATTAGTCCTCGTGAGCTGCCCTACATGATCGAGGCACATATGTAATCCTTATGCTGTTGCTATGATGAGTTTGCTGGGATCCGATGGATTATGAGATTATGTTCAGATTGTGTTTGAGTAATATATTTGATTCACCTCTTTTATATTTATGTTCGTAAGTAATTCTTGCATGTTCTCCGTTGTTATTTATTGCTTTGGCCAAGTAGTAGGTAGTGACTTCAAGAGGGAACGTTATGCTTGATTGTGGGTTCATGCCCCTCGATGACTAGCTTGAGTGACAGAAACATGAGTCTAGGGGATGTGCTGTTGCCACAAGGGGGAAAACAACGGTGCTTGTGCCCGCGGGTGCAAGGATTGTTTACTTTACGCAAAGTTCTTTTAATGCAGTTGTCTGTTGCTTTGAGTTTACACTATGGGTGGTACTCGCAACTTAATACCAGCGAGATGTTCTGGATAGATATCTCAAGGTGGATGATTAGTAGTAGATATTGATGGATTTCGGTCTACTTACTTTGGCGTACCGCCCATGCTTTGAACCTCAACCTTTCTTGCAATGTAGTCAGCATTGGTTTGCGTTCGTGGTCCTGTCAATTGCCCAGCTGTAATTCGTTTACCTCACATAGCTGTTTTATCGTCTTTTGGGAGAGAGGCATCACTAGTGAACATCATGAGACTCCGGTCCATATTACCATCATTGATCACATCCGCTATTTACTTTTCGCTATTATTTACTATTGCAAACATTATCTATCACTACTATCATTTGCGTTTAATCCTTTGTGAACTACAAGGCCGGAGGGATTGACAACCTCTCTGTACTCGTTGGGAGCAAAGTTATTTGTATCTGTGTGCAGGTCCACGTTGATTGCTAATATCTGGCGCCGTTAGCAGTTGACACCTTCTTGTTGAACCTAGGAGTCTCTGGGGATTCGATCCTTGGTATCTTGCCAAGGGAAAAACTTCCGCAACACTACATCTCACACCTTCCACTTGGGGTAACCAACGAGGGGCGAGAAGCCCATCAAGGAGTTTTTCTGGCGCCGTTGCCGGGGACTCCACTCTTCAGGATAGGGGAGTTGCATGCTATCTTTTACCTTTGCTTTTTAGTCTTGTTAGTCTACCTTTCAGTTTTGCTTTAGTACCTTTTTATCGAAAATCACAAAAATATTTATCTTGCTTGCTTGCTACTATGGGTTCCACCGAGAACACCAAGTTGTGTGACTTCACTAGTCACAACAACGATGACTTTATCAGCACACCTATCACTACACCTGCCACTTCAGCACCTTCATATGAAATTAAACCTGCTTTACTGAACTTAGTCATGAAAGATCAATTCTCCGGTGCTGGAGATGATGCTGCTTTACACTTGAACAACTTTGTTGAACTTTGTGATATGCAAAAGTACCAAGAAATAGATGGTAATATTGTTAAGCTTATGATTTTTCCTTTCTCCTTGAAGTTTAGTCTCGTGTATAGGGATTTTCAATCAGTTTCTCTATCATACCTGAAGGAATCTCAAAGCAAACATTTTCATTAGGTGCAGTAGGTTGAGGAGCAACTCTTTGCTCTTCTGCTCGTGGTGAAGATACCCTGAACAAGCCCCTCAAAGGATTTTGAGCCATAGTAACAAGTGACAATAAATTTCAGCACACTATATAAATTTTTCCTTACCAAATTCCACTTACCAAAGGCGCTTCACTCCCCGGCAACGGCGCCAGAAAAGAGTCTTGATGACCCACAAGTGAAGGGGATCTATCGTAGTCCTTTCAATAAGTAAGGGTGTTGAACCCAACGAGGAGCAGAAGGAAATGATAGGCAGTTTTCAGTAAGATATTTTCTGCAAGCACTGAAATTATAGGTAACAGATAGTTTTGTGATAAGATAATTGGTAGCAAGTGACAAACGGTAAAAGTAAATAAGGTGCAGCAAGGTGGCCCAATCCTTTGTGTAGCAAAGGACAAGCCTGGACAAACTCTTATGCAAGGTAAAGTGCTCCCGATGACATATGGGAATTACCGTCAAGCTAGTTTTCATCACGATCATCTGATTTGCGTTTGGTACTTTGATAATTTGGTATGTGGGTGGACCGTTGCTTGGGTGTTGACCTTAATTGGACAAGCCTCCCACTTATGATTAACCTCTACTGCAAGCATCCGCAACTACAAAAGAAGTATTAAGGTAAACCTAACCATAGCCTGAAACATATGGATCCAAATCAGCCCCTGATGTCTACTACGCACCCTTCTTCTTGTAGACATTGTTGGGCCTCCAAGTGCAGTGGTTTGTAGGACAGTAGCAAATTTCCCTCAAGTGTATGACCTAAGGTTTATCAATCCGTGGGAGGCGTAGGATGAAGATGGTCTCTCTCAAACAACCCTGCAACCAAATAACAAAGAGTCTCTTGTGTCCCCAACACACCCAATACAATGGTAAATTGTATAGGTGCACAAGTTAGGCGAAGAGATGGTGATACAAATGCAATATGGATGGTAGATATAGGTTTTTGTAATAGGAAAATATAAAAACAGCAAGGTAACTAAAGGTAAAAGTGAGCATAAACGGTGTTGCAATGATAGTAGGCAAGGCCTAGGGTTCATACTTTCACTAGTGCAAGTTCTCTCAACAAGGATAACATAATTGGATCATATTGCTAGCCCTCTACATGCAACAAAGAGTCACTCCAAAGTCACTAATAGCGGAGAACAAACGAAGAGATTATGGTAGGGTACGAAACCACCTCAAAGCTATTCTTTCTGATCGATCTATTCAAGAGTCCGTAGTAACGTTAAATCTATCATAGAGTTCATACTAGAATAACACCTTAAGACACAAATCAACCAAAACCCTAATGTCACCTAGATACTCCATTGTCACCTCAAGTATCCGTGGGCATGATTATACGATATGCATCACACAATCTCAGAAACATCTATTCAACCAACACATAGAACTTCAAAGAGTGCCCCAAAGTTTCTACCGGAGAGTCAAGACGAAAACGTGTGCCAACCCCTATGCATAGATTCCCAAGGTCACGGAACCCGCAAGTTTATCACCAGAACATACATCAAGTAGATCACATGATATCCCATTGTCACCACAGATAAACACGTGCAAGACATACATCAAGTGTTCTCAAATCCTTAAAGACTCAATCCGATAAGATAACTTCAAAGGGAAAAATCAATCCATTACAAGAGAGTAGAGGGGGAGAAGAAGATCCAACTAGAATAGCCAAGCTCGCAATACATCAAGATCGTTCCATCTCAAGAACACGAGAGAGAGAGAGAGAGAGAGAGAGAGAGAGAGAGAGAGAGATCAAACACATAGCTACTGATACATATCCTCAGCCCCGAGGGTGGACTACTCCCTCCTCGTCATGGAGAGCGCCGGGATGATGAAGATAGCCACCGGAGAGGGATTCCCCCCTCCGGCAGGGTGCCAGAACGGCTGTAGATTGGTTTTCAGTGGCTACAGAGGCTTTCGGTGGCGGAACTCCAGATCTAGGTTAATTTCTGGAGATTCCAGTATTTATAGGAATTTTTGGAGTCAGGGCCAAGTAAAGGGGAGCTACGGGCCGTCCTCGAGATAGGGGGCGCGCCCCCCTTCCCAGGGCGCGCCCTCCACCCTCGAGGGCAGCCCGTGGCTCTCCTAGCCCAACTCTTTTGCTTCGGGGGCTTCTTTTGGACCAGAAAAATCATAAAAAATTGGCTCGTCAATTGGACTCTGTTTGATATTCCTTTTCTGTAAAACCCTAAAACAGGAGAAAAACATAAAGTGGCACTGGGCTCTGGGTTAATAGGTTAGTCCCAAAAATGATATAAAAGTGAATGATAAAGCCCATTAAACATCCAAGACTTCATAAATAATAGCATGGAACAATCAAAAATTATAGATACGTTGGATACGTATCAGCCCCTTATGAAGCAACGCATAAACTAGGGTTTAAGCTTCTGTCACTCTAGCAACCCATCATCTACTTATTACTTCCCAATGCCTTCCTCTAGGCCCAAATAATGGTGAAGTGTCATGTAGTCGACATTCACATGACACCACTAGAGACAACATACATCTCATCAAAATATCGAACGAAGACCAAATTCACGTGACTACTAATAGCAAGACTTCTCCCATGTCCTCGGGAACAAAAGTAACTACTCACAAGACATAATATTGTTCAGGATCAAAGGGGTATTAATTTGTATAATGGATCTGAACATATGTTCTTCCACCAAATAAATCAACTAGCATCAACTACAAGGAGTAATCAACACTACTAGCAACCCACAGGTACCAATCTGAGGTTTGGGTACAAAGATTGGATACAAGAGATGAACTAGGGTTTGAGAGGAGATGGTGCTGGTGAAGATGTTGATGAAGATAGCTCTCCCCAAGATGGGAGAGTTGTTGGTGATGACGGCGGTGATGATTTCCCCCTCCCGGAGGGAAGTATCCCCGGCAGAACAGCTCTACTAGAGCCCTAGATAGGTTTCCGACTCGGTTCCGCCTCGAGACTGCGGCGTCTGGTCCCGAAAGCCTTATTTTCATTATTTTTTCCAGGTCAAAACGCTTCATATAGGAGAAGATGGGCACCGGGGGCCCACCGGCTGGCCCTCGAGGCAGGGGGCGTGCCCTGGGAAGGGGGGCGCGCCCCCCACCCTCGAGGCCAGCCAGTGGCCCCTCTCGTGGGTTTCTTTCGCCAGATATTTTTTATATTTTCCGAAACAATGTTCTGTGGAGTTTCAGGGCTTTGGAGTTGTGTAGAATAGGTTTCCGGAGTTTGCTCCTTTTCCAGCCCAGAATTCCAGCTGCCGGCATTCTCCCTCTTCATGTAAACCTTGCAAAATAAGATAGAAAAGGCATAAGTATTGTGACAAAACATGTATGAACAGCCCATAATGCAATAAATATCAACTTATAAGCATGATGCAAAATGGACGTATCAATAGGCATCACATCCGTTACAAGTAGACCAGAACGATTCTGCATCTACTACTATTACTCCACACATCGACCGCTATCCAGCATGCATCTAGAGTATTAAGTTCATAAGAACAGGGTAACGCCTTAAGCAAGATGACATGATGTAGAGGTATAAACTCAAGCAATATGATATAAACCCCATCTTTTTATCCTCGATGGCAACAATACAATATGTGCCTTGCTTCCCCTGCTGTCACTGGGAAAGGACATCGCAAGATTGAACCCAAAGCCAAGCACTTCTCCTATGGCAAGAACTATAGATCTTAGGCCAAACCCAACCAATAATTCGAAGAGACTTGCAAGGATATTTAAATCATGCATAAAAGATTTCAGAAAAGGATCCAATATTGTTCATAGATAATCTTGATCATAAACCCACAATTCATTGGATCTCGACAAACACACCGCAAAAAGATTACATCGAATAGATCTCCTCGAATATCGAGGAGAACTTTGTATTGAGATCCAAAGAGAGAGAAGAAGCCATCTAGCTAATAACTATGGGCCCGATGGTATGTGGTAAACTACTCAGAACTCATCGGAGAGGCTATGGTGTTGATGTAGAAGCCCTCCATGATCGATGCCCCCTCCGACGGAGCTCCGGAACAGGCCCCAAGATGGGATCTCATAGGTACATAAGGTTGTGGCGGTGGAATTAGGGTTCCGTGCTCCTCCTCGATAGTTTCAGGGTACGTAGGTATATATAGGCTGAAGAGGGACGTCAGGGGAGAAATAGGTGGCCCACGAGGGTGGGGGCGCGCCTACCCCCTGGGCGCGCCCCCTGCCCTCGTGGCCACCTCCTTCGCTTCCTGGCGTGTACTCCAAGTCTTTCATGTCGATATTGTTCCAAAAATAACTCTCCCGAAGGTTTCATTCCGTTTGAACTCCGTTTGATATTCCTTTTCTGCGAAACACTGAAATAGGCAAAAAAAACAGCAATTTGCATTGGGCCTTGGGTTAGTAGGTTAGTCCCAAAAATAATATAAAAGTGTATAATAAGGCCCATTAAACATTCAAAATAGAATATATAATAGCATGGAACAATCAAAAATTATAGATACGTTGGAGACGTATCAACTACCCATATATAAATCTTCACCTCCGAACCATTCCGGAACTCCTCGTGGCGTCCGGGATCTCATCCGGGACTTCGAACAACTTTCGGTAACCACATACAATTCCCATTACAACTCTAGCGTCACCAAACCTTAAGTGTGTAGACCCTACAGGTTCGGGAACCATGCAGACATGACCGAGAAACCTCTCCGGCCAATAACCAATAGCGGGATCTGGATACCCATATTGGCCCCCACATGTTCCACGATGATCTCATCAGATGAACCACGATGTCGGGGATTTGATCAATCCCGTATACGATTCCCTTTGTCCATCGGTATGTTACTTGCCCGAGATTCGATCGTCGGTATCCCCATAGCTTGTTCAATCGCGTTACCGGCAAGTCTCTTTACTCGTTCCGTAACACATGATCCCGTGACTAACTCCTTAGGTCACATTGAGCTCATTATGATGATGTATTACCGAGTGGGCCCAGAGATACTTCTCCGTCATACGGAGTGACAAATCCCAGTCTCGATTCGTGCCAACCCAACAGACACTTTCGGAGATACCTGTAGTGCACCTTTATAGTCACCCAGTTACGTTGTGACGTTTGATACACCCAAAGCATTTCTACGGTATCCGGGAGTTGCACAATCTCATGGTCTAAGGAAATGATACTTGACATTAGAAAAGCTCTAGCAAACGAACTACATGATCTTGTGCTATTCCTAGGATTTGATCTTGTCCATCACATCATTCTCCTAACGATGTGATCCCGTTATCAACGACATCCAGTGTCCATGGTCAGGAAACCACAACCATCTATTGATGAACGAGCTAGTCAACTAGAGGCTCGGTAGGGACATGTTGTGGTCTATGTATTCACACATGTATTGGTGTTTCCGGTTAATACAATTATAGCATGAAACAATTATCATGAACAAGAAAATATAATAATAACTATTTTATTATTGCCTCTAGGGAATATTTCCAACATTTAGTCACTCACCTTGAGCGAGGGGACAAATCCATCTCGACACCTGCGGCGATGACTTAGATCTCCGTTACCGGGAGGTCATCCTCCCCTCCATCAGTTGCTCATCCCTTTCGTCTCCAACTCTGTCTCGTCTTCCTCGTATTTGGCACCATCAGATCAGTGTTGTTGTCTCCCATGGCTGTAAGCACCATAGAACCACCATCCATCCCTCCATTGTTAGGTCGTTAGGTAAGTGTTAGGGTTGATTTAATCATTACTTATTACAACATCAATTTTCATTAGGATGAACTGATGAAGCTTATCATTTTGGCAGCAGCACTCATAGCGGTTTGTCGCAACTCTTGGAGTGTGGTCAAATATTTTCCTTTTTTCGGGATAGGGAGAGGATGGAGACTCTAAACTACTTCTACAAAAATAATGATGTAGTGGTAGTTGCTAACTACATCTACATAATTTGAATGAGAAGAGCCCCTTTTGCCAAACTTGCGGAGACATTTAGGGAGAGGTAGTTGCTAAAATATACAATACATACCTCTATGGAAGAGCAAGTAATAGTGTTCCTTCATGTTGTAGATCATAAATAGAGTTTCAGAGTGATCCACATCACATTCGGGAGATCTAATGAGATAATATCCCGCTAATTCAAGCATGTCTTGTTTGCGATTGGGGAGTTCAAAGGAGAGATGATCAAACCACCTACCGCTAAGACTCCTTCGAAGATACGGATGAGCTATAGATCGTATTCATATTTTAAGGTGAGAAATATTAAATGTTATTTCCTATGGTCCTACCACAACATGATTGTAAAGGTGTGAAGCATAACAATTTGTTCATGCCATCACAGGATTGTATTGGCACAATTGATGGTACTCATGTGACTGCTAGAGTGCAGATATCACAGGCGACAACATACATGGGTAGAAAGCACTACACTAGCCAGACTGTTCTTGTTGTTGTTGATTCCGATCTCAAGTTCACGTATGTGTTTGTTGGTTTGGAAGGATCGGACCATAATGCAAACATTTTTGTTGACAGTATAGCTCAACCGCATGGGGTCGATATCCCTCATTATAAGTTCTACCTACGAGATGTTGGTTATGCAAATCGGCCAAAGGTTCTTCAACCCCCCACCCCCTCCGGTAGAAAATCAGGTATCATCTTAATGAGTTCTTTACAAGGAACTTTCATAAGAAGGTTATGGAATCATTCAATCTCACACACTCTAGCCTCAGAGTTACGTTTGAGAGAGCATTTGTTGCTTTGAAGAATAAATTTAAGATATTTGATCAAAAGTCATATCATCATTTCCCCAGCCAAGTTAAGTTTGACCTTGTAAATTGCATTCTTCATAACTGGACCTTAGAGTTTGGTCTTGATGAGTTTGTGTCCAATGAGGATGATGTGACGGTTGATGATGCGAACCAAGCCCATGGTCTAGAGGCGCATGATAATGAAGCTTCAAAGTGCAAAAGATTGGAGTGAGCTGAGGCTATAGGTGCCCCTAGGATCTGAATATGAATGTTAATTTGGTACTTGCATTTGTTAGTAGCTAGGCCTATCAGCACAAAATGATGTTTGTTTAGTAGTTAGGACCGAAACAAGTGTAGTTTGTGGTACGGTCACCACTAGTAAAAAGGTGTAACCTTACCACTACGAAGTGAGCAACGGAACACCATGTATTTGCATCTTTACAATCTTAAGCCTCGATTGGTGCCAACCAAACACGGTGGATCCTATTTGACTCCCATGAGCGTCAAATAATGGAGCATCTGCCCGCAGTCGAGACGCAACAGGTTGGCCCAGTTCGGGGCTCCATTGCACACGGGTATGTTGTTTGGCTCGCTGTTATTTCTTTTTTGTTTTTCTATTTGTGGATTTATACTTTTGGTTTTATGTATATATTTTTTGGTTTATTTATTTATTTCCCTTTTTCAGGTTTTTCTTCGGGGTTTGGTTTTTATTCAGCTTCCCTTCGGTTTTTAATGATTTTTCTAATATATAGTGAAAAAAACTAAATACACTTGAACATTTATTGAGTATATGATGAACTTTTTTCAATTATGTGTTGAACATTTTTTAAATACACACTAAACATTTTATTTAGTATACAATGGACTTTTTTATATACAACAAACTTTTTAAAAATGATGGTGAACTTGTCTCTAATATATGGTGATATTTCAATATAGTCTGAGCTTTATTTAAAACATAATGTGCAGTTTTCTAATATGCTTTTCCAATTTTTCAATATTAGTTTATAATTCTCTGAGCTTTGTAAAAATGTCAGAAATTTTAGAAGAAAAACAAATACCATGAAAACTGTAAAGAATAAACAAAGAAACGCAGCTCAAATGTGCTCGCCAACATGGGCCGGCCATTTAAGCCTCGCTGTGTTGGGTCAATTATTTGACGCGAACACGCGTCAAATAGGAGCAATCGACCAAACACCATGTATGAAATTATCTCCTGGCTAATAAATTGTTTGTGTGTTGCAACGAGGACATACATATTCTCTAATGGTTCGACATCAATCTTGTCTGCCATGTACTTTACGTTCATCATATTCTATATTTTGGTAAAAATTAATTTGATTTCGGTATCGGTAGATGAAGGCAAGAGAAGTTTTGATTTAGTTCAGGCTTTCATAAGATTTGATTTGATTAGGGTATGGGTGAGGGAACGTAAGAAAATTTTGACTTAGTTCAGATCATGTTAATATTTAATTAAATTTGAAAGAGTTAATGCAAGATGTGGTTATAGAAAAAGGTACTAATCTGGTATAGATTATTCCAAGTTACTCTATTTGCGTCGTGTTTTTGTGTTGCATCGGTTGACATTACTGAAAAAATAAATTGAAACTAAAAAGAAAAGAAGGCTCGGAAAAGAGAAAGCCAAAGAATTGAAGACAAACCTACCAAAATTACTCGTCGCTTGTCCCAACCTATGAGTTTTTCCTTTTTCCGTACATTCGTTTATTCAAAACATTTTATCTCTATAACCGTGCATCTAAATCCCAAACCATTTTTATCGTTGGATTCCTCGCGTCAAGATCATTGAAATTAGCTCTCATGTTGATAGGTTTCGACGAACTTTGCATATGAAAAACCGGACAAAAATGAACTGTAAGCAAGGTTTTTTTTCACTTTTTTCCTTTTCCGAAGAGGAGCAGTTGTGCCTCTCGCGAAAGAAAATTTGTGCCTCCATGAAAACAAATATGTGCCTCCATGAGAACAAATATGTGCCTCCACGCGTTGGTGCCTCTCCCAGATAAAAAAGAAATGAAAACACGTTTTTTCTGTGCCTCCATGTGAAGTAAAGTTGTGCCTCTCATGAAAGAAAAAGAAAAAGAAAACGCATTTTTTCCTTTTCGAGAGGTACGGTTGTGCCTCTCGCCGGAACGCGCAAATTTGTGTTTTCCATGAGAAGTAAATCTGTACAAAGAAAAGGGGAAAAAAGAAAACGGGTTTTTCACGCGTGAAAAAACATCAAAACAAAATTATCCACAAACGTAAGAAAATCGGACAATAATCGAAAAGCCAAAAAAGGAAAAAAAATCATCTAAAACCCGAAAACTCGTACAGAAAAATAAAAATGAAATTCTGAGGAAATGCTCAGCACGCAACACGTGATGATGGCTTAGACTGCGCCAAGTGATGCGGTCTCAGCCCACCAAAAGTGACCTTTACGGAAGCCCGCAACGAGTACTCCTGTGCTAGTTGCTCCCCAAACCTACCAGTTTTTTTTTATGTATGGAGATTCTTTTTTGAGACAAAAGTACAGACATATGGGAGCTCTTATTGGGTTGTAGGCGCCCGTTGGAGAAATGGCGCCTACAACGACCGGCAGTGGGCCGCGGCCCATTAAAAGAACTCACTCGGCTTGTTGGGTTTTCTTTTTCGCCTGTGCTGCGCTGCTAGTTCAGGAAAATGACCGGCCTTCGGGTTTCTTCAATTTTGAATATATTGGAGAAAGTAAAAAAATGCATATATTTATTAAAAAGTTGAAATAAAAAAGATCATCGATTTTGATAAAAAATAACAATTATGAACAGTACATAAATTTTGAAAACTTTGGGATTAAAAAGTTTATCGAATTGAAGAAAGTTCATCAGATTTGGAATAAAGTTCATCGAATTGAAAAAATCATCGGATCTGGAAAAAAAATCATCAATTTTTAAAGTAAGTTCATCAAACTGTTCAAACAATACATTAATTGTGAAGAAAATATTAATTGGGTTTCAAAAAAGTTCATTGAAATTGAAAAATGCATCGAATTAGAAAAAAAACATAAATTTAAAGAAAAAGTTCATGAATTATAAAGAAAATATCATCCATTTGTAAACATTTCACGCATTCAAGGAAAAAAGAAAAGAGAGTGGGGAAAGTGCAGAAAACATAGAGGGCATGTACTTATAAAAGGGCGCTTATAGGCAGCGGCGCGCCGGTCGACTGTTCAGCCGATCGAGCCCCAGCCGCCCAACACCACGATTAAGGGCCGTCAGATGGGACCCCCTGCTTCGTCCTCCTTCCA
>LR738713.1:556387610-556439895 GCA_902687465.1 Secale cereale | reverse complement strand
CCCCGAAAAATTGCAATGCCCACAACGACGTTCGACATCCCGCCATCGCCCAACGACCAAGCTTGAAGCACCACCGCGGCGTCCCCGTTGCCGCTCGGTGCCCTTGCCGGTTGTCCTCGTCGCCGGTCATTGCCCTCATCCCTCTCCTCTCGCTCGAGCCCCCGCTACCACCACTCGCAGGCGGTGCTCGTAGCCTCGTCGGTGCCACCGCTCGTAGCTTCGCTGCAGCCATGTACATCAGTGGTAGCAAATTCCATCGCTGCTCACAACAAAAAAGGCCTCCGGTTGTAGAAAAAAATATCGCCCCAGGACACCGCTCGTGCTCCATAGGCCGCCGCCGGTGCTGGAGACGGCTACCACGTGACTGTAGCGATGCATGCTGGAACTGATCACCAGGGGTGCTAAAACCGTTGTGATAAAAAATGGAACCGGCCGCTAGGAAAGTTGCAACAACGAGAGCAGTACTTGAAGCCGTGACGCCGTCGATGTTACAACCCTATGCACAAAAGCTGGAATCCGCAACGTAATTTGTTTCAATGGCGAGAGACTGCCTGATGCCGATTGCTGGAACCGTCAACAATAAATGGTGTGACTATGTTGTGAGGAAGTTGCAACTGGCAAAACAATGGCAACGACGGCGCTGCAACCTGGAGCGCAGAAAAAAACTGCTATAGAGAGACACCATGGCCATCGTCGAGGAAGAAAGTCGGTTCCAGCAATTTCATGTAAACGGATTATAGCTTTTAAAATGTAGGGTTGAAACTTTCATGTAAACGGTTGCAGCTTTTTTCATTTGGGCAAAAACCGCTTGTAGCAAAATTGACCGTCGGTGCTAGCTTTTCCTGCTGCCGGTTGCAGCAAAAATCACAGCACCGATGTCGCCCCCCTACAAAGATTGGAGTGGGTTGAGTCAATGTGGGCTGCTAGAGGTGCCCCAAGGATATGAATATGAATGTTAATTTGGTACTTGCATTTATTATAAGCTAGGCCTATTAGAACAAACTGTCGTTTGTAGGACTAGAACAAGTGTAGCTTGTGGTACGATCACCACTGGTAAAAAGGTGTAACCTTACGAACAGAAAATGGCAACCGAGCACCATGTATTTGCATCTTTACAACCTTAAGCCTCATGTGCTACCAACCAAACATGGTGGATCATATTTGACGCGCGTGAGCTTCAAAGAGTGGAGCCTCCGCCCGCAGGCGAGACACAACAGGTTGGCCCAGTTCGGGGCTCCGCTGCACAAGGGTATGTTGTTTGGTTCGTTGTTATTTCTTTTCTTTTTTTGGTATTTCAGTTTGTGATTTTTTACTTTTGATTTTATGTTTAGGTTTTTACTTTTCTTGTTTTATTAATTTCTTTTTGGTTTTTTCTTCAGGATTTGGGTTTTCTTCAGTTTTTCTTCGGTTTCTTCTTTTTTCCATTTTTCTGATATATGATGAAAAACAATTAAATACACCTGAAGAATTGTTTATTATATGATGACTTTTTTCAAATATAGGATGACAAATTCTGAAATACACACTGAACATTGTATTTACTCCATATGTAAAGAAATATAAGAGCGTTTAGATCACTACTTTAGTGATCTAAACACTCTTATATTTGTTTACGGAGGGAGTAGCATACGATGAGCTTTTTATATATAGTGAACTTTTTAAAATTGTATGGTGAGCTTGTCTCTAATATACGGTGAAGTTCTAATATAGACCGGGTTTTTAAAAGAACATGCAGCACAGTTTTTCTAATATGTTTTTCATATTTTTTAATATTTGTTTTCAATTATTTGAGCTCTATAAAATTTCAATAGTTGGTTTTTACAAGAAAAAATGCCAACATGAGCCAGCCCATTTGCGCCTCGCTATTGGCGTCAGGTGATATGTTTGACACTAACACACGTCAACTAGGAGCATCCACCAGACATCAGGTATGAAATTATCTCCTAAGTAATACATTGTCTGTATGTTGCAACGGGAGTATACATATTCTCTAATGATTCAACATCAATCTTTATCCGACATATACTTTACATCCACCGTATGTTATATTTTGGTAAGATGTAATTTGATTGGGTAATGAAAGTTTTGACTTGGTTGAGATTCTGTTAAGACATAATTAAATTTGATTGGGTTAATGCATGATGTGGTTTTAGAAAAATAGTTTTTCTAAAATACATCAAGATGTGCCTTTTTACACGGAAATTCATGTGGATATTTTCTTTTTTCTTTTTCCATTTCCTCTTTATGCTTGTTTAAATGTGCAATAATAAGGGCATGTCTATATGTGCCCTAGACAGGCCTTTAGAAAAAGTATCAATTTGATTTAGATTATTACTGTACAAGATATTCTATTTACATCGTTTATTATTTTATGCTACGTCGGTTATACATTACCAAAGGAAAGAAGTCGTGGAAACAGAGCACCAAGGAAGAAGATAAGACAAACCTACCAATTGTGTTTCGAGAAATTTTATTTCTCAAAAAAAACAATTGTGTTTTAAAAGTATGGAGAATTTTTTTTGGGGACAAAAGTACAGGGTCAAGACGATGGATTTTTTATTTTTATTTTTAGAAACGGCCAATGGATTTTATTGGGAAAACTCCGGCCTTCCACTCGAAAATATAGATAAGGAGGCCCCACCCGGCAGCGTCTGCTCTCAGCATCCGCAACGGCCATGGCCTTCGTCGCCATCCACGCCCGCCTCGCCGTCCTCCCCCCTCGCCTCAGCGCCGCCGCCTCGTCTCTCTGCTCCACCCCTCCCCGCATCCGTCTCCAGCCTCTCAGAACCTCAACCGGACACGTCTTCCGCAGCCCGCGGTGCAGGCGCCGGCCGTGTCGCGCTCGCGCCGCCTCCATCACCGCGTCGCTCGACCTCACCGAGGACAACGTCCGGCAGGCCATCGTCGACGCCAAAGCAGAGGCAAGCCAAACCTCCTGCCTACTCAAATCTCTCGTCCACACCGAAGCACACATCGATTTTGCACGGCCGTCCACCGCTCACGGTGACAACCAACGTACGTCCTGATTAACTGACTAACGCCATTGTTGTTGATCTCCTACGCCGCGTTTCAGCTGGCCCAGCTGTTCGACACGTCGGTCGGCATAACAGGTGAAAAATCCAAGCCAGTTCCTTTCACGAACCGCACTGCAGCGCCGATCCAGTCGCCCTGCTGAAATTTGCCGTTTCTTCCTCGTCGTGAATGGTGACTGATGATGGCAGGGCAAGTTGATCTGGCGGAGCTGGACGGGCCGTTCGTGAAGCTCCGGCTGAAGGGCAAGTTCTGGCACACCCGGGCCACCGTCGTCGCGCGGATAGGCAACTACCTCAAGAACCGTATCCCGGTGAGCTCTTCTTCTTTCCGGCGTGCTATTCTACCTCCTGGAGCGAGCTAGGGGAGGTTCAGAAATCAGAACCGACGGTGACTAGTTTTTTTGGTTTGGCCAGGAAATCTTGGAGGTGGAGATCGAAGATGAGGACCAGCTTGACGACAGCCCCGCCGCTTACTGAGGTATCTATCCCCCAATTCACTGTTCACTAACTATTTTGGTGTTGCATTGTACTGAAACTATCCAACTTAGGTTTTAGATCAAACACCTGAGGTCCTTTTTTAGTACTCCTACTAGCAGTAGCATGTTTGGTAATTCCAGTTAGCAGTTCAGCTATAGCTCTCTGAGACTCTGAGTATATATTAGTGTAATGGACTGAATTGCTGAAGCGAAGTTGAAGGACCAACTACTCTAACACCTTTTTAAAAAAAAATCCCTAACACCTTCTTTGCTACTTCAGGAGTAGCATGGTATGGAGCTTCAGGATTTGCATCTGCCATAGATGGATTGGCTTGCACCAGCTACATTCTGGTTGCAGAGACCTGACATTTTCAATGTATTTCTTCAGGGTAAAGAACATGCAAGCTGTTGCTGAGGGTGCCTACTTTTTCAGTACCGGGTTTGTTAGGCGTAGGATCATCTTTTTTGTGAGCGGAAACGATGCGGCAATGATGTTGTATATTTATGCACTAGCTAACTCCTGCCAATGATACTTAAGTTGGTGTGATCATCATACTGAATTTGGAATGCCCACTCTATCGGTATGTTACTCTAGTCATGTGTTTATCATGCCTTGTGATGTGGACAGCCCTCGGGTAGAACTGAAAGCCCACAATCACTCACAGAATTGGTTCAAATAATCCTACATGTGCCATTTGTAATTCAATTGTCATTTCTATCTACAGGCGGATGCGGTGTTATGTTATTCTGATATGCGGATCTTGCGCTTCTCGCGCCCTCGCATCGTACTTTTCATGTTTGAAGAGAATTTTGGTGCTGTAAGCTGATCTCTTACAGTCATGTGCATCCTTGTGATGAAATGCAGAAGTCGGTCTGAATCTTGATCTCCTGCATCGGGGTCGGGGGGCGGTCGGGGGGTCAAATGAGCTATTTTGTAGACCATTTTCTGTTCGATTGTCGGATGTTTTAGCGGCCGCGAACTATGTCACGCACGAGGCATTTAGTGGCGTGCATTCGCGTAGATGAATTGATTTGCACCAGCTACATTCTGATCACAGAGACCTGATATTTCAATGTACTTCTTCAGGGTAAAGAACATGCGAGCTATTGCTGATGGCGCCCATTTTTCAGTAACGGGTTTGGTAGGATCATCATTTTGTAAGTGGGAAGAATGCATAAATGATATTTTTGAGAAAAGGTCGATAACCCCGGCCTCTGCATCATTGCGATGCACACAACAAAGATACATCAATGATGTTAAATTGTTAATAGCTTCATTAATCAATAGGGATAAGTATATTTTTCGTCCTCGAACTCTTTCGAGAGTTCAGAAATCGTCCCTCAACTCTAATCCGGAGAGTTTTCGTCCCTCAACTATCAAAACCAGAGAGATTTCGTCCCTCGTGCCGCTTAGGGCGGTTTTCGTCCGACGCGAACAGTAGATCAGTGAACAGTAAATTCGAAAAAATAGGAAAAAACAAAAACAAAACTGAAAATTTGATCCCACGAAATTCCAGATTTTTTTTCCTATTTTTTTTCATATCTATTGTTCATCGATTTACTGTTCACTTCGGACAAAAACTGCCCAAAGCGGCACGAGGGACGAAAACTCTCCGGTTTTGATAGTTGAGGGACGAAAACTCTCCGGATTAGGGTTGAGGGACGATTTCTAAACTCTCAGAAGAATTCGAGGACGAAAAATATACTTGTCCCTAATCAATACAATGAAATTGGGAGCGAGACCTTAATAAAGTCGGGAAAAATTATGGCAATGATGTGCTCCTGCGCTGATTGTACAGTTATTTATGTGTTAACTAACTCGTGGCAATGATGTTCAAGTTGGTGCGGCCATCATGCTGCATTTGGAATACCACCACTGCATCAGAGTATGCCCCTGTAGTCATGTGTTCATTATATCTTCTTTTGTACCCTGCACCGGGGGAACTTTGAATGGGCTCCCGAGACCGTGTTTCTGTTGAAGCGCCAACTGTTGGGGCAGCAGCGGAAGCTGTCCGACGAACGAGACACCTTCCAGTTCCTGTCAGTGGAAAAGTAGCGTCCCTGAACTGAACCTGGACGGTTGGGCTCCCGTCGGAGAAGCCGGGGGCCGTCGCTATCGGATTCAGAGAGACGAAAGTTCAGAGTAGTCGTGGAATAAAATCACCGGACGACCAACTGGTAACGCGGATATGTTTCTTGGTCTGTACAACCAGTTTTACATGGAAACGGCAAGGATTCACAGTGTTCAGAGTGCAGATACTGAGGACGCGGGAAGACCATGCACGAAGAATATGCAGACTAGTAGTATACCTGAACAAACTGACAGAAGAACTGTTCCAAACAAGATCCGAGGCCAAGTAAGCTGAACGTCTGCGACGCCCCAAGAAGATGTGGGCGAGAGAGGGAGAGAAATGGATGCTGAAACACAATTCTCACGTGGCCTGGCCGGCTGGCCCAGTAGCAACCGCCAAAGGCTGCTGGGTCAGGATGCCAGGACAACATGTGCCAAACCTGTGAACGATTGGTCAGTGTTCCAGCCAGGCTCACTTCACTTCACACACCAGTAGTTCTCTGGCAGGCAAAACATGCAGGCGCAGGTGCCTGAACCGGGGGTGCTCAACAGGTCAGGCGGGCAGGGAAGCAAGGGGTCCCCTGCAGATTCCGCCGCATGCAGATCGCAAGCGAGGTCCAAGCTGCCATGATCGCTCTCCGGACGGGATCAGACGCTCAGACGGTCAGACTCGTCCAGACCAGAGTATCGGATCAGCTCAGGCCAACTCCAACGCCCCGCCCCAAACAAACGTCCGGTTCGCTTTTCGTCCGTTTATAGAGCAGAAAAAAAGACACGGCCATTCGCTTGCGGTCGTGAGAGCAACTCCAATGGGGCGACCCATTTCGTCCGTCCGCATCCGTTTGGATCGGCGCGGACAAAAGTGGCGGCCCAACGCGCCGACCCAAACGGACGCGCGTCCGTTTTTCGTCCACGGGTGACCCATTCCAGGCCCAATTATGCGTCGGATTTGCGTCGGCGCGGACACGAGATGGACGCGCGCACGCCTACTCCCCTCCCCGGGCCCGCCGGTCGGTGGCAGCCACCAACATTTTCCCCCATTTTCCCCCAAAAACGCTCCCGCCCGCGCGCGCCCCCGCCCCCAATCAGCCATGGAGGACGCCATCGACCTCGACGCCGTTGCCGGCCTCGCCTCGTCCGCCGCCGTCGCCACCTCCGGGAAAGGCAAGCCTCGTGCCCTGCGCAAGACCACCGCCGCGACCAAGCCGAAGAAGGCGCAGACGCCCGAACAGCGGGCAAGGGAGTCGGCCAAGAGGAAGGGCCGGAGGCACGCCGCGGACGCGAGGGATGAGGCCGGCAGGCAGGCCGCCGCTGTCGCCGCCGCGCAGCAGGAGTTCACCAACGCCCGCATCACCGCGGCAACGAGGGAGGCGCTCTACATGCTAGGGGTAAACCCTAGCCAGCACATCGTCCTCCAAGCCGCCGTCGCCGCGGCCAGCACCGGCTCATCGGCGTTTCCTCGGATGGTGCTGCCCGACTCACCCCGCACGTCGACTTGCAACCCAGTCCCCGGCTTCCACGTCTACCCGCAGGCCTCCCGCCTCTTCGAGGAGTGCTCACCCGACGTGAGCGTGGTCGCGTCTTCCACGCCCGTGCCCATCGACCTCAACGCCCCCCCCCCCGGTGGTCGATGGCTCGTCATCCGTTGACACGAGGAAACACGCACGACAGACGCCGGCCGACGGGCTCCCGGACGCCTGTAACCTGTTCGAGGAAATGCCGACCGCCATCGACGAGGACTACATGCAAAACCTCATCTTCGAGGGTGGTGCGCCGGGCGCTGGCTACGATCTCGACGAGACACAAAGCCAGGACGGCCGCGGGGCGTTCACGCCGGCCGCTGCTGGCTATGATCCCGATCAGGCGGCCTTCATGCGTGATCAGGTCGGCATCGACCTGGACGGCTTCCTCCTCGACCACGAGTTCCCGGAGGACTATGGGCTAGAGGAAGAGGACGAGTGCGACATCGAATTGGAGCCTTTGTTCGAGGACGCGCTCGCCAACCAAACCGCCGGTCCTAAGCCGAAGCGCAAGAGCAAGCGCACGAAGGCGTACACAGCTGCCGAGGACAAGCTTCTTTGCGAGTGTTGGCGAGACATTGGACAAGACCCAAAGACGGGCGCCGAGCAAAAGCATTCCACCTTTTGGACTCGTGTGCACCACGAGTTTCATGAGCGCAAGAAGTTTCCACCTTACCAATTTGTGAGCACGCGCGGGTGTGTCTCCATTTCCAAACGGTGGAGGGTGATCCAATAAGACTGCAACAAGTTTTGCGCCACCCTTGAGAGCGTCAAGGCCCGCCCCGTGAGCGGCATCGGCGTGCAAGACATGGTATGATAGCAAGCAAGCCGCCCTCTTTTGTGCCATCAAGACCATCCTTTTACGTCTTCATTTGCTATCACTTGCCCATATGCTTGCATGGAAACATTTTGTAGGCATTTCAAGCTTTGGAGGCATTCAAGGTTCAACACAATGGCAAGTGCTTCAACCTCTCCCATTGCTATCGGGTCATCAAGGACGAAGAGAAGTTCAAGGCACAATATGCCGCACTCAAGGCATGTGGGGGGAAGGGCGCCGTGGAGGATGTTGGGGAGGGCGACCCGGCACGGCCGCGGGGGAAGACCAACTCCAAGAAGGAGGACAAGCGAGATGCGACCACCAACACCTTGATCGCAAGCGTGGACGGCATGATGAATAAGAAGGACTCAAGGGAGGAGGAGCGCCGGCGGTTCAAGGCGGAGCAAATGGATGCTTTCATGGAGATCCAAAGGAGGAGGCTTGATCCTGACACCGAGAAGCAAGCCAAGATGCTAGAGATCGAGGCCGTCAACGCCAAGACAAAGGTGAAAGAAGTGGCTCTTGCAAGCATGATGACCGGGGTGGAGATCATGAAGGTCGATCTCAACGCCTTGTCGCCAAGGAAGAGGCCGTGGTTCGAGAAGATGCAGGCCGACATGCTAAAGTTCGACGACTAGTGATCTATGGCGTCGAGGGCCAACTATTTTGTATGTCGGCAGGTGTGCCAACATGACCACGGGAGCCGCGATGGCGTGGTCGAACTCAAGTCCCACCATTTTTTGTGTGCTGGCATGTGTGCCGGCCGGCTGGTGAGTGCGCCAGCATGAACTGTGGTATTTTCTGAAGCCGGCATTGTATGCCGGTGCTGGCATGGTGCCGGCATGAGTCATGGCCACTGACATGATCGGCCGCGGGACTTTTTTATTTGAAAGTTGAATGCAGACATGAAATGGGTCGGCACGTTGGGCGCATTGCCGACCCAAATGCAAAATTGGGCGGACGCCGGGCGGGCGGCCGACCCAAACGGACAAAAAGCGGACAAATGTGCCGTCCGTTTGGGTCGCCCCATTGGAGTTGCTCTGAGGCCATTGGTGCACCCAACCGGCACGCCTCGTCCCAAACCGTCCGGGTTGTGGACTTCGATCTTCTGCAAAAAAAAACTTGCAAATAATACGAAAATATAAATATAAACATAAAACGTTCGTACGTCCATAGTACCAAAGTTCAACGTGTGTCACGTCGCCGGTGGCCGTCGGCGTCTTCAGGAGTCGCCATCCTACTCGTCATCGTCGCTGGTGAGGTCGACGTAGGGCGGTGGCTGCTACGGGTAGGCTGGCGGTCACTGCCAGACCGGGGGCGCCGGCGGCGCCTGCACCACCTCCTCCAATGGCTCCTCCTCGTGCTCCGATGACCTAGGTGGTGGGGCTGACCATGGGCCGACACCCAATGAGTCAGTCATCTCTCGCACCGTGCACAACCAGTTCCACCGCTGGCCCACCAGACTAGGGTTCCACGCGGCGATGGGCGGCTCCTCCACCAACTCCTCTAGCACCTCCTCCTTGACGCCGACGTCCATCTCCGGGATGGCTACGTCGCCGGCCGCCGACAGGGCCAGCGTGATTTATAGGCAGCACCATGGCGCTCGTCGTGCATGTTCCTCCATGACACGCCTCATGAGGCGGGCCTCCTCCTCCTCGTTCATGGGCCGCGGCGATGGCGGGGACGGGGACGGAGCAGGCGTCGGCGTGATGCCGCGCACACGCCTACGTGAAGGAAATATGCCCTAGAGGCAATAATAAAGATGTTATTTGTATTTCCTTATATCATGATAAATGTCTTTTATTCATGCTAGAATTGTATTAACCGGAAACTTAGTACATGTGTGAATACATAGACAAAACAGTATGTCCCTAGTATGCCTCTACTAGACTAGCTCATTGATCAAAGATGGTTATGTTTCCTAGCCATAGACATGAGTTGTGATTTGATCAACGGGATCACATCATTAGGAGAATGATGTGATGGACAAGACCCATCCGTTAGCATAGCACTATGATCGTTTAGTTTAACTGCTATTGCTTTCTTCATGACTTATACATGTTCCTATGACTATGAGATTATGCAACTCCCGAATACCGTAGGAACACCTTGTGTGCTATCAAACGTCACAACGTAACTGGGTGATCATAAAGATGCTCTACAGGTGTCTCCAAAAGTGTTCGTGGTGTTGGCATAGATCAAGATTGGGATTTGTCACTCCGAGTGTCGGAGAGGTATCTCTGGGCCCTCTCGGTAACACACATCATAATAAGCCTTGCAAGCAAAAGACTAATGAGTTAGTCACAAGATGATGTGTTACGGAACGAGTAAAGAGACTTGCCGGTAACGAGATTGAACTAGGTATAAAGATACCGACGATCGAATCTCGGGCAAGTAACATACCGTTTGACAAAAGGAACAACGTATGTTGTTATGCGGTTCTGACCGATAAAAGATCTTCGTAGAATATGTAGGAGCCAATATGAACATCCAGGTTCCGCTATTGGTTATTGACCAGAGATGAGTCTCGGTCATGTCTACATAGTTCTCGAACCCATAGGGTCCGCACGCTTAACGTTTGATGACTATCGGTATTATGAGTTTTTGAGTATTGATGTACCGAAGGTAGTTCGGAGTCCCGGATGAGATCACGGACATGACGAGGAGTCTCGGAATGTCCGAGACATAAAGATTGATATATTGGACGGCTATATTCGGACACCGGAAGTATACCGGAAAAGTTTCGGATTTATCGGGAATGCCGGAAGGGGTTACCGGAACCCCCTACGAGAGGGGATGGTCCATAGTGGGCCTAAAGGGTGAGAGAGAGGCAGCCCATAGGGCTGGCCGGCGCCCCCACCTAGGAATCCTAGTTGGACTAGGATTGGGGGGGCGCCACCTCTCCTAATCCTTTCCCCCTTCTTCCTTCCGGTGAATCCTATTAGGAATAGGATTGCAATCCTATTCCTAGTAGGAGTCCCCTCCCTAGCCGCACCATAGGAGGTGGCCGGCCCCTCCTCCCTTGCTCCTTTATATACGGGGGCAGGGGGCACCCAAAGACACACAAGTTGAATTGTTTTAGCCGTGTGCGGTGCCCCCCTCCACAGAATCACACCTCGGTCGTACCGTCGCGAAGCTTAGGAGAAGCCCTGCGCCGGTGATCACATCATATCCGTCACCACGCCGTCGTGCTGACGAAACTCTCCCGTGAAGCTCAACTGGATCAAGAGCTCGTGGGACGTCATCAAGCTGAACGTGTGCTGAACGCGGAGGTGCCGTACGTTTGGTGCTTGATCGGTTGGATCGCGAAGAAGTTCGACAACATCAACCGCGTCACTTGACGCTTTCGCTTCCGGTCTACGAGGGTACGTAGACACACTCTCCCCTCTCGTTGCTATGCATCTGGTAGATAGATCTTGCGTGATCGTAGGAAAATTTTAAAATACTACGTTCCCCAACAGTGGCATCATGAGCCAGGTCTATGCGTAGATGATATGCACGAGTAGAACACAATGAGAATGTGGACAATACTAGTCATACTGCTTACCAGCATGTCATACTTTGCTTCGGCGGTATTGTGAGATGAAGCGGCCCGGACCGACATTACGAGTACGCTTACGCGAGACTCGTTTCACCGTTACGAGCACTCGTTGCTTAAAGGTGACTGGCGGGTGTCTGTCTCTCTCACTTTAGCTGAATCAAGTGTGGCTACGCCCGGTCCTTGTGAAGGTTAAAACAGCACATACTTGACGAAACATCGTTGTGGTTTTGTATGCGTAGGTAAGAACGGTTCTTGCTAAGCCCGTAGCAGCCACGTAAAACTTGCAACAAACAAAGTAGAGGACGTCTAACTTGTTTTTGCAGGGCATGTTGTGATGTGATATGGTCAAGACATGATGAGTTATACGGTTTTGTATGAGATGATCATGTTTTGTAAAGTTATCGGCAACTGGCAGGAGCCATATGGTTGTCGCTTTATTGTATGAAATGCAATCGCCATGTAATTGCTTTAGTTTATCACTAAGCGGTAGCGATAGTCGTAGAAGCAATAGTTGGCGAGACGACAACGATGCTACGATGGAGATCAAGGTGTCAAGCCGGTGACGAAGATGATCATGACGGTGCTTTGGAGATGGAGATCAAAAGCACAAGATGATGATGGCCATATCATGTCACATATTTTGATTGCATGTGATGTTTATCTTATTATGCTTCTTATTTTGCTTAGAACGACGGTAGCATTATAAGATGATCCCTTACTAAATTTCAAGGTATAAGTGTTCTCCCTGAGTATGCACCGTTGCGAAAGTTCGTCGTGCCGAGACACCACGTGATGATCGGGTGTGATAAGCTCTACGTTCAAATACAACGGGTGTAAGCCAGTTTTGCACACGCAGAATACTCGGGTTAAACTTGACGAGCCTAGCATATACAGATATGGCCTCGGAACACTGGAGACCGAAAGGTCGAGCGTGAATCATATAGTAGATATGATCAACATAAGATGTTCACCGTTGAAAACTACTCCATCTCACGTGATGATCGGACATGGTTTAGTTGATTTGGATCACGTGATCATTTAGATGACCAGAGGGATGTCTATCTAAGTGGGAGTTCTTTAAATTAATATGATTAAATTGAACTTTAATTTATCATGAACTTAGTCCTGATAGTTTTGCATATCTATGTCGTTGTAGATCAATGGCCCGTGCTACCGTTCCTTTGAATTTTAATGCATTCCTAGAGAAAGCTAAGTTGAAAGATGATGGTAGCAATTACACGGACTGGGTCCGTAACTTGAGGATTATCCTCATTGCTGCACAGAAGAATTATGTCCTTGAAGCACCGCTAGGTGACAAGCCCCCTTCCGCTAATGCAGACGCTTTGAACGTCTGGCAGTCGCGGTCTGATGACTACACGATAGTTCAGTGTGCCATGCTTTACGGCTTAGAACCGGGACTTCAACGACGTTTTGAACGTCATGGAGCATATGAAATGTTCCAGGAGTTGAAGTTAATATTTCAAGCAAATGCCCGAATTGAGAAATATGAGATTTCCAATAAGTTCTACAGCTGCAAAATGGAGGAGAATAGTTCTATCAGTGAACACTTGCTCAGAATGTCTGGGTACTACAATCATATGACTCAACTTGGTTGCAATGTTGATGAGGATAGTGTTATTGATAGAGTTCTTCAATCACTACCACCAAGCTATAAAGGCTTCGTGATGAACTATAACATGCAAGGGATGCAAAAGACAATTCCCGAGCTCTTCGCTATGCTCAAAACTGCGGAGGTAGAAATCAAAAAGGAGCATCAAGTGTTGATGGTTAACAAGACCACTAGTTTCAAGAAAAAGGGCAAGGGAAAGAAAGGGAACTTCAAAAAGAATAGCAAATCAGTTGCTACTTCAACGAAGAAACCCAAATCTGGAGCCAAGCCTGAAACTGAGTGCTTCTACTGCAAGGGAACTGGACACTGGAAGCGGAACTGCCCCAAGTATTTGGCGGATAAGAAGGATGGCAAGATGAACAAAGGTATATGTGATATACATGTTATTGATGTGTACCTTACTAATGCTCGTAGTAGTACCTGGGTATTTGATACCGGTTCGGTTGCTAATATTTGTAACTCGAAACAGGGACTACGGATTAAACGAAGATTAGCTAAGGACGAGGTGACGATGCGCGTGGGAAACGGTTCCAAAGTCGATGTGATCGCCGTCGGCACGCTACCTCTACATCTACCTTCGGGATTAGTTTTAGACCTAAATAATTGTTATTTGGTGCCAGCGTTGAGCATGAACATTATATCTGGATCTTGTTTATTGCGAGACGGTTATTCATTTAAATCAGAGAATAATGGTTGTTCCATTTTGATAAATAATATCTTTTATGGTCATGCACCCTTAAAGAGTGGTCTATTCTTACTGGATCTTGATTGTAGTGATACACATATTCATAATATTGAAACCAAAAGATGCAAGGTTAATAATGATAGTGCAACTTATTTGTGGCACTGCCGTTTGGGTCATATTGGTGTAAAACGCATGAAGAAACTCCATAAAGATGGACTTTTGGAATCACTTGATTATGAATCACTTGGTGCTTGCGAACCGTGCCTCATGGGCAAGATGACTAAAACTATGTTCTCCGGAACTATGGAGCGAGCAACAGATTTGTTGGAAATCATACATACTGATGTATGTGGACCAATGAGCGTTGATGCTCGCGGTGGGTATCGTTATTTTCTGACCTTCACTGATGATTTGAGCAGATATGGGTATATCTACTTAATGAAACACAAGTCTGAAACATTTGAAAAGTTCAAAGAATTTCAGAGTGAAGTAGAGAATCATCGTAACAAGAAAATAAAGTTCCTACGATCTGATCGTGGAGGAGAATATTTGAGTTACGAGTTTGGTCTTCATTTGAAACAATGTGGAATAGTTTCACAACTCACGCCACCTGGAACACCACAACGTAATGGTGTGTCCGAACGTCGTAACCGTACTTTATTAGATATGGTGCGATCTATGATGTCTCTTACCGATTTACCACTATCGTTTTGGGGTTATGCTTTAGAGACAGCTGCATTCACGTTAAATAGGGCACCATCTAAATCCGTTGATACGATGCCTTATGAACTGTGGTTTGGCAAGAAACCAAAGTTGTCGTTTCTTAAAATTTGGGGCTGCGATGCTTATGTGAAAACACTTCAACCTGATAAGCTCGATCCCAAGTCGGAAAAATGTGTCTTCATAGGATACCCAAAAGAAACTGTTGGGTACACCTTCTATCACAGATCCGAAGGAAAAATATTCGTTGCTAAGAACGGATCCTTTCTAGAAAAAGAGTTTCTCTCGAAAGAAGTGAGTGGGAGGAAAGTAGAACTTGATGAGGTAATTGTACCTTCTCCCATATTGGAAAGTAGTACATCACAGGAAATTGTTCCAGTGATTCCTACACCAATTAGTGAGGAAGTTGATGATAATGATCATGAAACTTCGGATCAAGTTTCTACTGAACGTCGTAGATCAACCAGAGTACGTTCCGCACCAGAGTGGTACGGCAACCCAGTTCTGGAAATCATGTTACTAGACCATGATGAACCTACGAACTATGAGGAAGCGATGATGAGCCCAGATTCCGCAAAATGGCTTGAAGCCATGAAATCTGAGATGGGATCCATGTATGAGAACAAAGTGTGGACTTTGGTTGACTTGCCCGATGATCGGCAGGCCATCGAAAATAAATGGATCTTCAAGAGGAAGACTGACGCAGACGGTAATATTACTGTTTACAAAGCTCGACTTGTTGCGAAAGGTTTTCGACAAGTTCAAGGAGTTGACTACGATGAGACTTTCTCACCTGTAGCGATGCTTAAGTCTGTCCGAATCATGTTAGCAATTGCCGCATTTTATGATTATGAAATCTGGCAAATGGATGTCAAAACTGCATTCCTAAATGGATATCTCAAAGAAGAGTTGTATATGATGCAACCAGAAGGTTTTGTCGATCCAAAAGGTGCTAACAAAATTATGCAAGCTCCAGCGATCCATCTATGGACTGGTGCAAGCATCTCGGAGTTGGAATATACGCTTTGATAAGTTGATCAAAGCATATAGATTTATACAGACTTACGGTGAAGCCTGTATTTACAAGAAGTGAGTGAGAGCACTACAACCTTTCTGATAAGTATATGTGAATGACATATTGTCGATCGGAAATGATGTAGAATTTTCTGGAAAGCATAAAAGGATATTTGAATAAAAGTTTTTCATTGAAAGACCTCGATGAAGCTGCTTATAAATTAGGTATCAAGATCTATAGAGATAGATCAAGACGCTTAATTGGACTTTCACAAAGCACATACCTTGATAAGATTTTGAAGAAATTCAAAATGGATCAGTCAAAGAAAGGTTCTTGCCTGTTTTACAAGGTATGAAGTTGAGTAAGACTCAAAGCCAGACCACGGCAGAAAAATATAGAGAGAATGAAAGTCATTCCCTATGCCTCAGCCATAGGTTCTATAAAGTATGCCATGCTGTGTACAAAACACGTTGTGTACCTTGCCAAAAGTTTGACAGGGAGGTACAATCGTGATCCAGTAGTAGATCACTGTACAGCGGTCAAAATTATCCTTAGTAACTGGATGACTAAGGAAATGTTTCTCGATTATGGAGGTGATAAAGAGTTCGTCGTAAAGGGTTACGCCGATGCAAACTTTGACACTAAATTCAGATGACTCTGAGTATCAATCTGGATGCATATTGAAAGTGGGAGCAATTAGCTAGAGTAGCTCTATGCAGAGCATTGTAGACATAGAAATTTGCAAAATACATACGGATCTGAATGTGACAGACCCGTTGACTAAACTTCTCTCACAAGCAAAACATGATCACACCTTATTACTCTTGGGTATTAATCACATAGCGATGTGAACTAGATTATTGACTCTAGTAAACCCTTTGGGTGTTGGTCACATAACGATGTGAACTATCGGTATTAAATCACATGGCGATGTGAGCTAGATTATTGACTCTAGTGCAAGTGGGAGACTGAAGGAAATATGCCCTAGAGGCAATAATAAAGCTATTATTTATTTCCTTATATCATGATAAATGTCTTTTATTCATGCTAGAATTGTATTAACTGGAAACTTAATACATGTGTGAATACATAGACAAAACAGTATGTCCCTAGTATGCCTCTACTAGACTAGCTCATTGATCAAAGATGGTTATGTTTCCTAGCCATAGACATGAGTTGTCATTTGATCAACGGGATCACATCATTAGGAGAATGATGTGATGGACAAGACCCATCCGTTAGCATAGCACTATGATCGTTTAGTTTAACTGCTATTGCTTTCTTCATGACTTATACATGTTCCTATGACTATGAGATTATGCAACTCCCGAATACCGTAGGAACACCTTGTGTGCTATCAAACGTCACAACGTAACTGGGTGATCATAAAGATGCTCTACAGGTGTCTCCGAAAGTGTTCGTGGTGTTGGCATAGATCAAGATTGGGATTTGTCACTCCGAGTGTCGGAGAGGTATCTCTGGGCCCTCTCGGTAACACACATCATAATAAGCCTTGCAAGCAAAAGACTAATGAGTTAGTCACAAGATGATGTGTTACGGAACGAGTAAAGAGACTTGCCGGTAACGAGATTGAACTAGGTATAAAGATACGGACGATCGAATCTCGGGCAAGTAACATACCGTTTGACAAAAGGAACAACGTATGTTGTTATGCGGTTCTGACCGATAAAAGATCTTCGTAGAATATGTAGGAGCCAATATGAACATCCAGGTTCCGCTATTGGTTATTTACCAGAGATGAGTCTCGGTCATGTCTACATAGTTCTCGAACCCGTAGGGTCCGCACGCTTAACGTTTGATGACGATCGGTATTATGAGTTTTTGAGTATTGATGTACCGAAGGTAGTTTGGAGTCCCGGATGAGATCACGGACATGACGAGGAGTCTCGGAATGTCCGAGACATAAAGATTGATATATTGGACGGCTATATTCGGACACCGGAAGTATACCGGAAAAGTTTCGGATTTATCGGGAATGCCGGAAGGGGTTACCGGAACCCCCTACGAGAGGGGATGGTCCATAGTGGGCCTAAAGGGTGAGAGAGAGGCAGCCCATAGGGCTGGCCGGCGCCCCCAGCTAGGAATCCTAGTTGGACTAGGATTGGGGGGGCGCCACCTCTCCTAATCCTTTCCCCCTTCTTCCTTCCGGTGAATCCTACTAGGAATAGGATTGCAATCCTATTCCTAGTAGGAGTCCCCTCCCTAGCCGCACCATAGGAGGTGGCCGGCCCCTCCTCCCTTGCTCCTTTATATACGGGGGCAGGGGGGCACCCAAAGACACACAAGTTGAATTGTTTTAGCCGTGTGCGGTGCCCCCCTCCACAGAATCACACCTCGGTCGTACCGTCGCGAAGCTTAGGAGAAGCCCTGCGCCGGTGATCACATCATATCCGTCACCACGCCGTCGTGCTGACGAAACTCTCCCGTGAAGCTCAACTGGATCAAGAGCTCGTGGGACGTCATCAAGCTGAACGTGTGCTGAACGCGGAGGTGTCGTACGTTCGGTGCTTGATCGGTTGGATCGCGAAGAAGTTCGACAACATCAACCGCGTCACTTGACGCTTCCGCTTCCGGTCTACGAGGGTACGTAGACACACTCTCCCCTCTCGTTGCTATGCATCTGGTAGATAGATCTTGTGTGATCGTAGGAAAATTTTAAAATACTACGTTCCCCAACACTACGACCCCGCGTTTGGGGAGGGTTCTCATCAACACGAGGAGGACGCACGCGTCGAGGGCTAGGAGGACGACCGGCCAAAAAAGATCGCCGCTGCTGGTCGTGCTCGTCGCGGAGTCACGTATCCCATATCGGTGAATCTATGGCATACATGCACCAGTAGATCCGGTGGGAGGCGGGCTCGCCGTCGATTGATCTCCTCGCGGCGGGCGCAACCGCCCATGGGCACTGGAAGGATCGACACGCGGTCGGTGGGGAGATGCCAGTTGTTTGGCAGGTGAACATCTCCCCACGGCAATGGCGTCGCCGTCTCCCAATAGTGACGGCAGACATCGACGTGGATGTACGATCTGTCATGATGCCTGGCTGCCGCCGGCGCCATTTGAAAAGTTGGCGGAGCAGGTGGCGGAGAAGGAGGTGCGGGCGGCGCGAATCTGCTGGAGCGGCGTCGGCCAGAGGAGGAGCCGACCTCGTGGTTGTGCTTCCCTTTCCCGGTCCAATGCCAACCCTTGGCGCCGTTGGGGAGGTGGCCGAGTGGGGCGCGACGACGGTGGCTAGGGTTTGCTCGTGTCGAGGCTCGAGGAGGCAGGCCGGCCAGGAATTTGAAGCGGTGGACTGGCAGGTCCACGGCTTTCACATTAAGAAGGGCGACGACCCTCCGCCTGTGTCAATGACTGCTGGGTCTCACCGTGCGTGCGCATTAATGTTGGACGGTGGAGGTAGGTGGGCGGCCGCCACGCGTCCCCGAAACGAGCGAGGAGCAAGCATGTACCCCTCCGTTCGGCATCCGTGTGGACGCAAACCGGATGCATATTTACGCTGGGAATGAGGCGGGCCGAAAGCCAAACAAACGTAAAATGTGAATGTGGCCGCGCGTTGGGATGAAGCATCCGTCTATTTTGACCTAAACGAGCAAGCGCGGACAGGATAGAGTCGCGCGTTGGAGTTGGCCTCAGTTCAGGTCAGATTGTCCGTTGTGCATTGCGCTGCACCTGAACCTTTTCCTGTCAGCACGCAGCACTCCAGCGCCAGTAGTACCGGTACGCCGGTGCAGGTGCATGCACGCATCGCTTTTGCCCAGCCCAGCTTGCTGTGCCGTGATGTGCGGTCCCGTCGATCAGCCAGTCCACTAGCATCGCACGGCATGGCATGCACCCTGACCCGCCACAGACACCGGCTCCACCCCGCCCCAAGCCAGTACACCACCACACTGCGCTAAACTCCAGGGATGCGCCGCGCAGCGCTAATCAATCATCAAGGAAAGAAACTTTTTTGCCTGTACTTATATTCCGTTGTTGATGAGATGATGAAACTCCGAGAGCCGTACCGTTCTTTAATCTCTCTGTTTATATAGAATAATCTCAGACAGCATCATTTAGCTGAGTTAAACCCCGTATTTGTGTGCGCTTTGCATAATGGAAACGAGGAGTGCGCTGCACTGCACTGCACGTCTGCCCTGCGGTCTGCGGGGTCGGGTCGGGGGCTCCTCCTCTGTCGTGCCCTTCGGCCTCAGGCAGGCTGGTTGCTTCTCCCTCTGGTTCTCCTTCTGATAGCTTATAGCCTAATCCCCTGTTTGTCGGCCGGATTAGCGAGGACCCGGTGCCATTCCATGTCAGGCCAAAAGGAAGAGAGGAATAATCGGCGTCAGGAAGACGCGGCTTTCCATTGCGCCAGTACGCAAGTAATCGCAGAATCTCGGATCATTACGAGAATGCGCGCTTGTTCATTTGTTTATTTTGTTTTACTTTTTCTGCGGTGCAAAAGTCTCGCCGTGTCATGTGATCCCACGTGAGGCAGCCTCCTCGAGCAACCCTACCTACGTGCATGAAATCCGCGTTGGTATCGTTGACCTGACCTTGTTAGTGCTCTCATTACTTTAATATAATGATGGAACAGTGGCATCAGACACTGGCATCACGTTTGCATGTGTGTGTGTGAGTATCATCTTCGCATTCTAGACACATCAAGCTCTGCTTTTTTTAGTTTGTACGTACTTCCTTCGTTCGAAATTACTTGTCGTAGAAATGGATGTATCTAGATGTATTTTAGTTCTAGATATATCCATTTCCAAGACAAATAATTCCGAACGGAAGGAGTATGTAAGTCCGGCCGTTCCTTGCACCACGTGTACGCCATCTAATTGGACCGGCCTAAAACCGCCACACCATCTTCCAAGTACTAACCCGGCGCCGTGCCATCACGTCAGGGAGCACACAGGATGATCGTGTGGAGTCGCACAAGGCGAATTCGTATCTTCTCGTCTCGCTCGCAAAAGCGCCCTGATGTCGATCGTCACTATCCATGTACGTGTGACCAAGTGGCAGGTCGCGAGCACACGTACGTGGACCGGAGAAGTTTCCTTGATACATGGCCAAATACGCGATGCATATCTATCTTCGGTGGTCTTCCTACTCCTAGGATGCATCAATCGGCAGGTCCGAGGAGGATTGGACGTGGATTACAAGGCCGACACATCCGGTTTTAATTTGTTTGTGATGCCTGATAGTAGTTTTAATGGGTCTATCTATATCACATCTAGATGTGAGATACTCATCCTTCAGATTCATTTATGAAAGACTTAAAAAAAACTAGGGTGACAGAGTTTTTTTTAACACTAGGATGAGAGAGTTAGATGTGAGATAATATCTTACATCTAGATGTGAAATAGCAAACCTGAGTTTTAATTTGGGGAGTACATAGAACTCATCTAGATGAGACATAATTTGGTCTCATTCACGTTTTATAGCCATTAGATGTGATGCTATAAGATGCGTGTGTGCTAACATGAGTTGTATCTGTTCACATCTAATGGCTATAAAATATGAATGAGACCAAATTATATCTCATCTAGATGAGTTTTAGAAAACTGTTTAATTTGTTGGTTATGTGTCCGCGCACGCTGGTGCCTGGTGATTTGATTTGGGCGGGCGGGCGGGCACGCTCGCTCACCGCACGTCGTTGTACCGGCTAAAACGACGGTGGTGCATGCCAGGTGGACGTGGGCGATCCATGGGTTGCCCGTCCGTCTCCCGATTTGGTTTGGTGGTGGTAGCCCGATCGGTGCGTGAGCACAAGACATGGTTCACAGGATGCTTGGAAGGAATGCGATGCGTGCGGGAAATTCGCAGGGCCACACAAAGCGTGGGTCTCTGTCCGATTGCGAAGCACTCCGCAAATTAGTAGGATCCCGCACAAGGGCATACGATTTTCTCGGTCAAACGTATCAAGTTTCAGAGTCGATTTTTTCTTGTCGGTTGCAATGCTTAAAGTTATGTTTTTTAAAGTTAAATCTTGACGGAATTTTTAAAAACTCATGAGAACATGTTTGAAAAGATATTATTTGAAAGGCCAGCGCTACGCGTTTGCCGACGGATGATCCTAAAAGACCCACCCCATTAGAGTTTGTCCAACTAACGGCTTAGGCATGTCCTCGTTATTGCAATAAAGTCTCCGTCCTTGTTATTGCAACAAAGTCAGTGTTGTGAAACCCTGTTTGCAACCGAGCTCATGTTGCAGAAATATTAAGTGTTACATGTTTTTTTTTCATGTTCACATTTTTGCAACATATAAGATATTGCGGAAGGACTTTTGCAACATAAATGATGTTGCACAAATTAAAGAAAGAACATGAGCTTGGGAGGAACAAGGGAGGCAACTGCTCACTGGATCCAGATCAAATCCTGTAACATTCGAGTTGTTGTAGTGAGAAAAATGCAACAAGAGCTCAGTTGCAAAACCATAAAAGATAATGCTAGATGAGCTCCGTCGGACAGGCGTCACACGAAGCAGGTGGCGGACTCCCGTGTGCGATCCGTCGGCTGAACCCAAATGTTTCTCTATTTGAAAGCACTATTCACGAGAAACACACATATGAAAATATAACTTCAGTTGAATTTTCTTTCAAAAAATATGAAAGATTAAAAATGAAAAGCCAAAAGAAAAAGCATGTGCGAGGGGCTTGGTGCTCTCCCTCGCCCGGGCACCTGCGTGCCACAAATGTTCTCCCGTGATGCATGTATTGGTTGAAGAACAAGTTAAATGAATTGTTATGGGTTTTAATTTAGTGGAATGAGCTGTTTTGTTTTCGTGTTTGGTTGGAGGGCATCTCCAACGCTGACCCCGACCCGGATACGGTGTCCATCGTGGATTGGTCCTGACCAGTCTTTGAACGGTGATGCGGGAGCCGGCCATCCAACCATGTCAGCATGTATTTCAAACCAGATTTCAACAGACCGAACGAATTGCATGCATACCGGATGATTTTCATCTAAATAGGAAAATATTCATTACATTTTTAACATATTTCTTTAAACAAAAGCGGTTGGGCCTAAACCTAGTCTAAATCTACGGGGGCGCTCGTCCTCCAGATCCTTGTCATTCCCCTCCGCAGTTGGTCGTGTCCATGTCTGGCTGAGATGAGAGCCGTGAAGTGAAGGTGTGGTTACCAGCGAGGAAGAGTAGGACATGGGGCACATACCAAAATATGTTTTACTGGCGAATCACATATACGTGAACCAATTCATAACATATTATTCTGGATATAAATCATGAACATGCTAAAAATAATAAACATTCCATTATTGCCCCTAGGGCATAATTCCAACAATGAGGGCGTTGCGAGGATGGCAGGGACAATGGCGGAGCCCAAAAAAATGAATTAGGGGGCCGAGTGTGGTTAATCATTGTTAGGGAGGGCCAGCCTATAAGAATGCACCGATTTAGCGAGAATTTATCACTTTCACATGTACTCCCTCTTTTCCAAAATAGGGTCATCTATTTTGGAACAGAAGGAGTATATTAAGGCTTAAATCAGTGGTGTTAGGGGGGACAATGCCTCTGTTGGTCCCCCTGTCTCTGCCACTGGGCTCAGACACCTCTTCTTGACGCCTCTACGTGGGCAGTTTTGGCCACGGGCGTTCCCGCCCCGCCAGAGGCCACGGGCATGCCCAAGAGAGATCGCCGAGGTAGAAAGTTGATTACTATCAAGTGTAGGAGCACTTGTCAATTATGGATAAGTACTGAGTGTCGAACTCCTGAGGAGCAAGTAGGTTGGTTATGGTCTTATCTTCAAATCCAAAACTTGGATTAGAGACTTTGTCATTGACATTCACACATTTCATAGGACGGTTTCGGCCAACCTTCTTTCTTTGTGTTGATTGCGGAATGTGTAGTTTCATCATGAAGCCAAATAAATGTTTTATTTGGAGACGACGGTTATGGGCCGGCGTTGATTTTCTACGCTTGTTTTTTTTTTCATCCTCTATGTTGTGTGCCTGCGCTTTCGGTGTGCATTTGTCGTCAAGTTATTCCAGATTCCGGGTTTATTTATTTGTATCTTCTTGATGCTTTTATATAGGTGTCCATTTCTATTTAAATATCACTTTTCACTTAGCTGTGATTCTCCTACCATTAGTTGCTAAAAATATGGGCTCGGCAAATTGTTCAATTCCTATAAGAAATTCTGCCTAGTATCTCTATCCAAAATCCAGAGAGTACTTTTACCATTTTTGTATGTTTGTCCTTGACACCTTTTTTTCTTGCTGATTCGCATTCCCTTCCAGAAAAAAAAACATAAGACTAAACTACAAACAAACTTGGTCTTTCAAGGCCAGGAAGAAAAATTGTATAAAATTCCAGCTACTAAATCATGATTCCATACTTTAGCATTCTTTTCCTCCCCAAAATATGACACTGGAACTCTCCTGCTGGAAAAGAGGCTGCCCATTCACCAACCATGCACTCATGCCAAGAGGCATATTTTCCGTGCCAGGAGAAAGGCATGGACCCAAAGATGGCCTTTCCTGACCTAACTTGCTGAAACTTGTCGCAGAATAAGAGAAAAAAATTCCTTCTGCAATTGGACAAAAACATATCTGAAAACGACCCCCACGCCCACCAACAGTGCTATAACTCCATCTGGCCACACCCGAATAATTCCATTAATATGTCTGCAACCTTTCTATTAGAAGAACAACTAAGTTGTGTGCATCAGTGCAAACACAATTTTGGTGCAGATCATGAAATTTCACTCGGGCAACGTCGACAGGGCACATTGTTTTCAGTCAAGATTTGTTACCTCTATCTTAAGAAGTTGGCTCAATTGATATACGGGCATAAACAATAAGGACTGCGCACGCATTATTTGACAGCTTTTTTACTGGTGTTCAAGTCAGCCGTTCATTTGTTTTCTGTTACTAAGCTGTCAAGAGTGATCCTTCCAAAGTGTTAGTAGCACTGGTTATATTTTTGTTTCTCTATCTGATGAATCTTTAAAGGTGCTTTATATTTTAGCCGTGTGATCAAATATTATAATCCCTGATTTTGCTTTGCCAATTCTTTTCTTTGAAAATCATTTCGCATGGCTTTTATAGAATAAAGTCCCACACAGCCAGAAGTTTACAAACATCTGCTAAAGGCTATCAGAACAAAAATAGCCAAATATACTTAGCCCTACATGATGATCCCTGACCGCCATGGTGGCAAGCTTAAAGCATCTACAGCCGGACTTGGCAAACGTGGCCCCTCAAACGCCCGCGGACGCGCCCGGGCGCGTCTGCGCGCACTGACCGGGCATCCCTCAAACGTTGCGCCGCATATCCACATACCGTAAATTTCGGTCATCATATCCATGCAATCCATGCACGTCGATCATATGGTACAAACTGTCTGAATGCCAAAGTTCGAAATAAAGCAAAGCAAATCATAGTTCAACAGACCAAACATGGCAAAATGAAATCAATGTCCGAGCGTGACGGATGGCCTTGGATCACTGACTGGGCGCCTACTCCGAGCGGAAGGCGTCCTGCTCCAGGCAGAATGAGTCATGCTCATCCTGCTCTGCCTGCTCCACCTGCATCCGGGTCGCAGCCGCCCTCGCAGCCTCGTACTCCCTACGATCGTTGATCTCCTTCTTCTTGTTCGCAAGCCACTTCTTCGCATTCTCATCCAAGAGGGTCTCGTCCGCCAGCATGATCCTCGCATCTTCAGTGTCCCATGTGAATTGCAACCTCTCCTTCTCAAGCTCTGTGTCGACAAATTTCTTGGCCTTCTCGAGCTCCCATTTGATCACCGCTTGTTGCTTCTCCAACTCGATCTTCTCCCTCTCAATTTCCAGCTTCTTCTCCGCCCTCTTTCGGTCCCACTCCATCATTTCCTTTTGCGCATCTAACATGAGCTTGTACCTCTCCTCCTTCTTGTTCTCCCTCACCGAAAAAATGCCCGTCCATGTGGGCGATATTTTGGTAGTCGCAGCATCACGAGCGGCACGTGCCTTCTCCCACTTATTCCCCATGACTTGGTGGTTGTCCTTTGGCATGGTGGCTTTTCCATTCATCATGACAAGATCGTCCAGCCCAATAAATTGGTTCAAGCTTGAGCCATCATTCCTCTTCTTCCGACACTTGAGGTCGGCCACAAGTTGGTTCCACTTCGGCTTGCCATTCAATATGACCCAACAATGGCTAAAAGAAAATGGATTCTTCTCCACATCATGATACAAAGTGGCCGCCATCGCCGCCTAGCAAACAACATATGTATGAGCACGATAATGTAAACACAAGAAGCATATGCAATGGACGACAAGATGAGGCAATGGAGCTTACGTGAGTTGCGACTCACATCCCACTTTGAGGCCGTTAGGTCACTTGTGAGTAGTAGCCGACATACTTGTTCACTTCCCCTTGAATGATCCCCCAACGATGTTGGAGAAATGCCACATTGCGGGTAGTCATGATAGGATGAGACTCCATATACTCCTTTTACTCGTGACACTCCTTTCAAATCTTCGTCCAATAGGTGTTCCCCTTTTGCTCGGTGCCGTATGTTAGATCCATCATTGTGGACAACCAAGCTTTGACCAACAAGAATTTGTTTCAATGGAAGGTGATCTTTTCATCGGTAACGAGGTGTGTGTGGTGTCTTCATCAATCTCAAGATCTGTCGGCTCAATCTCTTCAAGATGCTCATAGGGGTACGATTTATGTGTGTGTGTTCATAGGGAGTGACTATATGTGTGTTTATGTGAGCGTCTGCATTTGTACAGTGTCTTAGAATAAACAAATTGCATGTAACTATAAAATTTGGATTTTCAAACTTGATATGTATATTTATTTCAATTTTTGTATTATTTCATTTTTTCCCTTGGGTTTTACACATATATGTTATTGAATTAGTGGCAAATTTGAAATTTCGAGATTTGTCAGCTTATGTTATTTGCGCTATGGAAGGAGTGTATTTCAATAAAATTAAGGTGTTTACTGTACTGAGCAGGCTGGGCTCGAACCTAGAATCATGTGTTCAAGTAACTCAACCGGTACCAACCGAAACTCCAAAAAACTTGTCTTGCCGCATTATGCTATTATAGTATTTCCGTTACAAACATAAGAATGGTTCTTCCGTGAAAATCCCTGATAGAGAATTACATTTTCCTATATATGGTTTTGCATTATACATTTATAATAAGTTAGAGTTTTGGTAAATTATCGATGACATGGATATATAAAGGTAAATGATACATGTCGCCAAGACGGTTGGATTGACCGAGTCTTCCAGCAGCACTTTCCGTTAGCGAGTGCCTCTTCCCCTTGGACTCAAACAAGCGCAAGGTAACATCCTCATAGGAGCCTTGTGTGGACGCTCCGCTGTCATACTCCTCCGGGGCTCCTCCCCCGACACTTCCCCTCCCCACCCCTCCTCCCATCAGCACTCACCGCCATGGATCTTTAACTGGAGTTCATAACCAAAGCCATCTATGCCGCCAAGCCCCGCAAAGGCACCGAGACTAAAAGGAGGGGCTCTAGGGGTCCCCCGATCCAATGGGGTGGGGCTTCAGCGAGCTAGATTTGCCATCGACGGGCCCAAGCGGCGAGTTCGGTGCTCCAAAACGAAGGTAGGTGATTTGGGGATTTTTCATGTTACATACATACATTCGTTTGCTATTTTAGTATTGCCTTTGCAAACATAAAAACGATTCTCCAACAAAGGCTGTGATATGGAAATACATTTTTCTCTATATGGTTTTTGTATTATACCTTGCTAATAAATTAGAGTTTCAGTAAATTATTGATGACGTGGATATATAAAGGTAAATGATACATGTCGCCAAGACGGTTGGATTGACCGGGTCTTCCGCCCGCACTTTCCGCTAGCGATGTCTCTTCCCCTTGGACTCGGACAAGCTTAAGGTAACGTCCTCATAGGGAGCCTCGTGTAGTTGCTCCTCTGTCAGACTCCTCCGGGGCTCCTCCCCTCCCTTCTCCCATCGGTGGTCACCTCCATGGACCTTCAAATGGAGCTCATAACCAAAGTCATCTATGCCGCCAAGCCCCGGGAAGGCATCGAGACTACGGTGAGTGGCTTTAGGGGTCCCTCGATCCAATGGTGGTGGGGCTTTGGCGAGCTAGATTTGCAGTCGACGGGCCCAAACGGTGAGTTCTTGCTAAAAAATGAAGGTCAGTGATTTGGGGATTTTCCATGTTACATGCATACGTTCATTTGCTATTTTAGTATTTCCTTTCCAAAAATGAAAATGATTCTCCAACAAAGCTGTGACACAAAAATGCATTTTTCCACATATGGTTTTGAAGGAAATATGCCCTAGAGGCAATAATAAAGTTGTTATTTATATTTTCTTATACCATGATAAATGTTTATTATTCATGCTAAAACTGTATTAACGGGAAACTTGATACATGTGTGAATACATAGACAAAACAAAGTGTCCCTAGTATGCCTCTACTTGACTAGCTCGTTAATCAAAGATGGTTAAGTTTCCTAACCATAGACATGTGTTGTCATTTGATGAACGGGATCACATCATTAGGAGAATGATGTGATGGACAAGACCCATCCGTTAGCTTAGCACTATGATCGTTTAGTTTTATTGCTATTGCTTTCTTCATGACTTATACATGTTCCTCTGACTATGAGATTATGCAACTCCCAAATGCCGGAGGAACACTTTGTGTGCTATCAAACATCACAACATAACTGGGTGATCATAAAGATGCTCTACAGGTGTTTCCGAAGGTGTTTGTGGTGTTGGCATAGATCGAGAATAGGATTTGTCACTCCGAGTATCGGAGAGATATCTCTGGGCCCTCTCGGTAATACTCATCATAATAAGCCTTGCAAGCAAATGACTAATGAGTTAGTCACAAGATGATGTATTACAGAACGAATAAAGAGACTTTCCGATAACGAGATTGAACTTGGTATGATAATACCCACGATCGAATCTCGGACAAGTAACATACCGATGACAAAGGGAACAACGTATATTGTTATGCAGTTTGACCGATAAAGATCTTAGTAGAATATGTATGAGCCAATATGAGCATCCAGGTTCCGCCATTGGTTATTGATCGGAGAAGTGTCTCGGTCATGTCTACATAGTTCTCGAACCCGTAGGGTCCGTGCGCTTAAACGTTCGATGATGATTCACATTATGACTTATGTGTTTTTGATGACCGAAGAATGTTCGGATTCCTGGATGAGATCACGGACATGATAAGGAGTCTCGAAATGGTCGAGACATAAATAATGATATATAGGACGATGTTATTCGAACACCGGATGAGTTCCGGGGGTTGCCGGATAAATATCGTAGTGCGGGGGGTTATCGGAACCCCAAGGGGAACTAATGGGCCTTAGTGGGATTTAGGGGAGAGATAGGAGTGGCCAGAAGGGCTGGTCACGTGCTCCCATGGGCCTAGTCCGAATTGGACTAGGGGGAGGGGCGGCACCCCCTCTTTCCTTCTCCTCTCCCTCTCCTTCCTTCCCCATCTCTTCCTTTTGGTGGAAATCTACTAGGACTAGGAGTCCTAGCAGGAATCCCAACTTCGGGCGCGCCCTAGGGACCGGCCGGCCCTCCCCTCCTCCCTCCTTTATATACGTGGGGAGGGGGCACCCAAGAACACACAAGCCAATCTTTTAGCCGTGTGTGGTGCCCCCCTCCACAGTTGCACACCTCGGTCATATCGTTGAAGTGCTTAGGCAAAGCCCTGCACCGGTAACTTCATCATCACCGTCACCACACCATCGTGCTGACGAAACTCTCCGTCGTCCTCAACTGGATCAAGAGCCCGAGGGACGTCATCATGCTGAACGTGTGCTAAACACGGAGGTGTCGCACGTTCGGTACTTGGATCGGTTGGATCGTGAAGACGTTCGACTACATCAACCGCGTTACTAAATGCTTCCGCTTTCGGTATACAAGGGTACATGGACACACTGTCCCTGCTCATTGCTATGCTCATGATCGTAGGATTTTTTTGAAATACTACGTTTCCCAACAGTGGCATCATGAGCCAGGCCTATGCGTATATGATATGCACGAGTAGAACACAAAGAGTTGTGGACAATAATAGTCATACTGCTTACCACCAACGTCATACTTTGATTCGGCGGTATTGTTGGATGAAGTGGCCCGGACCGCCATTACATGACCGCGTTCATGAGACTGGTTCTACCGACGTGCTTTGCACATAGGTGTCTGGCGGGTGTCAGTTTCTCCAACTTTACTTGAATTGAGTGTGACTACGGCCGGTCCTTGTTGAAGGTTAAAACAACACACTTGACGAAAAATCGTTGTGGTTTTGATGCGTAGGTAAGAACGGTTCTTACTAGAAGCCCGTAGCAGCCACGTAAAACTTGCAACAACAAAGTAGAGGACGTCTAACTTGTTTTTGCAGGGCATGTTATGATATGTTATGGTCAAGACGTGATGAGTTATACGTTATTGTATGAGATGCTGATGTTTTGTAAATTATCGGCAACCGGCAGGAGCCTTATGGTTCTCTCTTTATTGTATGAATTGCGATCGCTATGTAATTGCTTTACTTTATCACTATGAGTTAGCGATAGTAGTAGAAGCAATAGTTGGTGAGACGACCACGATGCTACGATGAAGATCATGGTGTCAAGCCGGTGACGATGGAGATCATGATGATGCTTTGGAGATGGAGATCAAAAGCACAAGATGATGATGGCCATATCATGTCACATATTTTGATTGCATGTTATGTTTATCTTATTATACTTCTTATTTTCCTTAGTACGGCGGCAACATTATAAGATGATCCCTTACAAAATCTCAAGGTACAAGTGTTCTCCCTGAGTATGCACCATTGCGACAGTTCATCGTGCGGAGACACCACGTGATGATCGGGTGTGATAAGCTCTACATTCACATACAACGGGTGTAAGACAGTTTTGCACATGCAGAATACTCAGGTTAAACTTGACGAGCCTAGCATGTACAGACATGGCCTCGGAACACTGGAGACCAAAAGTTCGAGCATGAATCATATAGTAGATATGATCAACATAAGATGTTCACCATTGAAAACTACTCCATCTCACGTGATGATCACTTGTAATGCCCAGGATGGGACTATATCTCCTACGTGTCGAGGCACGACTTAAAGATATAAGCCCATTCTGGAATGATCGCAAGTTTGGTACCTTTGCACATCTCATGTAAAAAAAACAGGGATGAAAGAGAACAGATAGTTGGCTTACTTTCGCCACGTCACACAAATTCATTACATATCCAAACATCATCCAATAAACATCACAGCCCATCTAAGGGTAAAGATCCAAATGAAAGATACCAAACATAACTTAGAACCATAGGTCTAGAATCGAATCCTAGTAGAAGCTCTACTGATCAACTGGATAGTTCACATAGTAACGGCTACGCTCCTCATCGTACTCCCAGTCTAGCTCGGTGCCATCGCCTGTGTAGCTCACCATAGTACCTGCATCTGGTGTGTTGAAGTAACTGTGAGCCACAGAGGACTCAGCAATCCCGTTCCCGGGTAACACGACTATCCAAGCCTTGGGTGTGGAACAAGGCTTAAGAAAGAACAAGAGGTTGCAGCAGCACTAGCCTAGCTTACGTAAAAGAGAGCGAGAAGAGAAGTGCCTCGGACGAAAGATGATCACGAAGTGATCCTAACTAAAGCAAGTCAAACATAACCCCACCGTGTTCATCTCCCGAATCCCTTTCGGAAAATGACCGTCACGGTACTCACGCTGGTAGTGTATTGGAACATGGTGTCAAGTTTTCTACAACCGGATATTAACAAATTCCCATCTGCCACATAACCACGGGCACGGCTTTCGAAAATTCATAACCCTGCAGGGGTGTTCCAACTTGGCCCATGACAAGCCCACGATCCGCGGAGTCGCAACTCCAAAGTGGGAAGGCCCGAGTATCCTCGGAATCCCGTGCTCAAGATACTCCGACTAAGGTAAGGCTAATCCAGCAAATCCTCCCGGCGTGCCGACACCCTGACAATAACCGCGCGTATCTAGTCTCAGGCCACGACCGGATGGGCGAAACTACGGGTTTTTACCAATCCTCGAGTTCCCTTGTGGTGGCCCCGCAGGCTCCCCGTTTCGGACCAACACTCATGTGGAGCACTGGCCCGGGGTTGTTGATTAAGAACTCGGGTTTGCAAGACCCTATGCAAGTTTTAGTTATTAGGCAAATAGTACCAATGTTGGGACTTGCTGGAAAAGACTTAGCACTCAGCGGTTTATCGTGGGGGTCCCATAACCCCAACCGTGTGAGGAACGCATAATCAAGGAACATAACACCGGTTTATACGGTTCCTAGTGGCATGAGTGGAACAAATCACCAAGCAAAAGGCTTAGCCTTCCACCCATTACCAATATATAGATGGTTTCATTTAATATTTAATATAGTGCGATATCCCAACAAGCTTCAACAAGAAGCAAGAATCTTCAATCTTCTCCTGCAACTAGCAATGCTATAAGAGGGGCTGAGCGAAGCCTACGTATAGCCAATCAATGGTTTGCATAGCTAGGATGGTTAGACAGGTTCATGGTTACAATAGGAGGCTGACAGGAAGACATGTGCATCGAGGCAAAACTATAGAGCGATACTTCTAGCAATAGGCAAAGATAGTAATGATATCCGGGTTCGGTCATCTTGCCTGAAGAGTCGTCGATGGGATCGTAAGCGGGCTCCTCGTTCTCAACCTCGATGGTAACCTCGCGCTCGTACTCGTACTCAGCTTCCGGCTCTACTCAACACAAACACACAAGGCATGAAATCAACAAGATGCAATGCACAAAACTATTAACTACTGGATGCATGGCTGATGCACTATGGAAGCACTACAGGTGCACTTAGGAAGCACAGAAAGTCTACATAGGAAGCACAGTGTTACAGCACAAGGAGCATGGCAATGTGCATCAAGCAAAAATACTTCAAAACATGATAACATGAGGATATTATGAATCTACATGCAAAAACACACAAGTTGCATATAGGACTTGCTCAAAACGGAGCAACGGGCTAAAAGTTACACCCGAAACAATAAACATGCACAAGCTGAAATTAACAGCCACATAGCAACTTCGGAGCAAGAGATAATTAGTCTACAACACTCAAACATCATGGCAATGAGCATGGACATAAAGTAGACATATCCTACAGCAAACAATTCCATTGCAGCATCCCCAAAGGAGCCATGGATCAATAGCAACAAGCTATGACATATTGTACTTGACAACAAAATCCTGATAGCAGTAATTTGTTGCAACTTGGGAGCAAGAGTTAAATATGCTACAGCCACCCAAATAAGCATGTGAGAGCATGAATGGATAGCCAACAACTTATACAACAAGGAATCATCAAGAGTCACCCCAAAACTATCATGGATTTGCCTAGAACAACAAGCAAACATGGCATCTGGAAATTACAGATTCCAGACTTAGTGAAATTTCACAAAGTGTTAAAACAGTAGTATCATCATGGCATCTTTGTGAGCAATTTTAAGTCACCTCAAAGCATAACAAGACAAGTGGTAAGCACCACAGCAAAGTACACATGATGGTGAATCCAAAACATCTAAGCATGCATCAAGGGGACAACCACATCAATAGCAACGAGCTCCTCTACGAGGCATCTCGTAACAAGTTTAACGACATAACAGCCACATAGCACTTTGCAAAGGAGATAAACATGGCAAGATGAAATCTATCATGCAAGCTAAAGCGACCAACATGTAGAGCATCTCATGATGAACACGTGGACATATCATTTGCTTCATTTGGATAAACATGCACCAAGATATCACATTGCAAACATGGCATGAAAACAACTACTAACATCAGTTTATAACAAGTAGCACTCTTCCAACTGATATTTAAGCATCAAGATGACCTCAAACATGCATGGCACAATGGAACAAAACATAGTACAAGTCACCACGATCATTTTGACATATCATTTGCTCAAATTGGACATGCACACAAAAAGTTATCCACAATATAAAACATCATCAGACATGTAAATCCTAGGGACTTAGTGGATAGGAGCAACCTCAGAGTCAGATCTGGTCAACGGGCGAAGTCAACGCGGGCGCGGGCTGGCGGATCGGGCGCGGCCCGAAGCGGCTAACGGGATGACGGGCTTCGGCCCGCTAGGGCGCCTGGCCGAACGGATCGGGCGGATCGGGATCTCCCTCGACCCCGAGCTGGCGAGGCCGGCGGCTCCTCGAGCGGCTGTGGCCGGCGGGCTTCGAGGCGAGGGGAGGCCCGGCGGCGGGGGCGACCGGCTGGAGGGCGCGGCGAGCGGCGGGGGAACGGCGGCCTTGCGCCGGCGGCCGCCTGGGGAGCCGGGGCGGCGGGATGGCCGGGGGGGGTGAGGTGAGGAGAGGCCGGGGCGGCGGCGGTGCCCGGCCGGCAGCCTGGCCCGGCAGCGGCTAGCCGGAGCGATGGAGGCGGCGAGGTCGAGCTCCTCCGGCGGCGGCGGATCTGGAGGTTGAAGAAGCTCGGGCCTCGGAAGCACGGGCGACGGTCGTCGGAAGCACGGCGGCTTAACGGTGGAAGCACCGCGCTTCAATGGTGGAAGCACCGGCGGCGAACTGTGGAAGCATTAGGGTTTCAGACGCGAAAAATTGGGGGAGTTGGACGTTTATATAGGCACAAGGAGCTAGGGTTGTCCAAATGAGGGGAGGTTTTCGGCCACGCGATCACAATTGGATGGCCTAGATGAAGGGAGGGGTTTGGGTTGGTTTGGTGGGATGTTGGAGGGTGTCTTGGGCCTCAAAGAGGAGGTACTTTCAGCCCACGAGAATAACTGTTGGAACACCAAACGAACTCCAAACGCGACGAGATTCGACAGGCGGGTTACACACAACAAAACAACATAGCACGACAAGTCTCACACCAAAACGGAAACGTTACGCGGCCAAACCAAAGTAGGCCTTGGGGATGCCACAGACACGTGAGAGGGCTCCGGAACTCGAAACAGACAACGGAAAGGAACGAGTGGGACCGGATGCAAACGACAACACAAATGCAATGCGATGCACATGACTACATGACATGGATGAATGCACACACGCAACACGACAAAACGACGAAAACCCGAAAAGACAAAGAACCCAGAATGGAATTAATGGAGCCAAAGATATATATATTGCCCAAAAGGGAAAGTATTACATCCGGGGCATTACAAACTCTCCTCCACTACAAAAATATCTCGTCCCGAGATCTAGGACTGGAAGAAGGATGGGTACTCGGAACGAAGGTGATCTTCTCGTTCCCACGTAGCTTCTCGATCGGTATGGTGTGACCACTTGACTTTCAAGAATTTGATGGACTTGTTGCGGGTCTTGCGCTCGGTTTCTTCGAGAATAGCAACTGGATACTCTCGGTAAGACAAGTCTTGTTGAAGATCAATCTCTTCAAACGGAATGGTGCCTTCAGGAGTCTTGAAGCACTTGCGGAGTTGAGACACATGAAACACATCATGAACATTGGCGAAGTTGGAAGGGAGCTCAAGTTGATAGGCTAGGTCACCTCTTTTACCAAGGATCTTGAAAGGCCCGACGTATCTAGGAGCAAGCTTTCCTTTGATACCGAATCTTTGGGTGCCTTTCATAGGAGAAACACGGAGATAGACATGATCCCCAATGTTGAAGGCCAAATCACGATGCTTGCCGTCATAGTAGCTCTTCTGACGCGACTGAGCGGCCTTGAGATTCTCACGTATGACTTTGCACATTTCTTCGGCTTCTGAGATCAAGTCATTGCCAAGAAGTTGACGTTCACCCGTCTCGGACCAGTTGAGAGGGGTACGACACTTTCTGCCATAGAGGATTTCAAACGGAGCTTTGCCGGCACTTGCTTGGAAGCTGTTGTTGTAAGATAACTCGGCAAATGGAAGGCAATCTTCCCATTTCATGCCAAAAGATATGACACAGGCTCTGAGCATGTCTTCTAGAATCTGATTCACTCTCTCGACTTGACTACTAGTCTGAGGGTGAAATGCAGTGCTGAAACGAATCTTAGTGCCCATGGCAGACTGAAAGGAGTCCCAGAACTTAGAAGTGAACAAACTTCCACGGTCTGAGGAGATAACTTGAGGAATGCCATGTAAGGACACAATTTTGGAAGTGTACAACTCTGCCAATTGAGCTGCATTGATTGATTCTTTGACTGGAAGGAAGTGAGCGACTTTGGTAAGCTTGTCAATCACCACAAAGATAGAATAATTCCCTCTCTTGGACTTAGGAAAGCCAATGACGAAATCCATTTCAATGTGGTCGAATTTCCACTCGGGAACATGAAGAGGTTGGAGAAGACCGGCTGGACGTTGATGCTCTGCCTTCACTCTTCTGCAGACATCACATTCATTCACGAATTGGGCAATCTCCCTTTTCATGCGTGTCCACCAGTAAGATTGCTTGAGGTCTTGGTACATCTTGGAACTGCCAGGATGAATCGAAAGGAGGGAATCATGTGCTTCTTCCATTATGAGCTTCCTGAGATCACCTTTGGGAACCACGAGTCTGTCCTCAAAGAACAAGGTATCTCTCTCATCAACGCGATAACACTTGTATTTAGGAGTACCCTTTGCAATACCATGTTTCACTTTCTGCACCATAGCATCACTGAGTTGGGCCTCACGGATCTGATCTTCCAAGGTAGGAGCAACTTGAAGATTTGCAAGAAAACCTTGCGGAACAACTTGGAGGTTGAGCTTCCTGAATGCTTCACAAAGCTCAAGCTGGAACGGCTTGATAAGGAGGCTGTTGCAATATGCCTTTCTGCTCAAAGCATCTACAATCACATTCGCCTTGCCAGGTGTGTATTCGATGCTCGGATCATACTCTTGGATCATTTCGACCCAACGAGTCTGGCGGAGGTTCTGATTCGGTTGTGTGAAAATGTACTTCAAGCCCTTGTGATCGGTGAAGATGTCGACTTTTCTTGCCAACAGAAGGTGTCTCCACGTAATCAAAGCATGTACCACAGCTGCTAGTTCAAGATCATGTGTGGGGTAGTTCTTCTCACTTGGCTTGAGTTGACGAGAAGTGTATGCCACAATTCTCTTGTCCTGCATAAGCACACCACCAAGTCCTTGAAGAGAAGCATCACAGAATACTTCATAGGGCTTGGACTCATCTGGAAGAGTAAGAACTGGAGCAGAGACGAGCTTTGCTTTGAGAGTTTTGAATGCCACTTCACAATCTAGAGACCAGTAGTACTTGACATTCTTCTGCAGCAAGTTGGAAAGAGGCTTGGCAATCTTGGAGAAGTTCTCAACGAACCTTCTGCAATAGGTGGCAAGACCAAGAAAGCTTCGGAGTTGCTTGATGTTCCGAGGAGGTTCCCAGTTGACAATTGCTTCAACTTTCTCGGGGTTTACCGCAATACTGTCAGTGGAGATGATATGGCCCAGATACAAGACCTTATCGAGCGAGAATTCGCACTTGGAGAACTTGGCATAGAACTTATGTTCACGGAGTCTGTCGAGAACCAGACGGAGGTGCTTTTCGTGATCCTCTTCGTTCTTGGAGAAAACCAAAATGTCATCCAGATACACAAGCACAAACTCGCCGGTGTAGGGGTTGAAAATGTAGTGCATCATTCTCGAGAAGGTAGGTGGAGCATTAGCGAGACCAAAAGACATGACTATATACTCATATGAGCCGTAGCTCGTTCTGAAGGCAGTCTTGTGGATATCTTCTTCGCGAATGCGAATTTGGTGATAGCCCATTCGGAGATCGAGCTTTGAGAACACTTTAGCTCCTTTGAGCTGCTCGAATAGTTCATTGATGTTGGGGAGCGGATATTTGTTCTTTATTGTCTTCTTGTTCAATGGCCGGTAATCGACGCAAAGGCGCTCCGTGCCATCCTTCTTCTTGACAAATAAGACACCACAGCCCCAAGGAGACGTACTAGGCCTGATCAGACCCAAACGCTCTTGTTCGTCAAGCTGCTTCTTCAACTCCTTCAATTCTCCAGGAGATAGCTTGTACGGACGCCGGCGCTCAGTACCAGGCTCGAGTTCAATGACGAATTCAACTTGGCGATGTGGAGGCATGCCTGGAAGTTCTTCAGGAAAGACGTCTTCGTATTCGTTAACCACCGGAATTTGAGATATGGCATTTGAAGGAAATATGCCCTAGAGGCAATAATAAAGATGTTATTTGTATTTCCTTATATCATGATAAATGTCTTCTATTCATGCTGGAATTGTATTAACCGGAAACTTAGTACATGTGTGGATACATAGACAAAACAGTATGTCCCTAGTATGCCTCTACTAGACTAGCTCATTGATCAAAGATGGTTATGTTTCCTAGCCATAGACATGAGTTGTCATTTGATCAACGGGATCACATCATTAGGAGAATGATGTGATGGACAAGACCCATCCGTTAGCATAGCACTATGATCGTTTAGTTTTACTGCTATTGCTTTCTTCATGACTTATACATGTTCCTATGACTATGAGATTATGCAACTCCCGAATACCGTAGGAACACCTTGTGTGCTATCAAACGTCACAACGTAACTGGGTGATCATAAAGATGCTCTACAGGTGTCTCCGAAAGTATTCGCGGTGTTGGCATAGATCAAGATTAGGATTTGTCACTCCGAGTGTCGGAGAGGTATCTCTGGGCCCTCTCGGTAACACACATCACAATAAGCCTTGCAAGCAAAAGACTAATGAGTTAGTCACGAGATGATGTGTTACGGAACGAGTAAAGAGACTTGCCGGTAACGAGATTGAACTAGGTATGGAGATACCGACGATCGAATCTCGGGCAAGTAACATACCGATGACAAAAGGAACAATGTACGTTGTTATGCGGTTTTGACCGATAAAAGATCTTCGTAGAATATGTAGGAGCCAACATGAACATCCAGGTTCCGCTATTGGTTATTGACCGGAGATGAGTCTCGGTCATGTCTACATAGTTCTCGAACCCGTAGGGTCCGCACGCTTAACGTTTGATGACTATCGGTATTATGAGTTTATGAGTTTTGATGTACCGAAGGTAGTTCGGAGTTCCGGATGAGATCACGGACATGACGAGGAGTCTCGGAATGTCCGAGACATAAATATTGATATATTGGACGACTATATTCGGACATTGGAAGTGTTCCGGAAAAGTTTCGGATTTAACTGGATTGCCGGAGGGGGTTACCGGAACCCCCTACGAGGGGGGATGGTCCATAGTGGGCCTTGAGGAAAGGAGAGAGGCAGCCCATAGAGGCTGGCCTGCGCCCCACCTAGGGATCCTAGTTGGACTAGGATTGAGGGGGCGCCACCTCTCCCTCTTTTCCTTTCCCTCTCTTCCTTCTTGGTGGACTCCTACTAGGAATAGGATTGCAATCCTATTCCTAGTAGGATTGCCCTAGCCGCACCATAGGAGGTCGGCCGGCCCTCCCCTCTTGCTCCTTTATATACGGGGGCAGGGGGGCACCCAAAGACACACAAGTTGAATTGTTCCAGCCGTGTGCGGTGCCCCCCTCCACAGAAACACACCTCGGTCATACCGTTGCAGTGCTTAAGCGAAGCCCTGCGCCGGTAAATACATCATATCCGTCACCATGCCGTCGTGCTGACGAAACTCTCCCGTGAAGCTCAACTGGATCAAGAGCTCGTGGGACGTCATCAAGCTGAACGTGTGCTGAACGCGGAGGTGCCGTACGTTCGGTGCTTGATCGGTTGAATCGCGAAGAAGTTCGACTACATCAACCGCGTCACTTGACGCTTCCACTTCCGGTCTATGAGGGTACGTAGACACACTCTTCACTCTCGTTGCTATGCATCTGGTAGATAGATCTTGCATGATCGTAGGAAAAATTTAAAATACTACGTTCCCCAACAGTGGCATCATGAGCCAGGTCTATGCATAGATGATATGCACGAGTAGAACACAATGAGTTGTGGGCGATACTAGTCATACTGCTTACCAGCATGTCATACTTTGCTTCGGCGGTATTGTGAGATGAAGCGGCCCGGACCGACATTACGCGTACGCTTACGCGAGACTGGTTTCACCGTTAAGAGCACTCGTTGCTTAAAGGTGACTGGCGGGTGTCTGTCTCTCTCATTTTAGCTGAATCAAGTGTGGCTACGCCCGATCCTTGCGAAGGTTAAAACAACACATACTTGACGAAACATCGTTGTGGTTTTGTATGCGTAGGTAAGAACGGTTCTTGCTAAGCCCGTAGCAGCCACGTAAAACTTGCAACAACAAAGTAGAGGACGTCTAACTTGTTTTTGCAGGGCATGTTGTGATGTGATATGGTCAAGACATGATGAGTTATACGGTTTTGTATGAGATGATCATGTTTTGTAATGTTATCGGCAACTGGCAGGAGCCATATGGTTGTCGCTTTATTGTATGAAATGCAATCGCCATGTAATTGCTTTACTTTATCACTAAGCGGTAGCGATAGTCGTAGAAGCAATAGTTGGCGAGACGACAACGATGCTACGATGGAGATCAAGGTGTCGCGCCGGTGACGAAGGTGATCATGACGGTGCTTTGGAGATGGAGATCAAAAGCACAAGATGATGATGGCCATATCATGTCACATATTTTGATTGCATGTGATGTTTATCTTATTATGCTTCTTATTTTGCTTAGAACGACGATAGCATTATAAGATGATCCCTTACTAAATTTCAAGGTATAAGTGTTCTCCCTGAGTATGCACCGTTGCGAAAGTTTGTCGTGCCGAGATACCACGTGATGATCGGGTGTGATAAGCTCTACGTTCAAATACAACGGGTGTAAGCCAGTTTTGCACACGCAGAATACTCGGGTTAAACTTGACGAGCCTAGCATATACAGATATGGCCTCGGAACACTGGAGACCGAAAGGTCGAGCGTGAATCATATAGTAGTTATGATCAACATAAGATGTTCACCATTGAAACTACTCCATCTCACGTGATGATCGGACATGGTTTAGTTGATTTGGATCACGTGATCATTTAGATGACCGGAGGGATGTCTATCTAAGTGGGAGTTCTTTAATTAATATGATTAAATTGAACTTTAACTTATCATGAACTTAGTCCTGATAGTTTTTGCATATCTATGTTATTGTAGATCAATGGCCCGTGCTACCGTTCCTTTGAATTTTAATGCATTCCTAGAGAAAGCTAAGTTGAAAGATGATGGTAGCAATTACACGGACTGGGTCCGTAACTTGAGGATTATCCTCATTGCTGCACAGAAGAATTATGTCCTTGAAGCACCGCTAGGTGACAAGCCCCCTCCCGCTAATGTAGACGCTTTGAACGTCTGGCAGTCGCGGTCTGATGACTACACGCTAGTTCAGTGTGCCATGCTTTACGGCTTAGAACCGGGACTTCAACGACGTTTTGAACGTCATGGACCATATGAGATGTTCCAGGAGTTGAAGTTAATATTTCAAGCAAATGCCCGGATTGAGAAATATGAGATTTCCAATAAGTTCTACAGCTGCAAGATGGAGGAGAATAGTTCTATCAGTGAACACTTGCTCATAATGTCTGGGTACTACAATCATATGACTCAACTTGGTTGCAAAGTTGACGAGGATAGTGTTATTGATAGAGTTCTTCAATCTATGCCACCAAGCTATAAAGGCTTCGTGATGAACTATAATATGCAAGGGATGCAAATGACAATTCCCGAGCTCTTTGCTATGCTTAAGGCTGCGGAGGTAGAAATCAAAAAGGAGCATCAAGTGTTGATGGTTAACAATACCACTAGTTTCAAGAAAAAGGGCAAGGGAAAGAAGGGGAACTTCAAGAAGAATAGCAAGACAGTTGCTACTCCCACGAAGAAACCCAAGTCTGGAGCCAAGCCTGAAACTGAGTGCTTCTACTGCAAGGGGACTGGACACTGGAAGCGGAACTGCCCCAAGTATTTGGCGGATAAGAAGGATGACAAGGTGAACAAAGGTATATGTGATATACATGTTATTGATGTGTACCTTACTAATGCTCGTAGTAGTACCTGGGTATTTGATACCGGTTCGGTTGCTAATATTTGTAACTCGAAACAGGGACTACGGATTAAACGAAGATTGGCTAAGGATGAGGTGACGATGCGCGTGGGAAATGGTTCCAAAGTCGATGTGATCGCCGTCGGCACGCTACCTCTACATCTACCTTCGGGATTAGTTTTAGACCTAAATAATTGTTATTTGGTGCCAGCGTTGAGCATGAACATTATATCTGGATCTTGTTTATTGCGAGACGGTTATTCATTTAAATCAGAGAATAATGGTTGTTCTATTTTTATGAATAATATCTTTTATGGTCATGCACCCTTGAAGAGTGGTCTATTCTTATTGGATCTCGATTGTAGTGATACACATATTCATAATATTGAAACCAAAAGATGCAAGGTTAATAATGATAGTGCAACTTATTTGTGGCACTGCCGTTTAGGTCATATTGGTGTAAAACGCATGAAGAAACTCCATAGTGATGGACTTTTGGAATCACTTGATTATGAATCACTTGGTGCTTGCGAACCATGCCTCATGGGCAAGATGACTAAAATTCCGTTCTCCGGAACTATGGAGCGAGCAACAGATTTGTTGGAAATCATACATACTGATGTATGTGGGCCAATGAGTGTTGAAGCTCGCGGCGGGTATCGTTATTTTCTGACCTTCACTGATGATTTGAGCAGATATGGGTATATCTACTTAATGAAGCACAAGTCTGAAACATTTGAAAAGTTCAAAGAATTTCAGAGTGAAGTAGAGAATCATTGTAACAAGAAAATAAAGTTTCTACGATCTGATCGTGGAGGAGAATATTTGAGTTACGAGTTTGGTCTTCATTTGAAAAAATGTGGAATAGTTTCACAACTCACGCCACCCGGAACACCACAGCGTAATGGTGTGTCCGAACGTCGTAACCATACTTTATTGGATATGGTGCGATCTATGATGTCTCTTACCGATTTACCACTATCGTTTTGGGGTTATGCTTTAGAGACAGCTGCATTCACGTTAAATAGGGCACCATCTAAATCCGTTGATACGACACCTTATGAACTATGGTTTGGCAAGAAACCAAAGTTGTCCTTTCTTAAAGTTTGGGGCTGCGATGCTTATGTGAAAAAGCTTCAACCTGATAAGCTCGAACCCAAGTCGGAGAAATGTGTCTTCATAGGATACCCAAAAGAGACTGTTGGGTACACCTTCTATCACAGATCCGAAGGCAAGATATTCGTTGCTAAGAATGGATCCTTTCTAGAGAAGGAGTTTCTCTCGAAAGAAGTGAGTGGGAGGAAAGTAGAACTTGATGAGGTAATTGTATCTTTTCCCGGATTGGAAAGTAGTACATCACAGAAAATTGTTCCAGTGATTCCTACACCAATCAGTGAGGAAGTTAATGATGATGATCATGAAACTTCGGATCAAGTTTCTGCTGAACGTCGTAGATCAACCAGAGTACGTTCCGCACCAGAGTGGTACGACAACCCAGTTCTGGAAATCATGTTACTAGACCATGATGAACCTGCGAACTATGAGGAAGCGATGATGAGCCCAGATTCCGCAAAATGGCTTGAGGCCATGAAATCTGAGATGGGATCCATGTATGAGAACAAAGTGTGGACTTTGGTTGACTTGCCCGATGACCGGCAGGCCATCGAAAATAAATGGATCTTCAAGAGGAAGACTGACGCAGACGATAATGTTACTGTTTACAAAGCTCGACTTGTTGCGAAAGGGTTTCGACAAGTTCAAGGAGTTGACTACTATGAGACTTTCTCACCTGTAGCGATGCTTAAGTCTGTCCGAATCATGTTAGCAATTGCCGCATTTTATGATTATGAAATCTGGCAAATGGATGTCAAAACTGCATTCCTGAATGGATATCTCAAAGAAGAGTTGTATATGATGCAACCAGAAGGTTTTGTCGATCCAAAAGGTGCTAACAAAGTATGCAAGCTCCAGCGATCCATCTATGGACTGGTGCAAGCATCTCGGAGTTGGAATATACGCTTTGATGAGGTGATCAAAGCATATGGTTTTATACAGACTTTTGGAGAAGCCTGTATTTACAAGAAAGTGAGTGGGAGCTCTGTAGCATTTCTAATATTATATGTGGATGACATATTGTTGATTGGAAATGATATAGAATTTCTGGATAGCATAAAAGGATACTTGAATAAGAGTTTTTCAATGAAAGACCTCGGTGAAGCTGCTTATATATTAGGCATCAAGATCTATAGAGATAGATCAAGACGCTTAATTGGACTTTCACAAAGCACATACCTTGATAAGATTTTGAAGAAGTTCAAAATGGATCAGTCAAAGAAAGGGTTCTTGCCTGTATTACAAGGTATGAAGTTGAGTAAGACTCAATGCCCGACCACTGCAGAAGATAGAGAGAAAATGAAAGTCATTCCCTATGCCTCAGCCATAGGATCTATCATGTACGCAATGCCGTGTACCAAACCTGATGTGTGCCTTGCTATAAGTCTAGCAGGGAGGTACCAAAGTAATCCAGGAGTGGATCACTGGACAGCGGTCAAGAACATCCTGAAGTACCTGAAAAGGACAAAGGATATGTTTCTCGTGTATGGAGGTGACAAAGAGCTCGTCGTAAACGGTTACGTCGATTCTAGATTTGACACTGATCCGGATGACTCTAAATCACAAACCGGATATGTATTTTTATTGAACGGTGGAGCTGTGAGTTGGTGCAGTTCCAAGCAGAGCGTCGTGGCGGGATCTACGTGCGAAGCGGAATACATAGCTGCTTCGGAAGCAGCAAATGAAGGAGTCTGGATGAAGGAGTTCATATCCGATCTAGGTGTAATACCTAGTGCATCGGGTCCAATGAAAATCTTTTGTGACAACAATGGAGCAATAGCCTTGGCGAAGGAATCCAGGTTTCACAAGAGAATAAAGCACATCAAAAGACGCTTCAATTCCATCCGCGATCTAGTCAAGGAGGGAGACATAGAGATCTGCAAAATACATACGGATCTGAATGTTGCAGACCCGTTGACTAAGCCTCTTCCACGGGCAAAACATGATCAGCACCAGGACTCCATTGGTGTGAGGATCATCACTTTGTAATCTAGATTATTGACTCTAGTTCAAGTGGGAGACTGAAGGAAATATGCCCTAGAGGCAATAATAAAGATGTTATTTGTATTTCCTTATATCATGATAAATGTCTTTTATTCATGCTGGAATTGTATTAACCGGAAACTTAGTACATGTGTGGATACATAGACAAAACAGTATGTCCCTAGTATGCCTCTACTAGACTAGCTCATTGATCAAAGATGGTTATGTTTCCTAGCCATAGACATGAGTTGTCATTTGATCAACGGGATCACATCATTAGGAGAATGATGTGATGGACAAGACCCATCCGTTAGCATAGCACTATGATCGTTTAGTTTTACTGCTATTGCTTTCTTCATGACTTATACATGTTCCTATGACTATGAGATTATGCAACTCCCGAATACCGTAGGAACACCTTGTGTGCTATCAAACGTCACAACGTAACTGGGTGATCATAAAGATGCTCTACAGGTGTCTCCGAAAGTATTCGTGGTATTGGCATAGATCAAGATTAGGATTTGTCACTCCGAGTGTCGGAGAGGTATCTCTGGGCCCTCTCGGTAACACACATCACAATAAGCCTTGCAAGCAAAAGACTAATGATTTAGTCACGAGATGATGTGTTACGGAACGAGTAAAGAGACTTGCCGGTAACGAGATTGAACTAGGTATGGAGATACCGACGATCGAATCTCGGGCAAGTAACATACCGATGACAAAAGGAACAACGTATGTTGTTATGCGGTTTTGACCGATAAAAGATCTTCGTAGAATATGTAGGAGCCAACATGAACATCCAGGTTCTGCTATTGGTTATTGACCGGAGATGAGTCTTGGTCATGTCTACATAGTTCTCGAACCCGTAGGGTCCGCACGCTTAACGTTTGATGACTATCGGTATTATGAGTTTATGAGTTTTGATGTACCGAAGGTAGTTCGGAGTCCCGGATGAGATCACGGACATGACGAGGAGTCTCGGAATGTCCGAGACATAAAGATTGATATATTGGACGACTATATTCGGACACCGGAAGTGTTCTGGAAAAGTTTCGAATTTAACTGGATTGCCGGAGGGGGTTACCGGAACCGCCTACGAGGGGGGATGGTCCATAGTGGGCCTTGAGGAAAGGAGAGAGGCAGCCCATAGAGGCTGGCCGGCGCCCCACCTAGGGATCCTAGTTGGACTAGGATTGGGGGGGGGGGGCGCCACCTCTCCCTCTTTTCATTTCCCTCTCTTCCTTCTTGGTGGACTCCTACTAGGAATAGGATTGCAATCCTATTCCTAGTAAGATTGCCCTAGCCGCACCATAGGAGGCCGGCCGGCCCTCCCCTCTTGCTCCTTTATATACGGGGGCAAGGGGGCACCCAAAGACACACAAGTTGAATTGTTCCAGCCGTGTGCGGTGCCCCCCTCCACAGAAACACACCTCGGTCATACCGTTGCAGTGCTTAAGCGAAGCCCTGCGCCGGTAAATACATCATATCCGTCACCACGCCGTCGTGCTGACGAAACTCTCCCGTGAAACTCAACTGGATCAAGAGCTTGTGGGACGTCATCAAGCTGAACGTGTGCTGAACGCGGAGGTGCCGTACGTTCGGTGCTTGATCGGTTGAATCGCGAAGAAGTTCGACTACATCAACCGTGTCACTTGACGCTTCCGCTTCCGGTCTACGAGGGTACGTAGACACACTCTTCACTCTCGTTGCTATGCATCTGGTAGATAGATCTTGCGTGATCGTAGGAAAAGTTTAAAATACTACGTTCCCCAACAACATTAATCTCGCCCTTGTCATTGAGAGAGAAAAGCCTGATTGTGTTATCCCGAGAGGCGAAGATAATCACGTCTTCATCAGGATGAGTAATCTTGACTTCCTTATTTGCACAATCAATGTGAGCATCATGCTGAGAAAGCCAATCCATCCCGAGGATGAGGTCAATGTCGGAGTTGCCGAGAACCACCGGATTAGCCAGAAAGCGATAATCACCCATGCGAATAGATACATCCGGAGCAAACACACTAGAAGACATACGTCTCCCCGGAGAAATAACTTGCAACTTCTGAGGCAAATTTTTGGTGACAACATCGTGCTTGGATGCAAATGGATATGACATGAAGGAACATGAAGCACCCGAATTAAACAACACTTTTGCAGGAAAAGAGTTAACTGGGAGGTTACCCAAAATCACATCAGAAGAATTCTCCGCTTGCGCTGCATTCATCAGATTCACCCTTGCTGCCTTCGGATCATGCTTGACAATAGCTGTACTGACAGGTGGAGGAGGCGGAAGGCGCCTTGGGTTGTTGCACTTGTTGGAATAATGACCCTTTTGGCCACACTTGTAGCAAGTGACCTCAGAAAGAGGACGAGTAGGAGGAACACTTGGTCTTGGAGCTTGGAACTACGACTTGGACTGCTTGCTTGGGTTGGGTGGGTGGGAGAAACCACGACCACCAGCATTCTTGTTGTTGTTGTTGTTGTTGTTGTTGTAGGGAGCTCGGATCACTGGAGGAGGTGGAAGCCAAAATTTCTGTTGCTTCGCGACCACTTGAGAAGATGATGAGGAGTGAACGGCATCCCTGATCCTCTTTTTGGAAGCCTCCATCTTGAGCTGGGCTGCCTCTTGCTTAAGCACCATGTTATAGAATTTGTCAAACTCATCAGGCTCGAACAAGGTGAGAGCAAGTTGAAGTTCATCCTTCAGACCTCCACGGAACTGATAGATCTTGCTCTTGGCATCTGTTATGTCTTGCTTGGCATAGCGGGCAAGGTTTTGGAACTTGACATTATACTGGTAGACAGTCATAGAGCCTTGCTTCAGGTTGCGGAATTGCTCACGCATACCCTCGATGACACTTGTTGGAATGTGGTGAGAGCGAAAGTCCTTGCAGAAATCATCCCAAGAGATCACACGCCCTTCTCTGGAGTCTTTGTACTGCTGCCACCAGTCAGCTGCTTGGTCCTTGAGTTGGAAGGCTGCAAACTTCACATAGTCCTCAGGCCTTACATTACTGCACTCAAAATGCTTCTTGATATCAGTAATCCAATCTTCAGCATCGAGAGGGTCGACACAGTAACTGAAAGCCTTTGGTTGATTAGCCAAGAACTGGTTGAGCGTAGCATGGTGCTGCTGGTTGAAGAAATTGCCTTGGTTCCCTGAAGCACCCTGATTTGCTTGATTTGCTTGCATCTGCTGCATCATCTGCATAAGCAACTGGGTTTTCTGGTTCGTAGTTTGCATAATCGCTCTCCAGGCCTCAAACGGAGGAGGAGGGGAAGGAGGACGGTCTGGAACCTCTTCACCCTCTGGGTTAGCGTTGGGAACCCGTTTTGGAGCCATCCTGAAAGAGATGACCACCAATCAACAATTGATTGAAAGAAGGTATAAGCTGAAACAACGGATAGAAATGCAACATAGTCTTCACAAGAATCATTCGAACAAGAGGAACGAATGAAATTCTCAGTTTAATGATAACAACAATCTTCACGAGAAGCCACTGGGAGACAAAAGGTAAATAAGAAAAACAACAAGGTACAGCTGGAACAAACACAAGATAGGAGCTTCGTTCGACATCTTTGTGCTGAAAGCTTATGAAACGTGTTACGAAAGGGTTTTGCAATCCCCGGATCAGCATAGCCAAGGACCCTTCAAGATGCAACTCCCGATCGGAACATCGACCATAAAACCACTTCACTCAATGTAGAACCCCGAACTCCGTAACCTACATTCGTTGGAAGAATTCCTACGATATACTAGATGAACCCACCTATTAATTTCCGAAAGTTCCCAGTTATGCAATCAGGTGTTGGGGATACAAGGGAAGCATCGCGCACACAACTCTAATCCTACATCCAGCTGTATCCATCCTTCAACACATAACCAGTTGTTTTCGGAAACCGTCTACCTCGGACCTTCGAAACACATCCACTATACAAAGCTATGGCAATACTCCCGAACTACCTCCCCAGTACTGGGTGATGTCGGGGTTATCTTGCCACCAACCGTATAGGAGAGTTTTCGATGTCGGCCATCTTAAGTACTCTAGAACTGCCATGATATGCTTGTGACGACAATACCCCGAAGCTCAACTCCCTGGGACACTGCCACAACCCCTAATGTCAGGAGGCATCGAGAACAATATTCTCGTCACAAAGACATCGAAACAATCCAAACAATACTCGCGAGATTCCTAAAAAAAAATTGGTGCAATTTTTGAATGTAGAAGAGGCAAGAGTAGTCGTCAGGAGTCCTCACCAGAGTGAAAAGAGATGAGGAGCAAAGAAATTCTACTCTCCGATATAAATATAGGACTCAAAACATTTTAAGTGTGTGCCTAGACTCGACCGTCAACGATTCGATCAATCAGTGGGGGCTTCTAGGTCGGAGAAGGCTCTGATACCAACTTGTAATGCCTAGGATGGGACTATATCTCCTACGTGTCGAGGCACGACTTAAAGATATAAGCCCATTCTGGAATGATCGCAAGTTTGGTACCTTTGCACATCTCATGTAAAAAAACAGGGATGAAAGAGAAAAGATAGTTGGCTTACACTCGCCATGTCACACAAATTCATTACATATCCAAACATCATCCAATAAACATCACATCCCATCTAAGGGTAAAGATCCAAATGAAAGATACCAAACATAACTTAGAACCACAGGTCTAGAATTGAATCCTAGTAGAAGCTCTACTGATCAACCGGATAGTTCACATAGTAACGGCTACGCTCCTCGTCGTACTCCCAGTCTAGCTCGGTGCCATCGCCTGTGTAGCTCACCATAGTACCTGCATCTGGTGTGTTGAAGTAACTGTGAGCCACAGAGGACTCAACAATCCGTTCCCGGGTAACACGACTATCCAAGCCTTGGGTGTGGAACAAGGCTGAAGAAAGAACAAGAGGTTGCAGCAACACTAGCCTAGCTTACGTAAAAGAGAGCGAGAAGAGAAGTGCCTCGGACGAAAGATGATCACGAAGTGATCCTAACTAAAGCAAGTCAAACATAGCCCCACCGTGTTCATCTCCCGAATCCCTTTCGGAAAATGACCGTCACGGTACTCACGCTGGTAGTGTATTGGAACATGGTGGCAAGTTTTCTACAACCGGATATTAACAAATTCCCATCTGCCACATAACCACGGGCATGGCTTTCGAAAGTTCATAACCCTGCAGGGGTGTTCCAACTTGGCCCATGACAAGCCCACGATCCGCGGAGTCGCAACTCCAAAGTGGGAAGGCCCGAGTATCCTCGAAATCCCGTGCTCAAGATACTCCGACTAAGGTAAGGCTAATCCAGCAAATCCTCCCGGCGTGCCGACACCCTGACAATAGCCACGCGTATCTAGTCTCAGGCCACGACCGGATGGGCGAAGCTACGGGTTTTTACCAATCCTCGAGATCCCTCGTGGTGGCCCCGCAGGCTCCCCGTTTCGGACCAACACTCATGTGGAGCATTGGCCCGGGGTTGTTGATTAAGAACTCGGGTTTGCAAGACCCTATGCAAGTTTTAGTTATTAGGCAAATAGTACCAATGTTGGGACTTGCTGGAAAAGACTTAGCACTTAGCGGTTTATCGAGGGGGTCCCATAACCCCAACCGTGTGAGGAATGCATAATCAAGGAACATAACACCGGTTTATACGGTTCCTAGCGGCATGAGTGGAACAAATCACCAAGCAAAAGGCTTAGCCTTCCACCCATTACCAATATATAGATGGTTTCATTTAATATTTAATATAGTGTGATATCCCAACAAGCTTCAACAAGAAGCAAGAATCTTCAATCTTCTCCTGCAACTAGCAATGCTATAAGAGGGGCTGAGCAAAGCCTACGTATAGCCAATCAATGGTTTGCATAGCTAGGATGGTTAGACAGGTTCATGGTTACAATAGGAGGCTGACAGGAAGACATGGGCATCGAGGCAAAACTATAGAGCGATACTTCTAGCAATAGGCAAAGATAGTAATGATATCCGGGTTCGGTCATCTTGCCTGAAGAGTCGTCGATGGGATCGTAAGCGGGCTCCTCGTTCTCAACCTCGGTGGTAACCTCGTGCTTGTACTCGTACTCAGCTTCCGGCTCTACTCAACACAAACACACAAGGCACGAAATCAACAAGATGCAATGCACAAAACTACTGGATGCATGGCTGATGCACTATGGAAGCACTACAGGTGCACTTAGGAAGCACAGAAAGTCTACATAGGAAGCACAGTGTTACAGCACAAGGAGCATGGCAATGTGCATCAAGCAAAAATACTTCAAAACATGATAACATGAGGATATTATGAATCTACATGCAAAAACACACAAGTTGCATATAGGACTTGCTCAAAACGGAGCAACGGGCTAAAAGTTACACCCGAAACAATAAACATGCACAAGCTGAAATTAACATCCACATAGCAACTTCGGAGCAAGAGATAATTAGTCTACAACACTCAAACATCATGGCAATGAGCATGGACATAAAGTAGACATATCCTATAGCAAACAATTCCATTGGAGCATCCCCAAAGGAGCCATGGATCAATAGCAACAAGCTATGACATATTGAACTTGACAACAAAATCCTGATACAGTAATTTGTTGCAACTTGGGAGCAAGAGTTAAATATGCTACAGCCACCCAAATAAGCATGTGAGAGCATGAATGGATAGCCAACAACTTATACAACAAGGAATCATCAAGAGTCACCCCAAAACTATCATGGATTTGCCTAGAACAAGAAGCAAACATGGCATCTGGAAATTACAGATTCCAGACTTAGTGAAATTTCACAAAGTGTTAAAACAATAGTATCATCATGGCATCTTTGTGAGCAAGTTTAAGTCACCTCAAAGCATAACAAGACAAGTGGTAAGCACCACAGCAAAGTACACATGATGGTGAATCCAAAACATCTAAGCATGCATCAAGGGGACAACCACATCAATAACAACGAGCTCCTCTGCGAGGCATCTCGTAACAAGATTAACGACATAACAGCCACATAGCACTTTGCAAAGGATATAAACATGGCAAGATGAAATCTATCATGCAAGCTAAAGCAACCAACATGTAGAGCATCTCATGATGAACACGTGGACATATCATTTGCTTCATTTGGATAAACATGCACCAAGATATCACATTGCAAACATGGCATGAAAACAACTACTAGCAGCAGTTTATAACAAGTAGCACTCTTCCAACAGATATTTAAGCATCTAGATGACCTCAGACATGCATGACGCAATGGAACAAAACATAGTACAAGTCACCACGATCATTTTGACATATCATTTGCTCAAATCGGACATGCACACAAAAAGTTATCCACAATATAAAACAACATCACACATGTAAATCCTAGGGACTTAGTGGATTGGAGCAACCTCAGAGTCACATCTGGTCAACGGGCGAAGTCAACGCGGGCGCGGGCTGGCGGATCGGGCGCGGCCCGAAGCGGCTAACGGGCTGACGGGCTTCGGCCCGGTAGGGCGCCTGGCCGAACGGATCGGGCGGATCGGGATCTCCCTCGATCCCGAGCTGGCGAGGCCGGCGGCTCCTCGAGCGGCTGTGGCCGGCGGGCTTCGAGGGGAGGGGAGGCCCGGCGGCGGGGGCGACCGGTGGGAGGGCGCGGCGAGCGGCGGGGGAACGGCGGCCTTGCGCCGGCGGCGGCCTGGGGAGCCGGGGCGGCGGGATGGCCGGGGGG
>LR738713.1:556262787-556387520 GCA_902687465.1 Secale cereale | reverse complement strand
CCGGGGCGGCGGCGGTGCCCGACCGGCAGCCTGGCCCGGCGGCGGCTGGCCGGAGCGATGGAGGCGACGAGGTCGAGCTCCTCCGGCGGCGGCGGATCTGGAGGTTGAAGAAGCTCGGGCCTCGGAAGCACGGGCGACGGTCGTCGGAAGCACGGGCTCGCTGGGACGTCGGAAGCACGGCGGCTTAACGGTGGAAGCACCGGCGGCGAACTGTGGAAGCATTAGGGTTTCAGACGCGAAAAATTGGGGGAGTTGGACGTTTATATAGGCACAAGGAGCTATGGTTGTCCAAATGAGGGGAGGTTTTCGGCCACGCGATCAGAATTGGATGGCCTAGATGAAGGGAGGGGTTTGGGTTGGTTTGGTGGGCTGTTGGAGGGTGTCTTGGGCCTCAAAGAGGAGGTACTTTCAGCCCACGAGAATAACTGTTGGAACACCAAACGAACTCCAAACGCGACGAGATTCGACGGGCGGGTTACACACAACAAAACAACATCGCACGACAAGTCTCACACCAAAACGGAAACGTTACACGGCCAAACACCAAAGTAGGCCTCGGGGATGCCACAGACACGTGAGAGGGCTCCGAAACTCGAAATGGACAACGGAAAGGAACGAGTGGGACCGGATGCAAACGACAACACAAATGCAATGCGATGCACATGACTACATGACATGGATGAATGCACACACGCAACATGACAAAACGACGAAAACCCGAAAAGACAAAGAACCTGGAATGGAATTGATGGATTAATATGATTAATTGGACTTTAATTTATCATGATCTTAGTCGTGATAGTTTTTGCATATCTATGTTGTTGTAGATCAATGGCCCGTGCTATCGTTCCATTGAATTTTAATGTGTTCCTAGAGAAAGCTAAGTTGAAAGATGATGGTAGCAACTACACGGACTCGGTCCATAACTTGAGGATTATCCTCATTGCTGCACAGAAGAATTATGTCCTTGAAGCACCGCTAGGTGATAGGCCTACTGCAGGAGCAACTTCGGACGTTATGAACATTTGGCAAGCTCGATCTGATGACTACTCGATAGTTCAGGGTGCCATGCTTTACGGCTTAGAATCGGGACTTCAAAGACGTTTTGAACGTAATGGAGCATACGAGATGTTCCAAGAGTTGAAGTTAATATTTAAAGAAAATGCGTGAGTTGAGAGATATGAAGTCTCCAACAAATTCTATAGCTGCAAGATGGAGGAGAACAGTTCCGCTAGTGAACACATACTCAGAATGTCTGGGTACCACAACCACATGACTCAACTTGGAGTCAAAGTTGATGATGATAGTGTTATTGACAGAGTTCTTCAATCACTGCCACCAAGCTATAAAGGCTTTGTGATGAACTATAATATGCAAGGGATGAAAAAGACAATTCCCAAGCTCTTCGCTATGCTCAAAGCCGCGGAGGTAGAAATCAAGAAGGAGCATGAAGTGTTGATGGTGAACAAGACTACTAGTTTCAAGAAAAAGGGCTAGGGAAAGAAGGGGAACTTCAAGAAGAATAGCAAGCCAGTTGCTACTCCCGGGAAGAAACCCAAGTCTGGAGCCTAGCCTGAAACCGAGTGCTTCTACTATAAAGTGACTGGTCACTAGAAGCGGAAGTATGATACGTCCATTTTGCATCATGCTTATATGTTGATATTTATTGCATTATGGGTGGTTATTATATGTTTTATCACAATACTTATGCCTTTTCTCTCTTATTTTACAAGGTTTACAAGAAGAGGGAGAATGCCGGCAGCTGGAATTCTGGGCTGGAAAAGGAGCAAACTTTGGAAACCTATTCTGCACAACTCCAAAAGCCCCGAAACTCAATAGAACTCTGTTTCAGAAAATATAAAAAATATCCGGCGAAAGAAGTCCACGAGGGTGGGGGGGTGCGCCCCTTTCCCAGGGCGCGCCCCCCTGTCTGGTGGGCCAGCCGGAAGGCCCCCGATGCCCATCTTCTCCTATATGAGGTGTTTTGACCTAGAAAAAAAAATCATAAGGAGGCTTTCGGGACCTGACACCGCCGTCTCGAGGCAGAACCGAGGCGGAAACCAATCTAGGGCTCTGGCAGAGCTGTTCTACCGGGGATACTTCCCTCCGGGAGGGGGAAATCATCACCGCCATCATCACCAACAACTCTCCCATCTTGGGGAGGGCTATCTTCACTAGCACCATCTCCTCTCAAACCCTAGTTCATCTCTTGTATCCAATCTTTGTACCCAAACCTCATATTGGTACCTGTGGGTTGCTAGTAGTGTTGATTACTCCTTGTAGTTGATGCCAGTTGGTTTATTTGGTGGAAGATCATATGTTCAGATCCATTATGCATATTAATACCCCTCTAATCATGAACAATATTATGTCTTGTGAGTAGTTACTTTTGTTCCTGAGGACATGGGAGAAGTCTTGTTATTAGTAGTCATGTGAATTTGGTCTTCGTTCGATATTTTGATGAGATGTATGTTGTCTTTCCTCTAGTGGTGTCATGTGAACGTCGACTACATGACACTTCACCATTATTTGGGCCTAGAGGAAGGCATTGGGAAGTAATAAGTAGATGATGGGTTGCTAGAGTGACAGAAGCTTAAACCCTAGTTTATGCGTTGCTTCGTAAGGGGCTGATTTGGATCCATTTGTTTCAGGCTATGGTTAGGTTTACCTTAATACTTCTTTTGTAGTTGCGGATGCTTGCATTAGAGGTTAATCATAAGTGGGAGGCTTGTCCAAGCATGGACAGCACCCAAGCACCGGTCCACCCACATACCAAATTATCGAAGTACCGATCGCCAATCAGATGATCGTGATGAAAACTAGCTTGACGATAATTCCCATATGTCCTCGGGAGCGTTTCCCTTTATATAAGAGTTTGTCCAGGCTTGTCCTTTGCTACAAAAAGGATTGGGCCACCTTGTTGCACCTTATTTACTTTTACTTTTGTCACTTGCTACCAATTACCTTATCACAAAACTATCTGGTACCTATAATTTCAGTGCTTGCAAAAAATACCTTATTGAAAACTGCCTATCATTTCCTTCTGCTCCTCGTTGGGTTCGACACTCTTACTTATCGAAAGGACTAAGATAGATCCCCTACACTTGTGGGTCATCAAGAATCTTTACTGTCGCCATTGCCGAGGAGTGAAGTGCCTTTGGTAAGTGGAATTTGGTAAGGAAAAATTTATATAGTGTGCTGAAATTTATTGTCACTTGTTACTATGACTCAAAATCCTTTGAGTGGCTTGTTCGGGGTATCTTCACCCCGAATAGAAGAGCAAAGAGTTGCTCCTCAACCTACTTCACCTACTGAAAATGTTTGCTTTGAAATTCCTTTGGGTATGATAGAGAAACTGCTTGAAAATCCTTTTACAGGAGATGGAACACTGCATCCCGATTTACACCTAATCTATGTGGATGAAGTTTGTGGATTATTTAAGCTTGCAGGTATGCCCGAGGATGTTATCAAGAAGAAGGTCTTCCCTTTATATTTGAAGGGAGATGCATTGACATGGTTTAGGTTATGTGATGATATGGGATCATGGAACCATAATCGTCTGAAGTTGGAATTTCATCATAAGTTCTACCCTATGCACCAGGTTCATCGTGATCGTAATTATATTTATAATTTTTGGCCTCGTGAAGGAGAAAGCATCGCTCAAGCTTGGGGGAGGCTTAAGTCAATGTTATATTCATGCCCCAATCATGAGCTCTCAAGAGAAATGATTATTCAAAAATTTTATGCTTGGCTTTCTCTCAATAATCGCTCCATGCTCGATACTTCTTGTTCTGGCTCTTTTATGATGAAGACTATTGAATTCAAATGGGATTTATTGGAAAGAATTAAACACAACTCTGAAGATTGGGATCTCGACGAAGGTAAGGAGTCAGGTATGACCCCTAAGTTTGATTGTGTTAAAGCTTTTATGGATACCGATGTTTTCTGTGAGTTTAGCACTAAATATGGACTTGACACTGATATAGTAGCTTCTTTCTGTGAATCTTTTGCTACTCATGTTGATCTCCCCAAGGAGAAGTGATTTAAATACCATCCCCCTATTGAAGTAAAAGTAGTTGAACCTATTAAAGTTGAAGAAAATACTATCACTTATAATGTTGATCCTATTGTTCCTACCGCTTATATTGAGAAACCACCTTTCCCTGTTAGGATAAAAGATCATGCTCAAGCTTCAACTGTAGTTCGTAAGAGTAACACTAGAACACCTACACCCCCTGAAGAAATTAAGGTTGAACCTAGTGTTGCTATGGTTAAGGATCTCTTGGTAGAAGATTTAGATGGACATGTTATTTACCTCCAAGAAGAGTCTACTAGAATAGCCAAACCCAATGCTAGGAACAAACATAGACCTATTGTGGGCTTGCCTGTTATCTCTGTTAAGATAGGAGATCATTGCTATCATGGTTTATGTGATGTAGGTGCTAGTGCGAGTATTATCCCTCTTGATTTATATCGAGAAATTATGCATGATATCGCACATGTTGAGTTAGAAGGGATTGATGTTACTATTAAGCTTGCTAATAGAGACACTATTTCAATAGTTGGGATTGTTAGAGATGTTGAAGTCTTGTGTGGCAAGGTTAAATACTCTGCTGATTTTCTTATTCTTAGTTCCCCACAAGATGAATTTTGTCCCATTATATTTGGTAGACCCTTCTTGAATACTGTTAATGCCAAGATAGACTGTGTGAAAGATATTGTCATTGTTGGATTAGGGGATATGACTCATGATTTTAACTTTGCTAAATTTCATAGACAACCCCTTGAAAAGGAATCACCCAGTAAGGATGAAATTATTGGTCTGGCTTCTATTGCTGTGCCTCCTAATGATCCTTTAGGACAATACTTGGTAGACCATGAAAATGATATGCATATGAATGAGAGAAGGGAAATAGACGAAATATTCTTTAAACAAGGACCCGTTTTGAAAAACAACTTGCCTGTTGAAATCCTAGGGGATCCTCCTCCACCCAAGGGTGCTATCGTGTTTGAACTTAAACCTTTGCCTGATAATCTTAAGCATGTTTATCTTGATGAAAAGAAAATATATCCTATTATTATTAGTGCTAACCTTTCAGAGCAGGAAGAAGAAAAATTATTAAAAACTCTAAAGAAGCATCGTGCTACTATTGGATATACTCTGGATGATCTTAAGGGCATTAGTCCCACTATATGCCAACACAAGATAAAATTGGAAGAAAATGCTAAACCAGTTATTGATCATCAGTGACGCTTAAATCCTAAAATGAAAGAAGTGGTAAGGAAGGAAATACTAAAGCTTATAGAGGTAGGTATTATCTATCTAGTTGCTGATAGCTAGTGGGTAAGTCCTTTCCATTGTGTCCCTAAGAAAGGAGGTATGACTGTCGTTCCTAATGATAAAGATGAATTGATCCCACAAAGAATAGTTAGAGGTTATAGGATGGTAATTGATTTCCGCAAGTTAAATAAAGCTACTAAGAAAGATCATTACCCCTTGACATTTATTGATCAAATGCTAGAAAGGTTATCTAAACATACTCATTTCTGCTTTTTAGTTGGTTATTTTGGTTTCTCTCAAATACCTATGTCAAAAGGGGATCAAGAAAAGACCACTTTTACTTGTCCTTTCGGTACCTTTGCTTATAGACGTATGCCTTTTGGTTTATGTAATGCACCTGCTACCTTTCAAAGATGCATGATGGCTATATTCTCTGATTTTTGTGAAAAGATTGTTGAGGTTTTCATGGATGATTTCTCCGTTTACGGAACTTCTTTTGATGATTGCTTAAGCAACCTTGATCGAGTTTTGCAGAGATGTGAAGACACTAATCTTGTTTTGAATTGGGAGAAGTGCCACTTTATGGTTAATGAAGGCATTGTCTTGGGACATAAAATTTCTGAAAGAGGTATTGAAGTTGACAAAGCTAAAGTTGATGCTATTGAAAAGATGCCATGCCCCAAGGACATCAAAGGTATATGAAGTTTCCTTGGTCATGTCGGGTTTTCTAGGAGGTTCATAAAGGACTTCTCCAAAATCTCTAGGCCTTTGACTAATCTCTTACAAAAAGATATTCATTTTGTCTTTGATACTGATTGTCTAGAAGCATTTGAAATACTTAAGAAAGCATTGATCTCTGCACCTATTGTTCAGCCTCCTGACTGGAATTTACCTTTTGAGATTATGTGTGATGCTAGTGATTATGCTGTAGGTGCTGTTTTAGGGCAAAGAGTTGATAAGAAATTAAATGTTATACAGTATGCTAGTAAAACTCTAGATAGTGCCCAAAGAAACTATGCTACTACTGAGAAAGAATTTTTAGCAGTTGTATTTGCTTGTGATAAGTTTAGACCCTATATTGTTGATTCTAAAGTAACTATTCACACTGATCATGCTGCTATCAAATACCTTATGGAAAAGAAAGATGCTAAACCTAGACTTATTAGATGGGTTCTCTTGCTGCAAGAGTTTGACTTGCATATTACCGATAGGAAGGGAGCTCAGAACCCCGTTGCAGACAACTTGTCTAGGATAGAAAATGTACTTGATGACCCACAACCTATTAATGATAGCTTTCCTGATGAACAATTAGCTGTCATAAATACTTCTCGTACTGCTCCATGGTATGCTGATTATGCTAATTATATTGTTGCTAAGTTTATACCTCCTAGCTTCACATACCAGCAAAAGAAAAAGTTCTTCTATGATTTGAGACATTACTTATGGGATGACCCACATCTTTATAAAGAAGGAGTAGATGGAATTATTAGATGTTGTGTACCTGAGCATGAACAGGAACAGATCCTACACAAGTGCCACTCCGAAGCCTATGGAGGACACCATGCGGGAGATAGAACTGCACACAAGGTATTGCAATCCGGTTTTTATTGGCCTACTCTCTTCAAGGATGCCCGTAAGTTTGTCTTATCTTGTGATCAATGTCGGAGAATTGGTAATATTAGTAAACGTCAAGAAATGCCTATGAATTATTCACTTGTTATTGAACCATTTGATGTTTGGGCTTTGATTATATGGGACCGTTTCCTGCCTCTAATGGATACACACATATTTTAGTTATTGTTGATTACGTTACTAAGTGGGTAGAAGCTATTCCAACTAGTAGTGTTGATCATAACACCTCTATTAAGATGCTTAAGGAAGTTATTTTCCCGAGGTTTAGAGTCCCTAGATATCTAATGACTGATGGTGGTTCACACTTTATTCCTGGTGCTTTCCGTATGATGCTTGCAAAATATGATGTCAACCATATAATTGCATCCCCCTATCACCCACAGACTAGTGGTCAAGTAGAACTAAGTAATAGGGAGTTGAAATTAATCTTGCAAAAGACAGTTAATAGGTCTAGGAAGAATTGGTCCAAGAAACTTGATGAGGCATTATGGGCCTATAGAACTGCATACAAAAATCCAATGGGTATGTCTCCATATAAGATGGTATATGGAAAAGCTTGTCACTTACCTCTTGAGCTAGAACATAAGGCATATTGGGCTGCTAAAGAGCTCAATTATGATTTCAAACTTGCTCGTGAGAAGCGGTTATTTGACATTAGCTGCTTTGATGAATGGAGAACCCAGGCCTACGAGAATGCCAAGCTGTTTAAAGAAAAAGTTAAAAGATGGCATGACAAAAGGATACAAAAGCGTGAGTTTAACGTAGGTGATTATGTCTTGCTATTCAATTCTCGTTTAAGATTTTTTGCAGGAAAACTTCTCTCCAAGTGGGAAGGACCTTACGTTATCAAGGAGGTTTATCGTTCCGGTGCCATAAAAATCAACAACTTCGAAGGCACAAATCCGAAGGTGGTAAACGGTCAAACAATCAAACATTATATCTCAGGTAATCCTATAAATGTTGAAACCAATATTATTGAAACCATAACCCCGGAGGAATACATAAGGGACACTTTCCAGAACGATTCGGCCTCCGAAAAGGAAGTGGTATGTGATACGGTAAGTAAACCGGCTCCAAAACAGTTCTAAAGGAATTTTTTCTCCGTTTTGGAATATTTAGAAAAATAGAAAAATAAGCCGCAGACCGGAAGACACACGAGCCGTCCACGAGGGTGGAGGGCGCGCCCCCTGCCTTGTGGGCAGCTTGTGTGCCTTCCGGACTCCGTTTTCTTGTGGGTTACTCCTGTTGGTCGGTGGAAATTCATTATATATACTCCTGAAGGTTTTGACCTTTGTATCACGCAAAAATCCTGTGTTTTTGTTTCGAGCTGTTTCTGTCACAGATAAAGCAACATGTCCTCCCAGGATTCGGAGGGAGAAAGCTATGTGGCTGATTCCCTTGCTGACCCTAAGGTCTATGGGGAATGGGAACATTATGGTTGGACCACGGAAGAAGAGGAATACCATGATTCAAAGAGGAAGAATTGGACTAGCTCAGATGAAGATGAAGTCCCACTACCTCAACCTGGAGACATGCACGTGGAGTTCAAAAAGTCAAGCCTCGCCGACAGAGTAAAGAAACCTAAGATCGAATTTATCCCTTTTAACCTCTTGCAGGAAAACAAGCAGACACTATGCAAGAAGATATTAAATCTTGAGCAAGAGATCAATGACCTAAGGGAGCAAAATTCTGCCCTTAAGCGCAAGTTAAGGAAGAAGCCATCATCACCACCCTCGAAGAAGTAGACATAATCATATGGGTATGGGCACTCCCCTTGGCAACTTCCAAGCTTGGGGGAGTGACCCCAGTATCGTATCACCACCACTCCTATCTTTACTGTTTTACTTAGTTCGATCCTTTTGGTAGTATCTTGATCTAGTAGAGTAAAGTTAGCATGATCTAGTTGTGAGCTTTTGCTTTATGATCTTTACCCTTTGTAATCGAGTCCGTGAGATATATAATAAAGATTAGTGTTGAGTCAAGGGCTTGATTTCCTCACTTGGGTCCTGATAAAAAGAAAGAAAATATGAAAAGTACCAAAGAGATCATATCGATCTTATGGGAAGTAATGACTTCACATATAAGAGTATGATAAATAAAAGTTGTTGGGAGTTGACAAACATAGTTTTGGTCATCGTTGTAATTAATAGGAAGTAATAAAAGAAGAGAGACTTCACATGCAAATATACTATCTTGGACATCTTTTATGATTGTGAGCACTCATTAAAGTATGACATGCTAAAGAGTTGATGTTGGACAAGGAAGACAACATAATGGGTTATGTCTTCTTATATCCGAAATAAAGTATATTGTCATGGATCATCCAACATGCCAATCTTGCCTTTCTCCCTCATGCTAGCCAAAACTCCTCGCACTAAGTAGAGATACTACTTGTGCTTCCATACATCATTAAACCCAGTTTTTCCATGAGAGTCCACTATACCTACCTATGGATTGAGAAAGATCCTTACAAGTAAGTTGTCACGTTGCAAACTCGCTAAAATATGTATAATTTATTAGTGTGGGAGAAATTAGCTTTATACGATCTTGTGATATGGAAGTAATAAAAGCGACGGACTGCATAATAAAGGTCCTTATCATAAGTGGCAATATAAAGTGAAGTTCTCCTATGCTAAGACTTTGTGCATCCAACCATAAAAACACATGACAACCTCTGCTTCCCTCTGCGAAGGGCCTATCTATTATTCATGTCTTATAAGTGTCAAGGTGAAATTCACCTTTCCTTTTTACATCTTATCCTTTGGCAAGCACATTGTGTTGGAAAGATCCTAACATATATACCCACTTGGATGTAAGTCTTCATGGTCTATTACTGTTGACATTACCCTTGAGGTAAAAGGTTGGGAGGCAACACCATAAGCCCCTATCTTTCTCTGTGTCTGAATAAAACTCCATAAACATAAGTATTGCGTGAGTGTGAGAAATTGTGAAAGACTATATGATAGTTGAGTACGTAGGCTTGCTGAAAAGCTCATATATTAACTCTTTCCGATGTTACGATAAATTGCAATTGCTTCAATGACCGAGATCAAAGTTTGTTAGTTTTCAATGAAGTTTATGATTCATACTTGATATTGTGGATGAATTGTTACTTTAGCATAAGAATCATGTGACAATATATATATAAGTTGCTGTTATGAGAATGATCATGATGCCCTCATGTCCGTATTTTGTTTTTATTGACACCTCTATCTCTAAACATGTGGACATATTTTTCAATTTCGGCTTTCGCTTGAGGACAAGCGAGGTCTAAGCTTGGGGGAGTTGATACGTCCATTTTGCATCATGCTTATATGTTGATATTTATTGCATTATGGGCTGTTATTATATGTTTTGTCACAATACTTATGCCTTTTCTCTCTTATTTTACAAGGTTTACAAGAAGAGGGAGAATGCCGGCAGCTGGAATTTTGGGCTGGAAAAGGAGCAAACTCTGGAAACCTATTCTGCACAACTCCAAAAGCCCCGAAACTCAACAGAACTCCATTTCAGAAAATATAAAAAATATCTGGCAAAAGAAGTCCACGAGGGGGGCCACCGGCTGTCCACGAGGGTGGGGGGGCGCCCCCTTCCCAGGGCGCGCCCCCCTGTCTCGTGGGCCAGCCGGAAGGCCCCCCATGCCCATCTTCTCCTATATGAGGTGTTTTGACCTGGAAAAAATCATAAGTAGGCTTTCGGGACCAGACACTGCCGTCTCGAGGCGGAACCGAGGCAGAAACCAATCTAGGGATCCGGCAGAGCTGTTCTACCGGGGATACTTCCCTTCGGGAGGGGGAAATCATCACCGTCATCATCACCAACAACTCTCCCATCTTGGGGAGGGCTATCTTCATCAACATCTTCACTAGCACCATCTCCTCTCAAACCCTAGTTCATCTCTTGTATCCAATCTTTGTACCCAAACCTCAGATTGGTACCTGTGGGTTGCTAGTAGTATTCATTACTCCTTGTAGTTGATGCCAGTTGGTTTATTTGGTGGAAGATCATATGTTCAGATCCATTATGCATATTAATACCCCTCTGATCATGAACAATATTATGTCTTGTGAGTAGTTACTTTTGTTCCTGGGGACATGGGAGAAGTCTTGCTATTAGTAGTCATGTGAATTTGGTCTTCGTTCGATATTTTGATGAGATGTATGTTGTCTTTCCTCTAGTGGTCTCATGTGAACGTCGACTACATGACACTTCACCATTATTTGGGCCTAGAGGAAGGCATTGGGAAGTAATAAGTAGATGATGGGTTGCCAGACTGACAGAAGCTTAAACCCTAGTTTATGTGTTGCTTCGTATGGGGCTGATTTGGATCCATATGTTTCAGGCTATGGTTAGGTTTACCTTAATACTTCTTTTGTAGTTGCGGATGCTTGCATTAGAGGTTAATCATAAGTGGGAGGCTTGTCCAAGCAAGGACAGCACCCAAGCACCGGTCCACCCACATACCAAATTATCGAAGTACCGAACGCGAATCAGATGATCGTGATGAAAACTAGCTTGATGATAATTCCCATGTGTCCTCGTGAGCGTTTTCCTTTATATAAGAGTTTGTCTAGGATTTTCCTTTGCTACAAAAAGGATTGGGCCACCTTGCTGCACCTTATTTACTTTTACTTTTGTCACTTGCTACCAATTACCTTATCACAAAACTATCTGTTACCTATAATTTCAGTGCTTGCAGAAAATACCTTACTGAAAACTGCCTATCATTTCCTTCTGCTCCTCGTTGGGTTCGACACTCTTACTTATCGAAAGGACTACGATAGATCCCCTACACTTGTGGGTCATCAAACTACCCCAAGTATTTGGCGGATAAGAAGGATGGCAAAGTGAACAAAGGTATATTTGATATACATGTTTTTGATGTGTACCTCACCAGTGTTCATATTAGCCCCTGGGTATTTGATACTTGTTTGGTTCCTAAGATTAGTAACTCGAAACAAGAGCTGCAGAATAATGGAGACTAGTTGAGGGTGAGATGAAGATGTGTGTTGAAAGTAGTTCAAATATTGATATGATCATCATCGCACACTCCCTGTACTTTCGAGATTAGTGTTAAACCTACAATAAATGTTATTTGGTGCTTGCGTTGAGCATGAACAAGATTGGATCGTGTTTATTGCAATTCGATTATTCATTTACGTCAGAGAATAATTGTTATTCTGTTTATATGAATAAAACTTTCTATGGTCATACACCCAAGGTGAATGATTTATTGAATCTCGATCATAGTAATACACATATTCATAATATTGAAGCCAAAAGATGCAGAGAGGATAATGATAGTGCAACATAATTGTGGCACTACCGTTTAGGTCATATTTGTGTAAAGTGCTGATACGTCTCCAACGTATCTATAATTTTTGATTGTTCCATGCTATTATATATGATGTTTTGGGTGTTTAATGGGCTTTATCATACACTTTTATATTATTTTTGGGACTAACCTATTAACCCAAAGGCCCAGTACAAATCGATGTTTTTTGCCTATTTCAGGGTTTCACAGAAAAGGAATATCAAACGGAGTCCAAACGGATTGAAACCTTCGCGAGAGTTATTTTTGAAACAATATCAAGACAGAAGACTTGGAGTACACGCGAGGGAACGAAGGAGGCGACCATGAGGGTCCAGGGCGCGCCCCCTCCTACAGGGCGCCCCCACCCTCGTGGGCCCCCTTTGGCTCTCCCGATGCCCTCCTTCCTCCTATATATACCCATATACCCTGAAAACATGGAGGCAACAGAGAAAACCCTAATTCCACCGCTGCAACCTTCTGTTCCCGTGAGATCCCATCTTGGGGCCTGTTCCGGAGCTTCGCCGGAGGGGGGATCTTCCAAGGAGTGCTTCTACATCAACACCATTGCCTCACCATTAGTTGTGAGTAGTTTACCACAGACCTTCGGGTCCATAGTTATTAGCTAGATGACTTCTTCTCTCTTTTTGGATCTCAATACCAAGTTCTCCTCGGTTTTCGAGGAGATCTATTCGATGTAATCTTTTTGCAGTGTGTTTGTCGAGATCCGATGAATTGTGGTTTATGATCAAGATGATGTATGATAAATATTTGGTTCTTTTATGAATTCTTTTATGTATGATTATAATATCCTTGCAAGTCTCTTCGAATTATCAGTTTGGTTTGGCCTACTAGATCTATAGTTCTTGCAATTGGAGAAGTGCTTGGCTTTGGGTTCAATCTTGCGGTGTCCTTTCCCAGTGACAGCAGGGGCAGCAAGGCACGTATTGTATTGTTGCCATCGAGGATAAAAAGATGGGGTTTATATCATGTTGCTTGAGTTTATCCCTCTACATCATGCCATCTTGCTTAAAGCATTACTCTGTTCTTCTGAACTTAATACTCTAGATGCATGCTGGATAGCGGCCGATGTGTGGAGTAATAGTAGTAGATGCAGAATCGTTTCGGTCTACTTGTCACGGACGTGATGCCTATATATAGTGATCATGCCTAGATATTCTCATAATTCTTCGCTTTTCTATCAATTGCTCTACAGTAATTGATTCACCCACCATAGAATTCTGCTATCATGAGAGAAGCCACTAGTGAAACCTATGGCCCCCGGGTCTATTCTCAACATATTAATCTACAATCTACTTTACTTTGCTGTTTTTACTTTCTGTTCTAATATCCAAAAATATCAAACTATCCTATCTATCAGATCTCACTTTCGTAAGTGACCGTAAAGGGATTGACAACCCCTTATCGCGTTGGTTGCGAAGTTCTTATTTGTTTGTGCAGGTGCAAGGGACTCGCACGTGGTCTCCTACTGGATTGATACCTTGGTTCTCAAAAACTGAGGGAAATACTTACGCTATTGTGCTGCATCACCCTTTCCTCTTCGAGGGAATACAACGCAAGCTCGAGAAGTAGCAAGAAGAATTTCTGGCGCCGTTGCCGAGGAGGCTTACGCAAAAGTCATATACCAAGTACCTATCACAAACCCTTATCCTCCGCATTGCATTTATTTGCCTCTCGTTTTCCTCTCCCCCACTTCACCCTTGCCATTTTATTTGCCCTTCTTTTTGCTGTGTGTTTATCATTTGCTTGCCCTAATGTCTGAGATGGGGGAAGATTTTATCGAGAAGGGTAGTAATGTTGAGGTCAACGTCTATGTTGAATCTCCGGATGAAACTACCACTTTACATATTAAGAAGTTCCGGGTTGGTAGTGGTAATATTATTGGAAAAGGAGTTCTTCAAGACTTCTTTACTTGTGCTGGTGCTCTACCCACTATGGGTGGTTCTATTCTTCATAGAACTAGTAGCCTTGCGGATGCCATATCTATGCTTATAGTTGAAATAGAAAGGCAATTTATCCATATGCACCCTTGCATTGAGAGAATCTTTCTGGAATTTTTCAATATTGAGCATTCTTCTGTTAAGCGCGCAGCTATTATCTTTTTGGCTCATGAGTTCAGATTTATCATGAAAGAGGCCAAAGAAATCTTTACTCATTACGGAGTAGATGCTGGTCGTCCTCCCATAGAGGATATCTTATTCAATCAAGAAGACATAATGCGTTTGCGATCTCCTGATCATGTTGCTTTTAATGAAAACCTTAGTAAAAAGGTTCCTACCGATGTCTTGGTTGATAGAATTTCCGAATTGAATGATGATTTTGCTATTCAAAACAATGGGTTAGGTTTTTCCCTTGAGTGCAGACTCATGACTTTTTGCCAAAAGAATGCTTATAATGATGAATTGGTTGTACATTGTAAAGGGCCAAAGGAGGAACCTATACCTCCTGAACTTGATATGGGGGACTTTTGTCCCATTAAATTTAGCCCTTTTGATTACTTTTGCTTGCCACAAAGAAAACTTGCTGCTGAACGTAGGGAATATGAGATGAGTTTTCGCGATATATCTTATCATTATGGCAACACCTAGATCTATCCTTGTATCGTGCCTAGCTAGGGGCCTTAAACGATAGCGGTTGTTGGGAGGCAACCCAATTTTATTTTCTTTGTTTTTGCTTCTGTTTATGAATAAATATTGCATCTAGCTTCTGTTTAGATGTGGTTTTGTGTTTTAATTAGTGTTTGTGCCAAGTAGAACCTTTGGGAAGACTTGTGTGAAGTTTATATGATCTTGTTGTAAAAAACAGAAACGTTAGCGCTCACGAGAATAGTCACTAGATTTTACTGGAGAGTGCTATTTAGTTGATTTTTTTTGCAGATGATTAATAGAAAAATTCCTCACGTTTACTAATTTATTTCAATTTTTTTGGAGTTACATAAGTATTCGAAAGTTACAGATTACTACAGACTGTTCTGTTTTTGACAGATTCTGTTTTTCGTGTGTTGTTTGCTTATTTTGATGAATCTATGAGTAGTATTGGGGAGTATGAATCATAGAGAAGTTGGAATACAGTATGTTTAACACCAATATAAACAAATAATGAGTTCATTATAGTACCTTTGAGTGGTGGTTTGTCTTCTTATACTAACGGAGCTCACGAGATTTTTTGGCTAAGTTTTGTGTTGTGAAGTTTTCAAGTTTTGAGTATGGCTTTGATGGACTATGGAACAAGGAGTGGCAAGAGCCTAAGCTAGGCGATGGCCAAGGCACCCCAAGGTAAAATTCAAGGACAACCAAAAGCCTAAGCTTGGGGATGCCCCGGGAAGGCATCCCCTCTTTTGTCTTCATCTATCGGTAACTATACTCGGGACTATATTTTTATTCACCACATGATATGTGTTTTTCTTGGAGCGTCATGTATGATTTGAGTCTTTGCTTGTTAGTTTAACACAATCATCCTTGCTGGACACACCTTTTTGAGAGAGATAAATATGGTCTAGAATTTGTTAGAATACTCTATGTGCTTCACTTATATCTTTTGAGATAAATAGTTTTGCTGTAGTGCTTCACTTATATCTTTTAGAGCACGGTGGTGATTTTTATTTGTAGAAATTGTTGATCTCTCATGCTTCACTTATATCCTTTTGAGAGTCTTTTAGAACAGCATGGTAATGTGCTTTGGTTATAAAACTAGTCCTAATATGATAGGCATCCAAGATGAATGTACTAAAAACTTTCATACAAAGTGCATTGAATATGATGAGTAGTTTGATACTTGATGATTGTTTTGAGATATGAGGATGGTGATATTATAGTCATGCTAGTGGAGTAATTATGAATTTGAGAAATACTTGTGTTCAAGTTTGTGATTCCCGTAGCATGCACGTATGGTGAACCGCTATGTGACGATGTTAGAGCATGAGGTATTTGTTGAGTGTCATCCTTTGTGTGGAGGTTGGGGGCGCGCGATGGTTAACTCCTAACAACCTCCCCCTAGGAGCATGCATTGATTGCTTTGTTCTGATGACTCGTAATTTTTTGCAATAAGTATATGAGTTCTTTATGACTAATGTTGAGTCCATGGATTATACGCACTCTCACCCTTCCACCATTGCTAGCCTCTCTTGTACCACGCAACTTTTGCCGGTACCATACACCCACCATATACCTTCCTCAAAACAGCCACCATACCTACCTATCATGGCATTTCCATAGCCATTCCGAGATATATTGCCATGCAACTTTCCACCGTTCCGTTCATATGACACGCTTCATATTGTCATATTGCCATCCATGATCATGTAGTTGACATTGTATTTGTGGCTAGGACACCATGCATAATTTTTCATGCATGTCACTCTTGATTCATTGCACATCCCGGTACACCGCCGAAGGCATTCATATAGAGTCATACTTTGTTCTAGTATCGAGTTGTAGTATCGAGTAGTAAATCAATATAAGTGTGATGATCATCATTATTAGAGCATTGTCCCAAAGAAAAAAAGAAAAATAAAAGAAAAAGAAAAAGAAAAGGAAAAGCCAAGAAAAAGAAAGGCCCAAAAAAAATAAAAAAATATAAAATAAAAAAGGAGAAAAAAAGAAAATAAAAGAAAAGGGACAATGCTACTATCTTTTTCCACACTTGTGCTTCAAAGTAGCACCATGTTCTTCATGATAGAGAGTCTCTTGTTTAGTCACTTTCATATACTAGTGGGAATTTTCATTATAGAACTTGGCTTGTATATTTCAACAATGGGCTTCCTCAAATGCCCTAGGTCTTCGTGAGCAAGCAAGTTGGATGCACACCCACTTAGTTTCTTTTGTTGAGCTTTCATACATTTATAGCTCTAGTGCATCTGTTGCATGGCAATCCCTACTCACTCACATTGATATCTATTGATGGGCATATCCATAACCCGTTGATACGCCTAGTCGATGTGAGACTATCTTCCTCCTTTTTGCCTTCTCCACAACCACCACTCTATTCCACCTATAGTGCTATATCCATGGCTCACGCTCATGTATTGTGCGAAAGTTGAAAGGTTTGAAAAAATTGAGTATGAAAACAAGTGCTTGGCTGAAATCGGGGTTGTGCTTGATAAGAATATTTTGTGTGATGAAGAGGGAGCATAGACAGAATATATGATTTTGTAGGGATATCTTCCTTTGGCCATGTTATTTTGAGAAGACATCATTGCTTTGTTAGTATGCTTGAAGTATTATTACTTCTTATGTCAATATAGACTTTTGTATTGAATCTTTCAGATCTGAACATTCATGCCACAATAAAGAAATTACATTGAATATTATGTTGGTTAGCATTTCACGTCAAAAATTCTATTTTTATCATTTACCTACTCGAGGACGAGCAGGAATTAAACTTGGGGATGCTTGATACGTCTCCAACGTATCTATATTTTTTTATTGTTCCATGGTATTATATATGATGTTTTGGATGTTTAATGGGCTTTGTCATACACTTTTATATTATTTTTGGGACTAACCTATTAACCCAAAGGCCCAGTGCAGATTGCTGTTTTTTTTGCCTATTTCAGGGTTTCGCAGAAAAGGAATATCAAATGGAGTCCAAACAGAATGAAACCTTCGCGAGAGTTTTTTTTGGAACAATATCAACACAGAAGACTTGGAGTACACGCGGGGGAACGAAGGAGGCAGCCACGAGGGTCCAGGGCGCGCCCCCACCCTCGTGGGCCCTCTTCGGCTCCACCGATGCCCTCCTTCCTCCTATATATACCCTTATACCCTGAAAACATCGAGGCAACTGAGAAAACCCTAATTCCACCGCCACAACCTTCTGTTCCCGTGAGATCCCATCTTGGGGCCTGTTCCGGAGCTCCGCCGAAGGGGGGATCTTCCACGGAGTGCTTCTACATCAACACCATTGCCTCACCATGAGTTGTGAGTAGTTTACCACAGACCTTCGGGTCCATAGTTATTAGCTAGATGGCTTCTTCTCTCTTTTTGGATCTCAATACCAAGTTCTCCTCGGTTTTCGAGGAGATCTATTCGATGTAATCTTTTTGCGGTGTGTTTGTCGAGATCCGATGAATTCTGGGCTTATGATCAAGATTATCTATGAGAAATATTTGGTTCTTTTTTGAATTCTTTTTTGTATGATTATAATATCCTTGCAAGTCTCTTCGTATTATCGGTTTGGTTTGGCCTACCAGATCTATAGTTCTTGCAATGGGAGAAGTGCTTGGCTTTGGGTTCAATCTTGCGGTGTCCTTTCCCAGTGACAGCAGGGGCAACAAGGCACGTATTGTATTGTTGCCATCGAGGATAAAAAGATGGGGTTTATATCATATTGCTTGAGTTTATCCCTCTACATCATGTCATCTTGCTTAAAGCATTACTCTGTTCTTATGAACTTAATACTCTAGATGCATGCTGGATAGCGGTCAATGTGTGGAGTAATAGTAGTAGATGCAGAATCGTTTCGGTCTACTTGTCACGGACATGATGCCTATATATAATGATCATGCCTAGATATTCTCATAATTATTCGGTTTTCTATCAATTGCTCGACAGTAATTTGTTCACCCACCGTAGAATTCTGCTATCATGAGAGAAGCCACTAGTGAAACCTATGGCCCCCGGGTCTATTCTCAACATATTAATCTACAATCTACTTTACTTTGCTGTTTTTACTTTCTGTTCTTATATCCAAAAATATCAAAAATATCAAACTATCCTATCTATCAGATCTCACTTTCGTAAGTGACCGTAAAGGGATTGACAACCCCTTATCGCGTTGGCTGCGAAGTTTTTATTTGTTTGTGCAGGTGCAAGGAACTCGCACGTGGTCTCCTACTAGATTGATACCTTGGTTCTCACAAACTGAGGGAAATACTTACGCTACTGTGCTGCATCACCCTTTCCTCTTCGAGGGAATACAATGCAAGCTCGAGAAGTAGCAAGCGCATGAAGAAACTCCATGTTGATGGGCTTTTGGAATCACTTGATTATGAATCATCTGATACTTGCAAACCATGACTCATGGGCAAGATGACTAAAACTCCATTCTCCGGAACAATGGAGCGAGCAACTGACTTGTCGGAAATAATACATACCGATGTATGCGGTCTGATGAGTGTTGAGGCTCGCGGCGGGTATCATTATTTTCCAACCGTCACAGAGGATTTGAGCAGATATGGGTATATCTACTTAATGAAACATAAGTCTGAAACATTTGAAAAGTTCAAAGAATTTCAGAGTGAAGTAGAGAATCATTGTAACAGGAAAATAAAGTTTCTACGATCTGATCGCAGAGGTGAATATTTGAGTTACGAGTTTGGTCTTCATTTGAAAAAATGTGGAATAGTTTCACAACTCACGCCACCTGGAACACCACGGCGTAATGGTGTGTCCGAACATTGTAACCGTACTTTATTAGATATGGTGCAATCTATGATGTCTCTTACCAATTTACCACTATCGTTTTGGGGTTATGCATTAGAGACAGCTGCATTCACGTTAAATAGGACACCATCTAAATCCATCGAGACGGCGTCGTATGAACTGTGGTTTGGGAAGAAACCTAAGCTGTCATTTCTTAAAGTTTGGGGTTGCTTATGTGAAAAAGCTTCAGACTGATAAGCTCGAACCCAAATTGGAGAAATGCGTCCTAATAGGATACCCAAAAGAAGCAGTTGGGTACACCTTCTATCACAGATCCAAAGGCAAGATCTTTGTTGCTAAGAATGGATCGTTTCTAGAGAAGGAGTTTCTCTCGAAATAAGTGAGTGGTAGGAAAGTAAAACTTGATGAGGTAATTGTACCTTCTCTCGAATTGAAAAGTAGCTCATCACAGAAAATCGTTCCCGTGATGCCTACACCAATTAGTGAGGAAGCTAATGATGATGATCATGAAACTTCAGATTAAGTTACTACCCAACCTCGCAGGTCAACCAGAGTATGTTCCGCACCAGAGTGGTGCAGTAATACTGTTCTAGAAGTCATGTTACTAGACCATGACAAACCTACGAACTATGAGGAAGCGATGATGAGCCCAGATTCTTCAAAATGTCTTGAGGCCATGAAATCTGATAGGGGATCCATGCATGAGAACAAAGTGTGGACTTTGGTTAACTTGCCCGATGATCGGCGAGCCATTGAAAATAAATGGATCTTTACGAAGAAGACTGACGCTCATGGTAATGTTACTATCTACAAAGCTCGCTTTGTTGCGAAAGGTTTTGGACAAGTTCAATGTGTTGACTACAATGAGATTTTTTCACTCCTAGCGGTGCTTAAGTCTGTCCGAATCATGTTAGCAATTGCCACATTTTATTAAATCTGGCAAGTGGATGTGAAAACTACATTCCTTAATGGATTTATGAAAGAAGAATTGTATATGATGCAATCAGAAGGTTTTGTCGATCCTAAAGGTGCTAAAAAAGTGTGCAAGCTCCAGCGATCCATGTATGGACTGGTGCAAGCATCTCATAGTTGGAATGTACTCTTTGATAAGGTGATCAAAGCATATGGTTTTATATAGACATACAGTGAAACCTGTTTTTACAAGAAAGTGAGTGGGAGCACTACAACATTTCTGATAAGTATATGTGAATGACATATTGTTGGTCAGAAATGATATAGAATTTTCTGGAAAGCATAAAGGGTTCTTTAAAAGGACTTTTTTCAATAAAAGACCTCGATGAAGCTGCTTATATATTGGGCATCAAGATCTATAGGGATAGATCAAAGACGCTCAATGGGACTTTCATAAAACACACACCTTGATAAAGATTTCGAAGTAGTTCAAAATGGATCAGTCAAAGAGGGTGTTCTTGCCTGAGTTGTAACGTATGAAGTTGAGTAAGAGTCAAAGCCCGACCACAGTAGAAAAATAGAGAGAGAATGAAAGTCATTCCCTATGCCTTAGCCATAGGTTCTATAAAGTATGCCATGTTGTGTACCTTGCCATGAGTTTGGCATGGAGGTACAATCGTGATCCAGGAGTAAGATCACTGGACAATAGTCAAAATTATCCTTAGTACCTGGAGGACTAAGGAAATGTTTCTCGATTATGGAGGTGATAAAGAGTCGTCGTAAAGAGTTACGCCGATGCAAGCTTTGACACTAATCTAGATGACTCTAAGTATCAATCTGGATGCGTATTGAAAGTGGGATCAATTAGCTAGAGTAGCTCCATGCAGAACATTGTAGACATAGAAATTTGCAAAATACATACGGATCTGAATGTGACCGACCCATTGACTAAAATTCTCTCACAAAACAAAACATGCACTGGTACGCGTCGGTGCTATACAAACGGTTTTTAACCCCTTTCCACGATGGCATTTGGAACTGTCTCTAAGTGAGTGTGGGCGATAAGGGGGTCCTTCCCACTGTATTCCCCCGAAGAGGAAAGGGAGATGCAGCACAATAGCGTAAGTATTTCCCTTAGTTTTTGAGAACCAAGGTATCAATCCAGTAGGAGACCACGCGCGAGTCCCTCGCACCTGCACGAACAAATAAGAACCTCGCAGCCAACGTGATAAGGGGTTGTCAATCCCTTTATGGTCACTTACGAGAGTGAGATCTGATAGAGATGATAGTATATATTTTTGGTATTTTTGGTTTAATAAAACAGCAAATAAAAGCAACACAAGTAAAGTAGATTGATATGTTGAGAATAGACCCGGGGGCCATAGTTTTCTCTAGTGGCTTCTCTCATGATAGCGATATTCTACGGCGGATAAACAAATTACTGTCGAGCAATTGATAGAAAAGCAAATAATTATGAGACTATCTAGGCATGACCATTGTATATAGGCATCGCGTCCGAGACAAGTAGACCGAAACGGTTCTGCATCTACTACTATTACTCCACACATCGATCGCTATCCAGCATGCATCTGGTGTATTGAGTTCATACGAACAGAGTAACGCCTTAAGCAAGATGACATGATGTAGAGGGATAAACTCAAGCAATATGATGAAAACCCCATCTTTTTATCCTCGATGGCAACAATACAATACGTGCCTTGCTGCCCCTACTGTCACTGGGAAAGGACACCGCAAGATTGAACCCAAAGCAAAGCACTTCTCCCATTGCAAGAACTATAGATCTAGTAGGCCAAACCAAACCAATAATTCGAAGAGACTTGCAAGGATATTATGAGCACACATAAAAAGTTCAGAGAAGAACCAAATATCTTTCATAGATAACCTTGATCATAAACTCACAATTCATCGGATCTCGACAAACACACTGCAAAAAGAGATTACATCGAATAGATCTCCTCGAAGACCGAGGAGAACTTTGTATTGAGATCCGGAGAGAGAGAAGAAGCCATCTAGATACTAGCTATGGACCCGAAGGTCTGTGGAAAACTACTCACAACTCACGGTGAGGGCGATGATGATGATGATGAAGGCCTCCGTGATGGATCCCCCCTCCCGAAATAGGCTCCAAGATGGGATCTCAATGGGAACATAAGCTACAGCTGTGGAATTAGGGTTTTCTCTCTGCGTATGGAGTTTCTGGGGTACGTAAGTATATATAGGAAGAAGGAGGGCGCCGGGGGCCACACGGGCCAGCCTCGAGGCAGGGGGGGCGTGCCCTGGGAAGGGGGGCACGCCCCCCACCCTCGAGGGCAGGCCTTCTGTCCCCTGACTTGGTCCTGACGTTTCCCGTGCGTGATTTTCTCCAAAATTATCTCTCGCGATAGTTTCATTCCGTTTGGACTCCGTTTGATATTCCTTTTCTGCAAAACCCTAAAATAGGCAAAAAAACACCAATCTGGACTGGGCCTTTGGGTTAGTAGGTTAGTCCCAAAAATGATATAAAAGTGAATGATAAAGCCCATTAAACATCCAAGACTTCATAAATAATAGCATGGAACAATAAAAAATTATAGATACGTTGGAGACGTATCAAGCATCCCCAAGCTTAATTCCTGCTCGTCCTCGAGTAGGTAAATGATAAAGAAAGAATTTTTGATGTGGAATGCTAACCAATATAGTTTTTCAATGTAATTCTCTTAATTGTGGCATGAATGTTCAGATCTGAAAGATTCAAGATAAAAGTCTATATTGACATAAGAAATAACAATACTTCAAGCAATACTAACAAAGCAATCATGTCTTCTCAAAATACTATGGCTAAAGAAAGTATTCCCTACAAAATCATATAGTGTTGGCTATGCTCCCTCATTATCACACTAAATATTCATATCATGCACAACCCCTATTTCAGCCAAGAATTTGTTTTCATACTCTATATTTTCAAACCTTTCAACTTTCACGCAATACATGAGCGTGAGCCATGGACATAGCACTATGGGTGGAATAGAGGTGGTTGTGGAGAAGACAAAAAAGTGGGAGATAGTCTCACATCGACTAGGCGTATCAACGGGCTATGGAGATGCCCATCGATAGATATCAATGTGAGTGAGTAGGCATTGCCATGCAACGGATGCACTAGAGCTAAATATGAATGAAAGCTCAACAAAAGAAACTAGTGCATCCAACTTGCTTCCTCACGAAGACCTAGGGCATTTGAGGAAGCCCATCGTTGGAATATACAAGCCAAGTTCTATAATGAAAATTCCCACTAGTATATGAAAGTGACTAAGCATGAGACTCTCTACAATGAAAAACATGGTGCTACTTTGAAGCACAAGTGTGGAAATAGATAGTAGCAATTGTCCCCTTTTTTTCTTTCTTTTTTTTCTCTTTTTCTTTTCTTTTTTTCTTTTTTGACCTTTCTATTTTTTTCTTTGGCCTTTCTTTTTTTCCTTTTTTTTGCTGAGGGGCCTTATAGATTCAGCCTTTCCTCCCAAGGGACAATGCTCTAAAAAAATGATGATCATCACACTTTCATTACAACGCAAAATTATAACTCGATACTACAACAACAAAGTATGACTCTATATGAATGCCTCCGGCGGTGTACCATTATGTGCAGTGAAACAAGAGTGACATGTATGATAAGATTATGCATGGTGGCTTTGCCACAAATACGATGTCAACTACATGATCATGCATGGCAATATGACAATATGATGCGTGTCATATAAATGGAATGGTGAAAAGTTGCATGGCAATATATCTCGGAATGGCTATGGAAATGCCATGATAGGTAGGTATGGTGGCTATTTTGCGGAGCAATATGGTGGCTGTTTTGAGGAAGGATATATAGTGGGTTTATGGCACCGGCGAAAGTTGCGGGGTACAAGAGAGGCTAGCAAAGGTGGAAGGGTGAGAGTGCGTATAATCCATGGACTCAACATTAGTCGTAAAGAACTCATATACTTATTGCAAACATCTATGAGTCATCAAAACAAAGCAATCAACGCATGGTCCTAGGGGGGAGGTTGGTAGGAGTTAACCATCACGCGCCCTCGACCTCCACACAAAGGTTGACACTCTACAAATACCTCATGCTCTAACTTAGTCACACAACGGTTCACCATACGTGCATGCTACGAGAATCACTAACCTTAACACAAGTATTTCTCAATTTCATAATAATTCCACTAGCATGACTCTAATATCACTATCCTCATGTCTCAAAACAATTATCAAGCATCCAACATCTCATTCTATTCAACACGCTTGGTGTGAATTTTTTTACTACGTTGACATTGGATGTTTATCATGTGAAGACTAGTTTCTTTAGCCTAAACACTTTACCATGATGTTTTAATAGACTCTCAAATAGATATAAGTGAAGCATGTGAGTTCAACAATTACTACAAAATATTACCACCACCATGCTCTAAAAGATATAAGTGAAGCACTAGAGCAAAAACTAATCCACTCAAAAGATATAAGTGAAGCACATCGAGTGTTCTAACAATTTATAGGCCATATTTAACTCTCTCAAATAGGTGTGTCCAGCAAGGATGATTGTGGCAAACTAACAAGCAAAGACTCAAATTATACAAGACGCTCCAAGCAAAACACATAGCATGTTGCGAATAAAAATATAGCTCCAAGTATAGTTACCGATGGATGAAGACGAAAGAGGGGATGCCTTTCCGGGGCATCCCCAAGCTTAGGCTTTTGATTATCTTGAATTTACTTGGGGTGCTATGGGCATTCCCAAGCTTAGGCCTTTGCTACTCCTTGTTCCATAGTCCATCAAAGCAATACTCAAAACTTGAAAACTTCACAACACAAAACTTAGACAAAAATTCTCGTGAGCTCCGTTAGTAAGAGAAAGCAAACCACTACTCAAAGGTATAGCAATGAATTCATTCTTTGTTTATATTGGTGTTAAACCTACTGTACTCCAAGTTTTCTATGGTTCATATCCTCCAATATTACTCATAGATGCATCGGAATAAGCAAACAACACACGGAAAACAGAATCTGTCCAAGACAGAACAGTCTGTAGTAATCTGCAGGGTTCGCCTACTTCTATAACTCCAAAAAATTCAAACTAAATTGGTAAATTTGCACACTTTTCCTACCAATCAGCAGCAAAAAGAATCAACTAAAAATCACGCTCCAGTAAAATCCCACGACTACTTTAGTGAGCACTAACGATTCTGTTTTTCACAGCAAGATCATATAAATTTCACACAAGACTTACCAAAGGTTCTACTTGGCACAAACACTAAACAAAACATGAAAACACATCTAATCAGAGGCTAGATGCAATATTTATTCCCTAACAGAAACAAAATCAAAAAACATAAAATTGGGTTGCCTCCCAACGAGCGCTATCGTTTTACGCCCCCAGCTAGGCACGATACAAGATAGATCTAGGTATTGCCATCTTTGGAAGGCAATCCATAAGTGGCTCTCATGATAGATTCATATGGTAATTTCATTTTCTTTCTAGGAAAGTGTTGAAGGAAATATGCCCTAGAGGCAATAATAAAGATGTTATTTGTATTTCCTTATATCATGATAAATGTCTTTTATTCATGCTAGAATTGTATTAACCGGAAACTTAGTACATGTGTGAATACATAGACAAAACAGTATGTCCCTAGTATGCCTCTACTAGACTAGCTCATTGATCAAAGATGGTTATGTTTCCTAGCCATAGACATGAGTTGTCATTTGATCAACGGGATCACATCATTAGGAGAATGATGTGATGGACAAGACCCATCCGTTAGCATAGCACTATGATCGTTTAGTTTAACTGCTATTGCTTTCTTCATGACTTATACATGTTCCTATGACTATGAGATTATGCAACTCCCGAATACCGTAGGAACACCCTGTGTGCTATCAAACGTCACAACGTAACTGGGTGATCATAAAGATGCTCTACAGGTGTCTCCGAAAGTATTCGTGGTGTTGGCATAGATCAAGATTAGGATTTGTCACTCCGAGTGTCGGAGAGGTATCTCTGGGCCCTCTCGGTAACACACATCATAATAAGCCTTGCAAGCAAAAGACTAATGAGTTAGTCACGAGATGATGTGTTACAGAAACGAATAAAGAGACTTGCCGGTAACGAGATTGAACTAGGTATAAAGATACCGACGATCGAATCTCGGGCAAGTAACATACCGTTTGACAAAAGGAACAACGTATGTTGTTATGCGGTTCTGACCGATAAAAGATCTTCGTAGAATATGTAGGAGCCAATATGAACATCCAGGTTCCGCTATTGGTTATTGACCGGAGATGAGTCTCAGTCATGTCTACATAGTTCTCGAACCCGTAGGGTCCGGACGCTTAACGTTTGATGACGATCGGTATTATGAGTTTTTGAGTATAGATGTACCGAAGGTAGTTCGGAGTCCCGGATGAGATCACGGACATGACGAGGAGTCTCGGAATGTCCGAGACAGAAAGATTGATATATTGGACGGCTATATTCGGACACCGGAAGTATACCGGAAAAGTTTCGGATTTATCGGGAATGCCGGAGGGGGTTACCGGAACCCCCTACGAGAGGGGATGGTCCATAGTGGGCCTAAAGGGAAAGAGAGGCAGCCCATAGGGCTGGCCGGCGCCCCCACCTAGGGTTCCTAGTTGGACTAGGATTGGGGGGGGGGGCGCCACCTCTCCTATTCCTTTCCCCCTTCTTCCTTTCGGTGAATCCTACTAGGAATAGGATTGCAATCCTATTCCTAGTAGGACTCCTTCCCTAGCCGCACCAGGAGAGGTTGGCCGGCCTCCCTCCCTTGCTCCTTTATATACGGGGGCAGGGGGGCACCCAAAGACACACAAGTTGAATTGTTTTAGCCGTGTGCGGTGCCGCCCTCCACAGAATCACACCTCGGTCGTACCGTCGCGGAGCTTAGGCGAAGCCCTGCGCCGGTGAACACATCATATCCGTCACCACGCCGTCGTGCTGACGAAACTCTCCCGTGAAGCTCAACTGGATCAAGAGCTCGTGGGACGTCATCAAGCTGAACGTGTGCTGAACGCGGAGGTGCCGTACGTTCGGTGCTTGATCGGTTGGATCGCGAAGAAGTTCGACAACATCAACCGCGTCACTTGACGCTTCCGCTCCCGGTCTACGAGGGTACATAGACACACTCTCCCCTCTCGTTGCTATGCATCTGGTAGATAGATCTTGCGTGATCGTAGGAAAATTTTAAAATACTACGTTCCCCAATAGTGGCATCAGAGCCAGGTCTATGCGTAGATGATATGCACGAGTAGAACACAATGAGATTGTGGACGATACTAGTCATACTGCTTACCAGCATGTCATACTTTGCTTCGGCGGTATTGTGAGATGAAGCGGCCCGGACCGACATTACGCGTACGCTTACGCGAGACTGGTTTCACCGTTACGAGCACTCGTTGCTTAAAGGTGACTGGCGGGTGTCTGTCTCTCTCACTTTAGCTGAATCAAGTGTGACTACGCCTGGTCCTTGTGAAGGTTAAAACAGCACATACTTGACGAAACATCGTTGTGGTTTTGTATGCGTAGGTCAGAACGGTTCTTGCTAAGCCCGTAGCAGCCACGTAAAACTTGCAACAAACAAAGTAGAGGACGTCTAACTTGTTTTTGCAGGGCATGTTGTGATGTGATATGGTCAAGACATGATGAGTTATACGGTTTTGTATGAGATGATCATGTTTTGTAAAGTTATCGGCAACTGGCAGGAGCCATATGGTTGTCGCTTTATTGTATGAAATGCAATCGCCATGTAATTGCTTTACTTTATCACTAAGCGGTAGCGATAGTCGTGGAAGCAATAGTTGGCGAGACGACAACGATGCTACGATGAAGATCAAGGTGTCAAGCCGGTGACGAAGGTGATCATGACGGTGCTTTGAAGATGGAGATCAAAAAGCACAAGATGATGATGGCCATATCATGTCACATATTTTGATTGCATGTGATGTTTATCTTATTATGCTTCTTATTTTGCTTAGAACGACGGTAGCATTATAAGATGATCCCTTACTAAATTTCAAGGTATAAGTGTTCTCCCTGAGTATGCACCGTTGCGAAAGTTCGTCGTGCCGAGACACCACGTGATGATCGGGTGTGATAAGCTGTACGTTCAAATACAACGGGTGTAAGCCAGTTTTGCACACGCAGAATACTCGGGTTAAACTTGACGAGCCTAGCATATACAGATATGGCCTCGGAACACTGGAGACCGAAAGGTCGAGCGTGAATCATATAGTAGATATGATCAACATAAGATGTTCACCATTGAAAACTACTCCATCTCACGTGATGATCGGACATGGTTTAGTTGATTTGGATCACGTGATCATTTAGATGACCAGAGGGATGTCTATCTAAGTGGGAGGTCTTTAAATTAATATGATTAAATTGAACTTTAATTTATCATGAACTTAGTCCTGATAGTTTTGCATATCTATGTCGTTGTAGATCAATGGCCCGTGCTACCGTTCCTTTGAATTTTAATGCATTCCTAGAGAAAGCTAAGTTGAAAGATGATGGTAGCAATTACACGGACTGGGTCCGTAACCTGAGGATTATCCTCATTGCTGCACAGAAGAATTATGTCCTTGAAGCACCGCTAGGTGACAAGCCCCCTTCCGCTGATGCAGACGCTTTGAACGTCTGGCAGTCGCGGTCTGATGACTACACGATAGTTTAGTGTGCCATGCTTTACGGCTTAGAACCGGGACTTCAACGACGTTTTGAACGTCATGGAGCATATGAGATGTTCCAGGAGTTGAAGTTAATATTTCAAGCAAATGCCCGGATTGAGAAATATAAGATTTCCAATAAGTTCTACAGCTGCAAGATGGAGGAGAATAGTTCTATCAGTGAACACTTGCTCACAATGTATGGGCACTACAATCATATGACTCAACTTGGTTGCCAAGTTGATGAGAATAGTGTTATTGATAGAATTCTTCAATCACTGCCACCAAGCTATAATGGCTTCGTGATGAACTATAATATGCAAGGGATACAAAAGACAATTCCCGAGCTCTTCGCTATGCTCATAGCTGCGGAGGTAGAAATCAAAAAGGAGCATCAAAAGTTGATGGTTAACAATACCACTAGTTTCAAGAAAAAGGGCAAGGAAGGGATTTTCAAGGAGAATAGCAAGATTGTTGCTGCTCTCACAGAAAACCTCAAGTATGGAACCAAGCCTGAAACTGAGTGCTTCTACTGCAAGGGGACTGGACACTGGAAGCGGAACTGCCCCAAGTATTTGGCGGATAAGAAGGATGGCAAGATGAACAAAGGTATATGTGATATACATGTTATTGATGTGTACCTTACTAATGCTCGTAGTAGTACCTGGGTATTTGATACCGGTTCGGTTGCTAATATTTGTAACTCGAAACAGGGACTACGGATTAAACGAAGATTAGCTAAGGACGAGGTGACGATGCGCGTGGGAAACGGTTCCAAAGTCGATGTGATCGCCGTCGGCACGCTACCTCTACATCTACCTTCGGGATTAGTTTTAGACCTAAATAATTGTTATTTGGTGCCAGCGTTAAGCATGAACATTATATCTGGATCTTGTTTATTGCGAGACGGTTATTCATTTAAATCAGAGAATAATGGTTGTTCCATTTTAATGAATAATATCTTTTATGGTCATGCACCCTTGAAGAGTGGTCTATTCTTATTGGATCTCGATTGTAGTGATACACATATTCATAATATTGAAACCAAAAGATGCAAGGTTAATAATGATAGTGCAACTTATTTGTGGCACTGTTGTTTAGGTCATATTGGTGTAAAACGCATGAAGAAACTCCATAAAGATGGACTTTTGGAATCACTTGATTATGAATCACTTGGTGCTTGCGAACCATGCCTCATCGGCAAGATGACTAAAACTCCGTTCTCCGGAACTATGGAGCGAGCAACAGATTTGTTGGAAATCATACATACTGATGTATGTGGACCAATGAGTGTTGATGCTCGCGGCGGGTATCGTTATTTTCTGACCTTCACTGATGATTTGAGCAGATATGGGTATATCTACTTAATGAAACACAAGTCTGAAACATTTGAAAAGTTCAAAGAATTTCAGTGTGAAGTAGAGAATCATCGTAACAAGAAAATAAAGTTCCTACGATCTGATCGTGGAGGAGAATATTTGAGTTACGAGTTTGGTCTTCATTTGAAACAATGTGGAATAGTTTCACAACTCACGCCACCTGGAACACCACAGCGTAATGGTGTGTCCGAACGTCGTAACCGTACTTTATTAGATATGGTGCGATCTATGATGTCTCTTACCGATTTACCACTATCGTTTTGGGGTTATGCTTTAGAGACAGCTGCATTCACGTTAAATAGGGCACGATCTAAATCCGTTGATACGACACCTTATGAACTATGGTTTGGCAAGAAACCAAAGTTGTCGTTTCTTAAAATTTGGGGCTGCGATGCTTATGTGAAAACACTTCAACCTGATAAGCTCGATCCCAAGTCGGAAAAATGTGTCTTCATAGGATACCCTAAAGAGACTGTTGGGTACACCTTCTATCACAGATCCGAAGGAAAAATATTCGTTGCTAAGAACGGATCCTTTCTAGAAAAAGAGTTTCTCTCGAAAGAAGTGAGTGGGAGGAAAGTAGAACTTGATGAGGTAATTGTACCTTCTCCCATATTGGAAAGTAGTACATCACAGGAAATTGTTCCAGTGATTCCTACACCAATTAGTGAGGAAGTTGATGATAATGATCATGAAACTTCGGATAAGTTTCTGCTGAACGTCGTAGATCAACCAGAGTACGTTCCGCACCAGAGTGGTACGGCAACCCAGTTCTGGAAATCATGTTACTAGACCATGATGAACCTACGAACTATGAGGAAGCGATGATGAGCCCAGATTCCGCAAAATGGCTTGAAGCCATGAAATCTGAGATGGGATCCATGTATGAAAACAAAGTGTGGACTTTGGTTGACTTGCCCGATGATCGGCAAGCCATCGAAAATAAATGGATCTTCAAGAGGAAGACCGACGCAGACGGTAATATTACTGTTTACAAAGCTCGACTTGTTGCGAAAGGTTTTCGACAAGTTCAAGGAGTTGACTACGATGAGACTTTCTCGCCTGTAGCGATGCTTAAGTCTGTCCGAATCATGTTAGCAATTGCCGCATTTTATGATTATGAAATCTGGCAAATGGATGTCAAAACTGCATTCCTGAATGGATATCTCAAAGAAGAGTTGTATATGATGCAACCAGAAGGTTTTGTCGATCCAAAAGGTGCTAACAAAGTATGCAAGCTCCAGCGATCCATCTATGGACTGGTGCAAGCATCTCGGAGTTGGAATATACGCTTTGATGAGGTGATCAAAGCATATGGTTTTATACAGACTTTTGGAGAAGCCTGTATTTACAAGAAAGTGAGTGGGAGCTCTGTAGCATTTCTAATATTATATGTAGATGACATATTGTTGATTGGAAATGATATAGAATTTCTGGATAGCATAAAAGGATATTTGAATAAAAGTTTTTCAATGAAAGACCTCGGTGAAGCTGCTTATATATTAGGTATCAAGATCTATAGAGATAGATCAAGACGCTTAATTGGACTTTCACAAAGCACATACCTTGATAAGATTTTGAAGAAATTCAAAATGGATCAGTCAAAGAAAGGGTTCTTGCCTGTTTTACAAGGTATGAAGTTGAGTAAGACTCAATGCCCGACCACTGCAGAAGATAGAGAGAAAATGAAAGTCATTCCCTATGCCTCAGCCATAGGATCTATCATGTATGCAATGCTGTGTACCAGACCTGATGTGTGCCTTGCTATAAGTCTAGCAGGGAGGTACCAAAGTAATCCAGGAATGGATCACTGGACAGCGGTCAAAAACATCCTAAAGTATCTGAAAAGAACAAAGGATATGTTTCTCGTATATGGAGGTGACAAAGAGCTCGTCGTAAACGGTTACGTCGATTCTAGCTTTGACACTGATCCGGATGACTCAAAGTCACAAACCGGATATGTATTTTTATTGAACGGTGGAGCTGTCAGCTGGTGCAGTTCCAAGCAGAGCGTCGTGGCAGGATCTACGTGTGAAGCGGAATACATAGCTGCTTCGGAAGCAGCAAATGAAGGAGTCTGGATGAAGGAGTTCATATCCGATCTAGGTGTAGTACCTAGTGCATCGGGTCCAATGAAAATCTTTTGTGACAACACTGGAGCCATAGCCTTGGCGAAGGAATCCAGGTTTCTCAAGAGAACAAAGCACATCAAAAGACGCTTCAATTCCATCCGCGATCTAGTCAAGGAGGGAGACATAGAGATTTGCAAAATACATACGGATCTGAATGTTGCAGACCCGTTGACTAAGCCTCTTCCACGGGCAAAACATGATCAGCACCAAGACTCCATGGGTGTGAGGATCATCACTTTGTAATCTAGATTATTGACTCTAGTTCAAGTGGGAGACTGAAGGAAATATGCCCTAGAGGCAATAATAAAGATGTTATTTGTATTTCCTTATATCATGATAAATGTCTTTTATTCATGCTAGAATTGTATTAACCGGAAACTTAGTACATGTGTGAATACATAGACAAAACAGTATGTCCCTAGTATGCCTCTACTAGACTAGCTCATTGATCAAAGATGGTTATGTTTCCTAGCCATAGACATGAGTTGTCATTTGATCAACGGGATCACATCATTAGGAGATTGATGTGATGGACAAGACCCATCCGTTAGCATAGCACTATGATCGTTTAGTTTAACTGCTATTGCTTTCTTCATGACTTATACATGTTCCTATGACTATGAGATTATGCAACTCCCGAATACCGTAGGAACACCTTGTGTGCTATCAAACGTCACAACGTAACTGGGTGATCATAAAGATGCTCTACAGGTGTCTCCGAAAGTATTCGTGGTGTTGGCATAGATCAAGATTAGGATTTGTCACTCCGAGTGTCGGAGAGGTATCTCTGGGCCCTCTCGGTAACACACATCATAATAAGCCTTGCAAGCAAAAGACTAATGAGTTAGTCACGAGATGATGTGTTACGGAAACGAGTAAAGAGACTTGCCGGTAACGAGATTGAACTAGGTATAAAGATACCGACGATCGAATCTCGGGCAAGTAACATACCGTTTGACAAAAGGAACAACGTATGTTGTTATGCGGTTTTGACCGATAAAAGATCTTCGTAGAATATGTAGGAGCCAATATGAACATCCAGGTTCCGCTATTGGTTATTGACCGGAGATGAGTCTCAGTCATGTCTACATAGTTCTCGAACCCGTAGGGTCCGGACGCTTAACGTTTGATGACGATCGGTATTATGAGTTTTTGAGTATTGATGTACCGAAGGTAGTTCGGAGTCCCGGATGAGATCACGGACATGACGAGGAGTCTCGGAATGTCCGAGACATAAAGATTGATATATTGGACGGCTATATTCGGACACCGGAAGTATACCGGAAAAGTTTCGGATTATCGGGAATGCCGGAGGGGGTTACCGGAACCCCCTACGAGAGGGGATGGTCCATAGTGGGCCTAAAGGGAAAGAGAGAGGCAGCCCATAGGGCTAGCCGGCGCCCCCACCTAGGGTTCCTAGTTGGACTAGGATTGGGGGGGCTCCACCTCTCCTATTCCTTTCCCCCTTCTTCCTTTCGGTAAATCCTACTAGGAATAGGATTGCAATCCTATTCCTAGTAGGACTCCTTCCCTAGCCGCACCAGGAGAGGTTGGCCGGCCTCCCTCCCTTGCTCCTTTATATACGGGGGCAGGGGGGCACCCAAAGACACACAAGTTGAATTGTTTTAGCCGTGTGCGGTGCCCCCCTCCACAGAATCACACCTCGGTCGTACCGTCGCAGAGCTTAGGCGAAGCCCTGCGCCGGTGAACACATCATATCCGTCACCACGCCATCGTGCTGACGAAACTCTCCCGTGAAGCTCAACTGGATCAAGAGCTCGTGGGACGTCATCAAGCTGAACGTGTGCTGAACGCGGAGGTGCCGTACGTTCGGTGCTTGATCGGTTGGATCGCGAAGAAGTTCGACAACATCAACCGCGTCACTTGACGCTTCCGCTCCCGGTCTATGAGGGTACGTAGACACACTCTCCCCTCTCGTTGCTATGCATCTAGTAGATAGATCTTGCGTGATCGTAGGAAAATTTTAAAATACTACGTTCCCTAACAAGTGTTCCATGACTTTCCTTAACGGAAATTGGAATCTAATATTTCCTTCGTTCATATCAATAATTGCACCAATCGTTCTAAGGAAAGGTCTACCAAGAATAATAGGACATGAAGGATTGCAATCTATATCAAGAACAATGAAATCTACGGGCACATAATTCCTATTAGCAACAATAAGAACGTCATTAATTCTTCCCATAGGTTTCTTAATAGTGGAACCCCCAAGATGCAAATTTAAAGAACAATCATCAAGCTCATGGAACCCTAGCAAATCACACAAAGTTTTTGGGATAGTGGAGACACTTGCACCCAAATCACACAAAGCATAGCATTCATAATCTTTTATTTTTATTTTTATAGTAGGTTCCCATTCATCATAAAGCTTTCTAGGTATAGAAACTTCCAACTCAAGTTTTTCTTCATAAGATTGCATCAAAGCATCAACTATATGTTTAGTGAAAGCTTTATTTTGGCTATAAGCATGCGGAGAATTTAGCACGGATTGCAACAAGGAAATACAATCAATCAAAGAGCAATTATCATAATTGAAACCCTTGAAATCCAATGTAGTGGGTTCATCACTATGCAAAGTTTAAATCTCTTCACTCCCACTTTTAGCAATTTAAGCATCAAGATCTATAAACTCCAAATCATTGGGACACCTTAAAGCAGAACCATCTCCAATCCTATTCTCATCAAGATTAATACTAGAAAACAAGGATCTAATAGGAGACACATCAATAACTTTCAGATCTTCATCTTTATTTTCATGACAACTAAAAGAACATGATTTAATATAATCTTCTCTTTTAGCACGCATTCTAGCGGTTCTTTCTTTGCATTCATCAATGGAAATTCTCATGGCTTTGAGAGACTCATTGATATCATGCTTAGGTGGGATAGATCTAAGTTTCAAAGAATCAACATCACGAGTAATTCTATCCACACTTCTAGCCAAATCATCAAACTTAAGCAATTTCTCTTCAAGCATAGCACTGAAATTCTTTTGCGAGATCATAAACTCCTTAACACTAGTTTCAAATTCAGAAGGCATCTTTCCATAAGAGATGTTGTAGGAATTACCAAAATTATTAGAGGAATTACTAGGAAAAGGCCTAGGATTAAAATTACCTCTATAAGCATTGTTACCAAAATTATTCCTACCAACAAAATTCACATCCAAAGATTCATTGTTATTCTCAATCAAAGTTGACAAAGGCATATCATTGGGATCAGAAGAAGCACTCTTAGCAGCAAACTATTTCATAAGTTCATCCATCTTTCCACTCAAAACACTAATTTCTTCGATAGCATGCACTTCTTTACTAGTAGATCTTTCAGTGTGCCATTGAGAATAATTAACCATAGTATTATCTAGGAGTTTGGTAGCTTCTCCTAAGGTAGTTTCCATGAAAGTGCCTTCGGCGGCCGAATCTAAAAGATTTCTAGAAGCAAAATTCAAGCCAGCATAAAATTTCTGAATAATCATCCATAGATTCAAACATGTGTAGGACAATTACGTATCATCAATTTCATTCTCTCCCAAGCTTGTGCAACATGCTCATGATCTAGTTGCTTAAAATTCATAATATCGTTTTTGAGAGAGATGATCTTAGCAGGAGGGAAATACTTAGAGATGAAAGCATCTTTGCACTTATTCCACGAATCAATACTATTTCTAGGCAAAGAGGAAAACCAAGTTTTAGCACGATCTCTTAGTGAAAACGGAAATAACTTCAATTTAACAATATCGTTATCCGTATCCCTTTTCTTTTGCATATCACACAAATCAACAAAGTTGTTTAGATGGGTAGCGGCATCTTCACTAGGAAGGCCGGAGAATTGATATTTCATGACAAGATTCAACAAAGCAGCATTGATCTCACAAGATTCAGCATCGGTAATAGGAGCAATCGGAGTGCTAATAAAATCATTGTTGTTGGTATTGGAGAAGTCACACAATTTGGTATTGTTCTGAGCCATAGTGACAAGCAAGCAATCCAACACACACAAGCAAACAAGAAACAAGTGAACGAAAAACACACGGCGGAAGAAGGATAAATAAAACGGCAAGGGTGAAGTGGGGGAGAGAAAAACGAAACGCAAATAAATGTAATGCGAAGGATAAGGGTTTGTGATAGGTACTTGGTATAGGACTTTTGCGTAAGCCTCCCCGGCAACGGCGCCAGAAATTCTTCTTGCTACCTCTTGAGCTTGCGTTGTATTCCCTCGAAGAGGAAAGGGAGATACAGCACAGTAGCGTAAGTATTTCCCTCAGTTTTTAAGAACCAAGGTATCAATCAAGTAGGAGACCACGCGCAAGTCCCTCTCACCTGCACAAACAAATAAGAACTTCGCATCCAACGCGATAAGGGGTTGTCAATCCCTTTACGGTCACTTACGAGAATGAGATCTGATAGAGATGATAGTTTATATTTTTGGTATTTTTGGTTTAATAAAACAACAAATAAAAGCAAGAAAAGTAAAGTAGATTGATATGTTGAGAATAGACCCGGGGGCCATAGTGTTCTCTAGTGGCTTCTCTCATGACATCGATATTCTACGGCGGGTAAACAAATTACTGTCGAGCAATTGATAGAAAAGCGAATAATTATGAGACTATCTAGGCATGATCATTGTATATAGGCATCACGTCCGAGACAAGTAGACCGAAACGATTCTGCTTCTACTACTATTACTCCACACATCGACCGCTATCCAGCATGCATCTAGTGTATTGAGTTCATACGAACAGAGTAACGCCTTAAGCAAGATGACATGATGTAGAGGGATAAACTCAAGCAATATGATGAAAACCCAATCTTTTTATCCTCGATGACAACAATACAATACGTGCCCTGCTGCCCCTACTGTCACTGGGAAAGGACACCGCAAGATTGAACCCAAAGCCAAGCACTTCTCCCATTGCAAGAACTATAGATCTAGTAGGCCAAACCAAACCAATAATTCGAAGAGACTTGCAAGGATATTATGAGCACACATAAAAAGTTCAGAGAAGAACCAAATATATTTCATAGATAACCTTGATCATAAACTCACAATTCATCGGATATCGACAAACACACCGCAAAAAGAGATTACATCGAATAGATCTCCTCGAAGACCGAGGAGAACTTTGTATTGAGATCCGGAGAGAGAGAAGAAGCCATCTAGATACTAGCTATGGACCCGAAGGTCTATGGAAAACTACTCACAACTCATGGTGAGGGCGATGATGATGATGATGAGGGCCTCCGTGATGGATCCCCTCCCGGAACAGGCTCCAAGATGGGATCTCCACAGGAACAGAAGCTACGGCGGTGGAATTAGGGTTTTCTCTCTCCGTATGGAGTTTCTGGGGTACGTAGGTATATATAGGAAGAAGGAGGGCACTAGGGGCCACACGGGCCAGCCTCGAGGCAGGGGGCGCGCCCTGGGAAGGGGGGCGTGCCCCCCACCCTCGAGGGCAGGCCTTATGTCCCCTGACTTAGTCCTGACGTATCCCGTGCGTGATTTTCTCCAAAAATTTCTCTTGCGAAGGTTTCATTTTGTTTGGACTCCGTTTGATATTCCTTTTCTGCAAAACCCTGAAATAGGCAAAAAAAATAGCAATCTGGACTGGGCCTTTGGGTTAGTAGGTTAGTCCCAAAAATGATATAAAAGTGAATGATAAAGCCCATTAAACATCCAAGACTTCATAAATAATAGCATGGAACAATCAAAAATTATAGATACGTTGGAGACGTATCACCCACACGACCCAGAAACCATCGGGTATAGGGCCCCTATAGTACGCCTACACGATTTTGCTCGCATTGCCATCGCAGTCGGTATTCTGTGGTGCTACGTTTACGATGTGCGGCCCATCACAAACGGTTCCTTATTACAGAACAAGTATGATGTGTGGCCCATCACAAACGGTTCACCGTTAGGAAGATTAGCTAATCGTCGTACGAGTGTCGGACAGGATTACGAAAGGTCGGACCATCGTAGCATCATCGTACACGACAACTATCACACACACTATTCTGTGGTGCAACGTTTATGATGCATACTTCATCAGAAACAGTTCATTGTTGCGAATCGTGTACGATAAGGCAACTAACAAAAACTTTTAGTTTTCCTGCACCGTTTGTGATATTGTTTGACATCGCACACGCTTTGCAAACGGCAACTGTGTGCATGCTTGCACACGTTTCCTCTCTGTGAACCATCTCAGATTATGGTGCATATCGCAAACGTTTGTGTTTTACCAACCGTGTGTGCCGTAACAACCTGGAGAGCGTAATTTCGCCGTAATTTAATTGCTTCTTTTCCAAATTGTACCGGATTTGGATTTGAATTAGAATTTGAATGTATGCTACAGCTTTATTCATATCCATCAGGTTCAAACAACCAATGCATTATTCGATTCATAGGTACATATGTTCAAGAATTAAATAAGAACCAAATAAAGAATGATGAACCACAATTGTATTCTTGTACTATTAAAGACGGTAAAGAAAGATGCCAAATATATTCTGGTTGCTGAACAGGGTGAAGCGGAATGCCCATATTGTGCCCTCCTCCATGCAGAAGGCACGCGCAACTCTAGTCCAACCCCTTGTGATGGTCGATCGCCCATTGATACGTCTCCAACGTATCTATAATTTTTTATTGTTCCATGTTGTTATATATTCTGTTTTGGATGTTTAATGGGCTTTATTATACACTTTTATATTATTCTTGGGACTAACCTACTAACCCAAGGCCCAGTGCAGATTGCTGTTTTTTGCCTATTTCAGTGTTTCGCACAAAAGGAATATCAAACGGAGTCCAAACGGAATGAAACCTTCGGGAGAGTTATTTTTGGAATGATATCAACACAGAATACTTGGAGTACACGCCTGGAAGCAAGAGAGGCGACCACGAGGGCAGGGGGCACGCCCAGGGGGGTAGGCGCGCCCCCACCCTCGTGGGCCCCCTCTGGCTCCCCTGACGTGCCTCTTCAACCTATATATACTCTCATACCCTGAAAACATCGGGGAGATGGACGAAACCCTAATTCCACTGCCGCAACCTTCTGTACCCGTGAGATCCCATCTTGGGGCCTGTTCCAGAGCTCCACCGGAGGGGGATCGATCACGGAGGGCTTCTACATCAACACCATAGCCTCTCCGATGAGTTGTGAGTAGTTTACCACAGACCTTCGGGTCCATAGTTATTACCTAGATGGCTTCTTCTTTCTCTCTTTGGATCTCAATACAAAGTTCTCCTCGATCTTCGAGGAGATCTATTCGATGTAATCTTTTTGCCGTGTGTTTGTCGAGATCCTATGAATTGTGGGTTTACGATCAAGATTATCTATGAACAATATTTGATTCTTTTCTGAATTCTTTTATGCATGATTTAAATATCCTTGCAAGTCTCTTCGAATTATCGGTTTGGATTGGCCTACTAGATCTATAGTTCTTGCAATGGGAGAAGTGCTTGGCTTTGGGTTCAATCTTGCGGTGTCCTTTCCCAGTGACAGCAGGGACATCAAGGGACGTATTCTATTGTTGCCATCGAGGATAAAAAGATGGGGTTTATATCATATTGCATGAGTTTATCCCTCTACATCATGTCATCTTGCTTAAGACGTTACTCTGTTCTTATGAACTTAATACTCTAGATGCATGTTGGATAGCGGTCGATGTGTGGAGTAATAGTAGTAGATGCATAATTGTTTCGGTCCACTTGTCACGGACGTGATGCCTATATACAATGATCATGCCTAGATATTCTCATAACTATGCGCTCTTCTATCAATTGCTCGACAGTAATTTGTTCACCCACCATAGAATTCTGCTATCATGAGAGAAGCCACTAGTGAAACCTATGGCCCCCGGGTCTATATTTTATCATATTAGTTTCCCGTCAACTTGCCAATTTCTGTCACCGTTACTTTACTTTGCATTATTTACTTTCAATCTCTATACTAAAAATACCAAAAATATTATCTAATCATATCTATCAGATTTCACTCTCGTAAGTGACCGAGTAGGGATTCATAACCCCTTTTATCACGTTGGCTGCGAGGTTCTTATTTGTTTGTGCAGGTGCGAGGGACTCGCGCGTGGTCTCCTACTGGATTAATACCTTGGTTTATGTGACGTAGGTGCTAGTGCGAGTGTAATACCCATTTCCTTATATGAAGAAATTATGCACGATATTGCACCTGCTGAGCTAGAAGGCATTGATGTTACTATTAAGCTTGCCAATAGAGACACTATTTCACTAGTTGGGATTGTTAGAGATGTTGAAGTCTTGTGTGGGAAAGTTAAATACCCTGCTGATTTTCTTGTTCTTGGTTCCCCACTAGACAATTTTTGCCCAATTATATTCGGTAGACCCTTCTTGAATACTATTAATGCTAAGATAGACTGCGAAAAAGATATTGTTATTGTTGGATTAGGGGATATGTCTCATGATTTTGACTTTGCTAAATTTCGTAGACAACCCCATGATAAAGAATTGCCTAGTAAGGATGAAATTATTGGCCTTGCTTCTATTGCTGTACCTCCTAATGATCCCTTAGAACAATATCTGTTAGACCATGAAAATGATATGTATATGAATGAGAGAAGGGAAAAAGATGAAATATTCTTTAAACATGGACCCTTATTGAAACACAACTTGCCTATTGGAATACTAGGGGATCCTCCTCCACCCAAGGGTGATCCCGTGTTTGAACTCAAACCATTACATGATACTCTTAAGTATGTTTATCTTGATGAAAAGAAGATATATCCTGTTATTATTAGTGCTAACCTTTCAGAGCAAGAAGAAGGAAAATTATTGAAAACTCTGAAGAAGCACCGTGCTGCTATTGGATATACTCTTGATGATCTTAAGGGTATTAGTCCCACTCTATGCCAACACAAGATAAAATTGGAAAAGGACGCTAAACCGGTTATTGATCATCAACGATGGTTAAATCCTAAAATGAAAGAAGTGGTAAGGAAGGAAATACTAAAGCTTCTAGAGGCACGTATAATTTATCTAGTTGCTGATAGTCAGTGGGTAAGCCTTGTCCATTGTGTCCCTAAGAAGGGAGGTATTACTGTTGTTCCTAATGATAAAGATGAATTGATCCCTTAAAGAATTGTTACATGTAATAGGATGGTAATTGATTTCCGCAAATTAAATAAAGCTACTAAGAAAGATCATTATCCTTTACCTTTTATTGATCAAATGCTAGAAAGGCTATCCAAACATACTCATTTTTGCTTTCAAGATGGCTATTCTGGTTTCTCTCAAATACCTGTGTCAAAAGAGGATCAAGAAAAGACCACTTTCACTTGTCCCTTCGGTACCTTTGCTTATAGACATATGCCTTTTGGTTTATGTAATGCACCTGCTACCTTTCAAAGATGCATGATGACTATATTCTCTAATTTTTGTGAAAAGATTGTTGACGTTTTCATGGATGATTTTTCAGTTTACGGAACTTATTTTGATGATTGCTTAAGCAACCTTGATCAAGTTTTGCAGAGATGTGAAGAAACTAATCTTGTCTTGAATTGGGAAAAGTGCCACTTTATGGTTAATGAAGGCATTGTCTTGGGGCATAAATTTTCTCAAAGAGGTATTGAAGTGGATAAAGCTAAAGTTGATGATACTGAAAAGATGTTGTGTCCCAAGGACATCAAAGGTATACGAAGTTTCCTTGGTCATGCTAGTTTTTATAGGAGGTTCATTAAGGACTTCTACAAAATCTCTAGGCCTCTGGCTAATCTCTTACAAAAAGATGTTCCTTTTGTCTTTGATGATGATTGTGTAGAAGCTTTTGAAATACTTAAGAAAGCATTGATATATGCACCTATTGTCCAGCCTCCTGACTGGAATTTACCATTTGAAATTATGTGCGATGCTAGTGATTATGCTGTAGGTGCTGTTCTAGGACAAATAGTTGATAAGAAATTGAATGTCATCCAGTTTGCTAGTAAAACTCTAGACAGTGCCCAGAGAAATTATGCTACTACTCAGAAAGAATTTTTAGCAGTTTTATTTGCTTGTGATAAGTTTAGACCTTATATTGTTGATTCTAAAGTAACTGTTCACATTGATCATGCTGCTACTAAATATCTTATGGAAAAGAAAGATGCTAAACCTAGACTTATTAGATTGGTTCTCCTGCTACAAGAATTTGATTTGCATATTATTGATAGAAAGGGAGTTGAGAACCCCGTTGCAGACAACTTGTCTAGGTTAGAGAATATTCTTGATGACCCACTACCTATTGATGATAGCTTTCCTGTTGAACAATTAGTTGTCATAAATGCTTCTCGTACTGCTCCATGGTATGCTGATTATGCTAATTACATTGTCGCTAAATTTATACCACCTAGTTTCACATACCAGCAAAAGAAAAAGTTCTTCTATGATTTAAGACATTACTTATAGGATGACCCACGCCTTTATGAAGAAGGAGTAGATGGTATTATTAGACGTTGTGTACCTGAGCATGAACAGGAACAGATCCTACGCAAGTGTCACTCCGAAGCTTAAGGAGGACACCACGCTGGAGATAGAACTGCACATAAGGTGTTGCAATCCGGTTTTTATTGGCCTACTCTCTTCAAGGATGCCCGTAAGTTTGTCTTGTCTTGTGATGAATGTCAAAGAATTGGTAATATTAGTAGACGTCAAGAAATGCCTATGAATTATTCACTTGTTATTGAACCATTTGATGTCTGGGGCTTTGATTATATTAGACCATTTCCTTCCTCTAATGGGTATACACATATTTTAGTTGTTGTTGATTATGTTACTAAGTGGGTAGAAGCTATTCCAACTAGTAGTGCTAATCATAACACTTCTATTAAGATGCTTAAAGAAGTTATTTTTCTGAGGTTTGGAGTCCCTAGATACTTAATGACTGATGGTGGTTCACACTTTTGTAACACCCCAAAAATTTAGCAATGTTTTATTAATTAAAATTTTGCCTTTTGCTGAATGTTTCTTTGGACTCCAGAAACATTCTTGTTCTGTTATGTTGGAGTTTTTACCCCAGTGAAAACTTTCCAACTAATATTAGATCCTCTTATGCACCCATTAAAAACTTTGCTTATATCAGCAGGAATAATTATATAATTGTCTCCCTAAATTTTTCTTCCCTATATAAATGGTTGCCCCTAGTTTTAAGGCCTCTTTTGAACTGCAACCACTTCATACATTTATTTAAAATTTCAACCAAAAATTGGAGATGTCAGGTAATGCCATTAGATCACTTTTATGCTAGAATATATTTATTTCATTTAATATTTTGAGCTCCACAACATGTTTCCCAATCTGGTCCAGTAGGACAAATTGCACTACAACCCCTTTAAATATTCTTGTAATGCTTCCACCAAAATTATGGGATGTTCATAGCAGTATGTTATTCAACTTTATGCAAAAACCCTTTTAGGTCCTTTGGAGAATTTGAGTGAACCAACCTCTTTTCCATTCTGGTTCAATTTGGTGTTTTGCACTGCAACCCTAGTCTATTTTGCTCTAGTGCCCTTGAGCTTCCTCATGCTTATAGTCTCTCTTGCAAAACCCTTAAGTCCAGAAGAGTGGGCCTATTGGGGTAGTTTTGGTTCATGAAACAATGCTCTGCATTTTCTGTCCAGAACTGAAGATTTGCAAAACTTAAACTAACAAGTTTCTGGTTTTGTCCAACTAGCCTTGCCACCATCTCTTTCACCTAAGGAGGCTATGATCTGAAGAGTTTGACCACCAGTGGAGATGCCCCCATGCCCATAGCATTCTGTCGAGCACCTTGTGCGCATGACCAGTGCTGGCATAGTTCTTAGTTCACAAGGTGGACTTGAACCCCTGACCTAGCAGCCATGTCAACTAACCTCCTAGCTACCCCTAGCCTAAGGCTGCTGAGTTGCTTTGGCATCCACGCAGGTTTGGCCGCCCTGTGTCGGTGTACTAAAGTAGGGGTACCTTAGTATCCCGAACTTGTGCACGGGCAGTTGCAGCGTCCCGCGGCAAGGCTTGCCGGGCGACCGCCGAGGTCCTTTATGATTCCTTTGGAGCCATTCAAGAACAAAGTATCCAAGTCAAGGAGACAAGGCCCCGGCAAGAGGAGCTTGCCGGCGAGGCCACTCAAGGCACAAGATCACTTAAAACGCAAGACCCTGGCAAGAGGAGCTTGCCGGGAAGACCAACCAAGGCATCTCAAGAAACTTGCCGCGACGCGCCACGCGTCCCGGCAAGGCCCGGTGAGCGACAAGCTCCCGGAAGGGACAAGATAGCGACCGCGGCAAGGCGCTTGCCGCGGCAAGCTTCTACTCAGTACCCGCGCTCCAGCGCGTCCACCCACGTGTCGCTCTGGGACCCTTCCAAGCGCACGTGGCGGAAGGCTGTGCAGCCAGGGGTACACGGTGGCAAGTGGCGATGACAAGGCTACCGTCGTGGCAGACGGTGGCGCCCCTGACGGTCACTTTTTGCACTGTTTGGGCGACGGCGACGGGCATTTAATGCCCTTGTCCCCTGCCATCAGGGTTAGGTATAAAGCACTGTACCACCTACCACTCTTTTTACACTTTTACCCTCATCTACTTTGCCACCTGTCGGAGACCCCTTGAGCCTATAAAAGGAGGCCCATGCGCAACGTAGAGGGGGTTCCGATTCCAGGGAGACACTCGAACACTCTCACGCTCGGTCCTGTTAGCCGCTGAAGTGTACTGTAGCTTCCAGCGCTCCCGAGCCAAGAACTCAATACAAACCAAAGCAGGAGTAGGGTTTTACGGATCCGTGCGGCCCGAACCTGGGTAAACTGCTCGTGTGCTCGCCTCGATCTGCTCTTCGTGCATCCTCCGCCCCCTGCCGTACCGAAAAGGGGTTCCGTCCCCATAGGTGTTCGTGGGTGATCAGTTTCCCCGACACCCTGGCATTTCGTCGAGCACCTTCCGTGCATGCACAGAGCGCGATGAGAGCGCGCGTTTTGCACGTGCCGCGCCCGAGCCGCCGCGTCCCTGGCATGTCTCCCCCGTGCTTATCCAAACCACTGCAGCCTGCCGCGTCGAGCCAAGCTGCTGCCCGCATCTCCTCACAAGCGCCACAGACCCTTGCCACGTCTCCGGCAAGCCAGGGGCTAGCCGCCACCGCCGCCTGCTGTGGTCGGCGCCGTACGGGCCACCTGGCGCGCCCCCGAGCGTCCCAGGCCGCCGTGCTCATCCACAAACGTGTCGTCTTCCTCTGCAAGTTCTGCTAGCCAGCCCCCACCTCTCCTGCTCCGCAATAGCGCCGCCGCCATCGTCCTTATCCTCGGCCACCGTCGAACCGACCTTGAGCACCTATTTAAGAGTGCCCCAAACCCCTCCGCAACAACAGATGACCACTAGGCACCCCGCAGAGCAACCCCGTGGCAGCCATTCGTCCCCGGCAAGCTTTCTTCTTCATCTCCGGCGAATACAGCCGCCACCGCACCTTAGTTCAATTCGTCGCAACCATCGCCCCTCCCGTCCAGCCAGCACCACCGTCCGACTCCCTGTGATCTTGCGGAGCCACCCATCACTTCAGACTAGCTCGGGAGCCACCGTATAGCAAAGCCCCAAACCCACCGAGGCCGCCGTCGCTTTCCTACACCTCCGTCGACCACACGACCACCGGGAGGACCGCACCAACCCCGCGGATCCATCCCTGCACTCGAACGCCCTCGAGGAGCCGCCGTTCGCCGGCGGTGATCACCGGAGCTCCGTCCCCGTCAGGCGAAGGAGGAAGGAGGTGGGTAGACCAGTCAAATATGATTGGTGGGCCCGCAGGTCCCACTGTCAGCCCCTCTTGTCCCCGCCCACTGGTTTAAGTGGAGGCGCATTCCCCGGAGTACGTCTTCTCTTCTCTGAAAACGTTTTCTGAGTCGATTCGTCTTCCTTTTTCTGGTTTTTATTAAAACCAGAGTTGACCGAACTTTACCTGGCAATATCTTTTAAGCTATAAATCCAAATGATTTGATTCTTTTTCTGTTGTTTCCCAAATATTTTCTAGTTTATTTTCATATTTATATGAAAATTTTCTAGACAACTTTTTCTGGGTGTTCTAAGTCTATGTATTGATTTTTCTTTTATTTCTTTTAGGACTTTGAAGAGGGAGAAAACTTGCAAAATTCTTGGAATTCTTTTCTCCTCCTCTCTACTTGAAGGCAAGCATCTTGAACCCCGTGATAATACACGTTGTGTGTTGTTTGCTATAACTCAAGAACTCCATTGATATGCCAAAATGGAGCATCATTATTTCATGTAGAAGTCTTACTCTTGCATATCTACTTGTGGTGAAAAATATTTTCTGTTATGTTTGTGATATTGGTGGCAGTAACCACTTCTCATGCCTCATATGCCTGAGGATAGTTCAGACGGAGTCTGAAGGAAGGTTGTGTTCCGGTGAGCACAGCTAAGTGACTAACATCTCGTGATGACGAACGATGTGCAGAGAGGCAGGATGAAACATGAGGGGTGGTGACCCTGTCAGAGAGCGGTGTCAAGCTATATGACACTAACCATATAGTAAAGCTGAAACCTCCTGAGTCGACCATAGATCGAGTCTTGTTCCAGTAACCCCATACTTGTTTCGTGCTACCACGTGTCCCTGCTACAGGTAGGGTGCAGTTCAGGAAATTTGTCGACCCATGTTCTATCACACACCGTACAGAGAGGACACGGTGGAAGATACCGGCTACATCCGGTAGGCAGGCCACCTGGTCCGGGAGCATGGGTGTTTCGTTGGAGCCGAAGGGGATAGCTTCCCCGGTTTTCGCACGCGTTATAAATTGTTGTGATCCCATGCTAGTCGAGGTTGTAGCCTCCCCACTTAAAGTTTGGCTTAACTAGTGTCGTGGGTGATTCCAGACACCGGTAAGTTAGGCTGGTGTGTACAGTCAGGTGCGTCTTCAAATTAAAAGACCGTAGACGGAATTAGTCCAGAGGGACTATAGGAAATCCGTTATTCGTGGGTAAAGAGTACACCCTCTGCAGAGATATAAAATCTATTCGAATAGACGTGTCCATGGTTAAGGACGCCCGACTGTGGCATGCTTGTTATTTATTTTGTTACTACTTGCTGATTGCATATACCTTTTTACTCGAATGTCCTGCTTGCGATTATAGTCTGTCATATCATTATTATCCTATTGATCATAATTTAACCTCGAGCATCTTTGTGTCTCACCCATATTCATAATGTTTGCGAGTACATTCAAAGTACTCACTGGCTTGTCCCTGGCTATTGTCTTGGCCTGATTCCTTGCGTGGGAAGGAACGATGCGACGACAGCCCCGGAACCTATGCTTATGGAGATAGCAGTCCCGCGAAGATAGGAGTTATCCCGGTCAGCCGTTCCTATGGGAAATGGAGTCCCATAGTCACCGATGATCCACAAACCGCTTCCGCCATCAATCACTAGAAGCTTTATGTTGTACTCACAGGCCAGAATGGTCTTGTACTACATATCTTGTATTTTTTTGCTTGGAGTTTCTGTAACAAGTTGGTGCCTCATCAGCTAACAGTAATCCTGGGGCTGGTGAGCACAAGGTCCGCTTTTGGGAAATTAATATCCCGAAAATCCGGTCATGACAAACTTGGTATCAGAGCCAGGCTGACCGTCGGCTAATCCTATCTTAGCCAGGTCCAAAAAGCTAGGTTAACCACCACACCAGACCATATCCCAAAACCCCAGCCAAGCATCCCGCGTAAGATACCCACACAGTGGACCGACACCTTTGGCAGCCGGTGCCCAACCTATCAGCCTAACCTATCGACCACGCGCCTGTGACCGACACCTAAATAGTTCCTTCCGCAAGCGTGCGAAGGAAGACTCCATCCTTTCCTATAAATAGGGCACGCTAGCCCCCAAACCCAACACCACACAGCCTCTACCCCCATACCAAGCTAAAATGCCAGGACCCATCGTCCACAATGAAACCATGATACGTCCAAAACATATCTATAATTTCTGCTTGCTCCATGCTTCTTTTGTGTGATATTGCTATGATATTGATGCACTTCCATGCACTTTTGATCATATTTGGACTAACCTATTAACTCAGTGCACCACAGTGCCAGTTCCTGTTTTCTGTTGTTTTTCTATTTCAGGTTTCCCCCATATTAAACGTGCTCCAAAAATTCCAAGAAAAATATAGGAAAAATCAGCGTACAGGAAGCTTCGCGAAGAACCAAAGATGGGCCAGAGGGGAGCCAGGGGAGGCCCAGGCGGCCACCTGGCGCGGCCCCACCCCTGGCCACGCCAGGGGGGCGCCTGGGGCCCCTGCTCCGCCTCTGGCTGCCCTCCTTCGCATATATATCCCTCTCGTCCCGAAACCCTCGAGGACAGAACCCTTTTTCGCGATCTCGCCTCTGTTCCGCAGCCGCAGGGCTTCCAAGATCGGGAGCATCAGGAGAACTCTTCCCGGCACCCTGCCGGAGGGGAGAACCACCACCGGGAGCTTCTCCACCACCATGGACGCTTCCCGGATGAGTCGTGAGTAGTCCACCTTGGACCATGGGTCCATGATCAGTAGCTATGTGATGTTCTCCTCCCCTCTTTACTCTTCATGGTTTAGACCTCGTGAGCTGCCCTACATGATCGAGGCACATATGTAATCTTTCTGCTGTTGCTTTGCTGAGTTTGCTGGGATCTGATGGATTATGAGACTATGTTCAGATTGTGTTTGAGTAATATATTTGATTCACCTCTTTTATATCTTTGTTCTTGAGTAATTCTTGCATGTTCTCCGTTGCTGTTTATTGCTTTGGCCAAGTAGTAGGTAGTAACTCCAAGAGGGAGCGTTATGCTTGATTGTGGGTTCATGCCCCCTGATGACTAGCTTGAGTGACAGAAACATGAGTCTAGGGGATGTGATGTTGCCACAAGGGAGAAAACAATGGTGCTTGTACTTGCGGGGTGCAAGGATTGTTTACTTTACGCAAAGTTCTTTTAATGCAGTTGTCTGTTGCTTTGAGTTTACACTTTGGGTGGGATTCGCAACTTAATACCAGCGAGATGTTCTGGATAGATATCTCAAGGTGGATGATTAGTAGTAGATGCAGATGGATTTCGGTCTACTTGCCTTGGCGTACCGCCCATGCTTTTGAGCCTCTACCTTTCTTTGTAGCATAGTTAGCATTGGTTTGCGCACATAATCCTGTCAATTGCCCAGCTGTAATTTGTTTACCTCGCTTTGCTATTTTATCGTCTTTTGGGAGAGAGACATCACTAGTGAACATCATGGGACCCCGGTCCATATTACCACCGCTGATCACACCTTCTATTTACTTCCTGTTTTTATTTCCTAGTTGTAGTCATAGCTATCATTATTATCTCTTGTGTTTGATCCTTTTTAAACAATAAGGCCGGAGGGATTGACAACCTCTCTGTACTCGTTGGGAGCAAAGTTATCTGTATCTGTGTGCAGGTCCCGTCAACCACTAAGTTTCTGGCGCCATTGACACCTACTTGTCGACCCTCGGAGTCTCATGGGATTCGATCCTTGGTATCTTTGCCAAGGGAAATTTGCCGCTACGCTACATCTCAACCTTCCACTTGGGGTAACCAACGAGGGGCGAGAAGCCATCAAGCAAGTTTCTGGCGCCGTTGCCGGGGACTCCACTCTTCAAGATAGGGGAGTTGCATGCTATCTTTTATCTTTGCTTTTTAGTCTTGTTAGTTTACCTTTCAGTTTTTGCTTTAGTGTCCCTTACCAAAAATCAAAAAAATAGTTACCTTGCTTGCTGCTGCTATGGGTTCCACCGAGAACACCAAGTTGTGTGACTTCACTAGTCATAACAACAATGACTTTATCTGCACGCCTATTGCTACACCTGCCACTTCAGCACCTTCTTATGAGATTAAACCTGGTTTGCTGAACCTAGTTATGAAAGATCAATTCTCCGGTGCTGGAGATGCTGCTGCTTTGCACTTAAATAATTTTGTTGAGCTCTGTGATATGCAAAAGTACAAAGAAGTAGATGGTGATATTGTGAGGAGGAGCTAAAATCTGGTTTCAATCCTTGCCTAGGAATAGTATAGATTCTTGGGACAAGTGCAAGGATGCCTTTATTGGGAAGTACTATCCCCCTGCTAAAATTATCCAATTAAGGAGTAACATAATGAATTTTAAACAATTGGATAATGAACACGTTGCCCAAGCTTGGGAACGCATGAAATCTCTTGTCAAGAACTGCCCTACTCATGGTTTGACTAATTGGATGGTTATCCAAACTTTTTATGCAGGCTTGAATTTTACCTCGCGGAACTTGTTAGATTCGGCCGCAGGAGGAACCTTTATGTCAACTACACTTGGTGCTGCCACGAAACTTCTCGACGAGATGATGACCAATTATTCCCAATGGCACACCGAACGCGCTCCAACAGGTAGGAAGGTAAACTCTGTCGAGGAAATTTCCTCCCTAAATGAAAAAGTTGACTTGATCATGTCTCTACTTTCCAAGCAATCTTCTATTGATCCTCATGATGTTCCTTTAAATTCTTTGATTGCTCAAGATCAAGTAGATGTGAACTTTATCTCTAGAAACAATTTCAATAACAATGCTTATAGGAGTAATTTTGGTAGCAACCCTAGACCGTTCCCCTCTAATTCCTATGGGAACAACAATGCTTATCCTAGCACCAAGAACTCCACTTCTGAACTAGAGATTATGCTTAAAGACTTCATCACTACCCAAAAGGCCTTCAATAAGAGTGTAGAAGAAAAACTAGACAAACTAGATAATCTCTCTTCGTAGGTAGACAATTTAGCCCATGAGGTAGAGTTGTTTAAAGTTAGAACTTCTCCTCTTGAGGAGAGGAAGACCACTCCTATGAATGCTATTCAAGTGCAAATTAATGAAAACATTAGGATGATGGCTAAACTTAAAAAGAGATGGGCTATAGAAAAGGAGGAAGGAGATAGAATTAAGAGCCTTCCTACCCACCACACTGTTGCTACTATCCAAGTTGTTGAGGATATCCAAACTCTTAGCACCCAATGCACTCCTAGTCCCATTGGACCTATTAATGGTGATGCTATGACCTCAACCGTAGAAGCCTCCATACCTAGAAAGCTAGAAGATAGTTGGGATCCCATAGTCAAAATTAAATTGAACAGCTTCTCTTGCTATGCTTTATGTGATGTTGGAGCTAGTACCTCCGTTATGCCCAAAAGAATGTATGATATGTTTGAATTGAAACCTTTTGATCCTTGTTCTTTTGGTGTTCGTCTTGTTGATTCTTCCGTAAAGAAACCTTTGGGGAAGATCGACGATGTTCTTATCATTGTCAATGACAATTATGTTCCCGTTGATTTTACTATTATGGATATTGAATGTGAACCTTAGTGCCCAATTATTTTGGGACGTCCTTTTCTTTGCACCGTTGGTGCTATCATTGACATGAAAGAGGGGAATATAAAATTCCAATTCCCTCTCAAGAAAGGGATGGAACACTTCCCTAGAAAGAAGATTAAGTTGCCTTTTGAGTCCGTTACACGGGCTAGCTATTCTCTTACTCTTGATAAAACTTGATCTTCTCTTTTTGCATCATGCCTAGCTTAAAGGCATAAAAGAAAGCGCTTTTGGGAGGCAGCCCACAACGAATTAGGTTTTATTTTGCTTTTGTTATGTCTTGATGTTTGTTACTACAGTAGCATCATCATTGTATCTTTTCTTTTCAGCTTTGTGCCAAGTTTAGCCTCCGATTGCAAGAAAGTTCAAAAGTTGTGACGTGCTGTCCAGAAAACAGATTCTGTCCTTGGACAGAAAAATTCAAATACAATCACCAGATCATCTTTTTTATCTGAATTTTTTTGACAGCGTGCTCTACACAATTGGCTTTCGAGCGTCTGTTCTGATTTTTTTGATTTGAGTTGCAGAAGTGCCCCGAAAAAATTATTTACTGCCTGCTGGTCTGTTTTTCAAAGATTCTGTCCTGTTTTGCCTTTTCTTCGTTTTGCAAACCTTGAGCTTGCTTTTTCTTTGCAAAAACCTTTTGGCAATCTTGAGAAACAGTAGCTCTTCAAGATTATCTTTATTTCCAGTAGGGAAAAAATATTTTATTGTGGGTACTAACCTCGCTAATCAGATTATGATGAGTTATGTATGAAGGGAGTTTTCAAGTGTGCGAGGGAAGATGATAAAAGAAGATTTAGGAGGGTCAAACGCTCAAGCTTGGGGATGCCCCCGTGCACCCCCAAGAAATATTCAAGAAGACTCAAGCGTCTAAGCTTGGGGATGCCCCCATGCATCCCCTTCTCCATCAACAATTATCAGTTCGTCTTTCGTTCCACTATATTCTTATCACTTCATGCGTTATGTGCTATGCTTGGAGCGTCTCGCTCTTAGTTTCCTTTTTTAGTTTTCTTTAGCTTTGCTTGCTGTTCATAACAAGTTAGAACCCAGCTTTCTTTGTGTGGGAGAGAAACACGCTCCACTTCAACCTAGAACACAACATAGGATTTTCATGCTTATCTTTGTTGTGTGTGTTCTTTGTCTTTTCATAGCTGCTGTCATGTTTAGCTCTTAGTTTTCATGCTTTTCTTTTTAAAGAGCTTTTGTTTAGTTGGTTGCTGAACTCTCTTGAGTTTTCATGTTTATCTTGTTAAGAGAGTTTGCCTATTGCACTGAGTTGTGTGTCTTAACTTAAAGTAGGTAATTGAGGTTGCTATTTAATTTTAGTAGTAACTTGCAATAGTTTTGAGGTATTGCCATGAGTAATGTCTGAACTTTTGGTGTCAAGAGCTTTAGCCTATTAGTGATAGATGTCGTATTTTGGGCAATCCGTGTTTATTTTCAAAAACCTACAAAATAGTTGAGAACTTTAGCTACTAGATGGATCACTAATCTTTGGAGGGATCGAATATTAGAGTACACTCACGTACCATGAGTCGAGGATGCGCTAGGATAACCAAACCCCCATACACTCCTCCCCGGGGTACTTGTCTCTTTGTGAACCTCCTAATTAGATTGAGAGTTACCGATAATAAGTGCATGAGTTCTTCAGACTAATGTGAGTATTCGAAAGTTGACACTTCCACCTAGCCATATTTTTCTAGCCTCTTCGGTACCGTGCATTGCCCTTTCTCACCTCGAGAGTTGGCGCATACTTCGGCGGTGCATCCAAATCCTTGGCAGGATACGCTCTGTCATCATAAGCCTCATTATATCCTTCCTCAAAACAGCCACCATACCTACCTATCAAGGCATTTCCATAGCCTTTCCGAGATACATTGCCATGCAACATCCATCTTCTCATGACTTGATCTTCATGTCATACATGCTTTTTGCTTGATCGATGAGCCGCATGCTAGTTGGGCCTTGCCCTAATCATTGCTACATGACGCGCTAGTATCATTGCATATCCTGCTACACTGGCAGAGGCATACATTTGCATACATCATGATAGTTTCATCTTCTTTATGTTGAGTACTTTTGTAAAGTGTGAAAGATCTTCTATACTTCTTGTAATATATAGTGTTGCCCCTAAAGTGAGGAAAAGATCCCAAAGAGGACAAAATCAAAAGATCCCAAAGAGGACAAATGAGAGTTAAATAGAAAGAGCCATTGAGGCCACACAAAAATAAAAAAAGAGAAAAAAGAGAAAAAGAAATAAAAAGAGAGAAGGGGGCACACTACTATTCCTTTTGAGAGATCCACACTCGTACTTCATCTTATACCTTGTACTCCATAGAGATTATCATTCATGCATATAGCTATGTGGGGACCTTCACACTATAGAACTTGGCTTGTATATTCCAATGATGAGCCTCCTCAAAAGAGCTCTAGGTCTTCTTGAGCGAGCAAGTTGGATGCACCCCCACTAGTTCCATTGGAGAGCTTACCTTAGCTCATATGTGCATCCGTTGCATGGCAATCCCTACTCCTCACATCATATCTATCATTTGGATTTCTCTCGCCTATGATTGTCCTCATTGATGTGAGCCTTTCACACCTTTTTGTCTTTCCCCTTCATCATTTTCTCTCTCTTTGCCATCCTAAGTGTCAACTTTCTTGCTTACGCTCATCCATTGCATGAGTGCTCAAAATATCGAAAGGGAGTGGATCATTTTGACTTGTACCTGGCTAGTGGTATGGGGATGAGTCAAGATAAGATTCCAAAGAAGACCAAGTGTGAAACTTTAGTAGATTAAGTTCTCAACAATACAAAAACTATGTTTTACTCTCTCGTATATCCCTATCCCATTTCTTGCACGCAAACACCATTTGGAGACATTCGAGTCACGGACAGCGAGAGCTCTTGCACCTTTATGTTCTTATGTTGCTTGTTACAATGCTAATATAGACTCTTGCTTGTTATGACTTGAATTGAATTACATGCCTTGATTGCTTTACTTAAAAAGTTCTTATATGGTTGATAGCATGTCACCACAGAAATTATGCTTGTTATCATTTACCTACTCGAGGACGAGCAGGAATTAAGCTTGGGGATGTTGATGCGTCCAAAACGTATCTATAATTTCTGCTTGCTCCATGCTTCTTTTGTGTGATATTGCTATGATATTGATGCACTTCCATGCACTTTTGATCATATTTGGACTAACCTATTAACTCAGTGCACCACAGTGCCAGTTCCTGTTTTCTGCTGTTTTTCTATTTCAGGTTTCCCCCATATTAAAAGTGCTCCAAAAATTCCAGGAAAAATATAGGAAAAATCAGCGTACAGGAAGCTTCGTGAAGAACCAAAGATGGGCCAGAGGGGAGCCAGGGGAGGCCTAGGCGGCCACCTGGCGCGGCCCCACCCCTGGCCGCGCCAGGGGGGCGCCTGGGGCCCCTGCTCCGCCTCTGGCTGCCCCCTTCGCATATATATCCCTCTTGTCCCGAAACCCTCGAGGACAGAACCCTTTTTCGTGATCTCGCCTCTGTTCCGCCGCCGCAGCGCTTCCAAGATCGGGAGCATCAGGAGAACTCTTCCCGGCACCCTGCCGGAGGGGAGAACCACCACCGGGAGCTTCTCCACCACCATGGACGCTTCCCGGATGAGTCGTGAGTAGTCCACCTTGGACCATGGGTCCATGATCAGTAGCTATGTGATGTTCTCCTCCCCTCTTTACTCTTCATGGTTTAGACCTCGTGAGCTACCCTACATGATCGAGGCACATATGTAATCTTTCTACTGTTGCTTTGCTGAGTTTGCTGGGATCTGATGGATTATGAGACTATGTTCAGATTGTGTTTGAGTAATATATTTGATTCACCTCTTTTATATCTTTGTTCTTGAGTAATTCTTGCATGTTCTCCGTTGCTGTTTATTGCTTTGGCCAAGTAGTAGGTAGTAACTCCAAGAGGGAGCGTTATGCTTGATTGTGGGTTCATGCCCCCTGATGACTAGCTTGAGTGACAGAAACATGAGTCTAGGGGATGTGTTGTTGCCACAAGGGAGAAAACAACGGTGCTTGTACTTGCGGGTGCAAGGATTGTTTACTTTACGCAAAGTTCTTTTAATGCAGTTGTCTGTTGCTTTGAGTTTACACTTTGGATTGGATTCGCAACTAAATACCAGCGAGATGTTCTGGATAGATATCTCCAGGTGGATGATTAGTAGTAGATGCAGATGGATTTCGGTCTACTTGCCTTGGCGTACCGCCCATGCTTTTGAGCCTCTACCTTTCTTTGCAGCATAGTTAGCATTGGTTTGCGCACATAATCCTGTCAATTGCCCAGCTGTAATTTGTTTACCTCGCTTTGCTGTTTATCGTCTTTTGGGAGAGAGACATCACTAGTGAACATCATGGGACCCCGGTCCATATTACCACCACTGATCACACCTTCTATTTACTTCCTGTTTTTATTTCCTAGTTGCAGTCATAGCTATCATTATTATCTCTTGTGTTTGATCCTTTGTAAACAACAAGGCCGGAGGGATTGACAACCTCTCTGTACTCGTTGGGAGCAAAGTTATCTGTATCTGTGTGCAGGTCCCGTCAATCGCTAAGTTTCTGGCGCCGTTGACACCTACTTGTCGACCCTCGGAGTCTCACGGGATTCGATCCTTGGTATCTTTGCCAAGGGAAATTTGCCGCTACGCTACATCTCAACCTTCCACTTGGGGTAACCAACGAGGGGCGAGAAGCCATCAAACCACAGCAACCAACCTTGGAGGTTTTGTGACCGTACTCGCAAACCTCACTCGTCGTGCCTTTGCGATGGAAGAGCCCCCAGAATATGTTGTGTACCAAGACTCCATGGGCGGTGAAAGCCGTCAATTCTGGGCCACTATGCACATCTACGATAGGGGTCTGTCACCATAGCGCCCCTACAGGTTCACCGGAAGGACAACTTCCTTTGAGCCGCAAGCTATCGAACTAGCTGCTCGGGAGGCTATAGTTCAACTCAGGCACCTGTCGCCCAGAGTTAACTGTCGCTCATTCTACTACTATCCCAGTCGTAACGGGTATAGTAGGCCTCCCCGAGTTGCGAGCGGAGACCACAAGACGGATCCTGCATTATTGCATCTGGTACGCTATGTTACTGTACTCGAGGAACTGTTCGATCAAATCACCCTTGATCTGATCGCAGCTCGTGGAGAACTGCTTCGCCGAGCCCCAGCAAGAGGACGAGATGAGTCCGGCACCGACAACCTAGTTGTATTGTTTGGACAACCAATCGAGTCCCCAAGACCTGCCACGGTCATTGACCAGAATGCCTTGGTATCTCCAGAAGTGATGCGTCGCCTGTTTGGTGCATGCTCCAACGGGATTGTGGCCAACAATCCTCGCGAGGGACAACATCACTGCCCCGGCCCTGCACCTCCTCAGCCACCGCCAGCCAACACCAACGATGAAGCTCCCGGAGAAACTTCAGCATCCACAAGGCAAGGCCGCTTAGATATAAATGAGGTTGACTAGATCACCCGAGTAGTGCCTAGCCTTATCTAGCCCACACCCCGTAGTGTTGTAACCTGTGAGCCGATATGTAGATACAGTTTATTTTTGCACCCTTGTAGAGCTCGTGCACCATTGTGTCAGTATGCGAATTCTTTTATTCTTTTCTCAGGTGTAACTTCCAGAGCACCTCACCGGCAAACCCTACAGTAAACACGTCACTTTGCGAGACGTGAGTACCTGTAGCTTTGACCCCGACCCCATAAAGCGGAACCGACGATATAGATGCCCTCACCATAACCCTATAAACCAACCAGGCTGCTATATATAGGCCACACCGTGACCTTGCCGAGCATCCCTCACCGGGTGCTCTCCTCTCACAGCCATCCTCTTCACTATGCCGATCCCTAGTATTTACCTGAGGACCCCTGAGGCATCCCCGGGTAGTTTCGTGAAGATATTGTGGGATTTTACCTGCAGTACCATGAGTGCTACCCGTCCACCCCAGTATGAGTTGCTCAAATCGAGGATCACACCATCCACCTCGAAATATTGGGCAGTGGTACCCCCCCCCCGCAAACCCAAACCAAGACCCCACAGAGGTTTCCTTCATAGGGAAATCCATGCCAACTCCCCAAATGGCCAAAGCGCTTGCTCGCCTTCGATTCGCGGTGCCCTATGCCAGCGAGCGAGGATATTACTACTTTCCAAGCCGCGCAGCACCCGGAGAAGCAGCATCTTTTCCTGGTGGGCGTATTGAGAGAGCCCCAGTACTAGCCAATCTTACGCAGTATGTGATTGCGCAAGAGCGTCTGACCCAGCGGATAATGGGTTATCTCCAGAGCCTCGCCGATTTAAATCCTTGGATCGCCATCGGCAGACCAATGAGGCCCGGGCTGGAGAAGCACATTCACCGTCTGGTCAACCCACTCCCACCGATAGAAGAAGAGTGTCCCCCGGCACCAGAGACCTTTTCCCAGGACCCTGTTCATTTACCGTTTATATTTTAGACGTAACTGCCACGTGGGTGTACCCGTATCTTTTTTATGAGAACTGTATGGCGCACTGTGTGTTAAATAAATCTTTCATGTGTTGTTGCATCTTGTCCATCTGCTTAACATAGATTTTTCTTTCATCGCGCAACACCACAACAACAATAATACAACTCCGGCCACTCCACACAGTACACAAAGTTGCTAGTACGCCTACACCGGCTTCATCAACCACCTCCTTGCACACCGCAGTCTCTTGAGAAGAAACTCGTGGAAATTTATTCAAGCACTAAATGCCTACCGCACGCTAACCACCATTAGCACCTGACACTCTCACCTAATCCCCGTGATCGCCGCCGCCGCGGAGAGCTAGCACTCGAGCCACCGCATCACGATGATCGTCGAGGATCATCGCACACAAGAGCGCAGATACCCCCAGAAATGCCGCCAACCCCACGCACACGAGGACCATGCACCAGTCCGGCATCACCTCCGCCATTAGAGCCTCGACCCGAGCTCCTGCAAACACAAATGGAGGAGAGGGAAGAAAGAAGAAGAAGAGAGGCCAGGTGTGAGGAGGAAGAAGTAGCACCTCGGCCGTTTTATAGCTCGAGATCGGTGTACGATGGGCGGAGTCCACCAGCGCCGCTCGTCGCTCGACCGCCGGTGTTCAGAGGCGAATCCGCGAGCAGTGCCGACAGCACGCTGGCCCGCGAGGTGAGTGCATGCTGCACCGGCAGCTAGCACGCCGCGCACTACGGCAGTACGGCCTAGATGCCCTACGAGCTAGCCGTCGCCGGTGGAGAAAGTGCAGGAAAGCACGCGGGAGAGAGGAGAAGAGGGTGACAGTGGGCCCAGGCCCCACCTGTCAGCCAGTGAGAGCACTGTGCTCTCGGGTGCAACCAGCATATTTGTAAATTTAGAAAATACCATTTCTAAATTTACTATATCCCAGAGTAGAAATATCTCGTTTTTCACGACAGTAGATTTTTCTTTTCCCGTGCCACGCCAGTGTTTAACACTACAGTTTACACCACTATTTGCTCATGCACTGTAGTGGCCTTTATTTGCATAATTAGAGCAGTAAAATTTTGGTAGTATCCTTTTGTGGCAGTAGAAGATCTTATAGCAACCCTTAACAAATCTCGAGGACAAGATTTTTCTTAAGGGGGGTAGTGTTGTAACACCCCAAAAATTTAGCAATGTTTTATTAATTAAAATTTTGCCAGTTAATTAAAATTTTGCCTTTTGCCGAATGTTTCTTTGGACTCCAGAAACATTCTTGTTCTGTTATGTTGGAGTTTTTACCCCTAGTGAAAACTTTCCAGCTAATATTAGATCCTCTTATGCACCCATTAAAAACTTTGCTTATATCAGCAGGATTAATTATATAATTGTCTCCCTAAATTTTTCTTCCCTATATAAATGGTTGCCCCTAGTTTTAAGGCTTCTTTTGAACTGCAACCACTTGATAAATTTATTTAAAATTTCAACCAAAAATTGGAGATGTCAGGTAATGCCATTAGATCACTTTTATGCTAGAATATATTTATTTCATATAATATTTTGAGCTCCACAACATGTTTCCCAATCTAGTCCAGTAGGCCAAATTGCACTACAACCCCTTTAAATATTCCTGTAATGCTTCCACCAAAATTATGGGATGTTCATAGCAGTATGTTATTGAACTTTATGCAAAACCCCTTTTAGGTCCTTTGGAGAATTTGAGTGAACCAACCTCTTTTCCATTCTGGTTCAGTTTGGTGTTTTGCACTTCAACCCTAGTCTATTATGCTCTAGTGCCCTTGAGCTTCCTCATGCTTATAATCTCTCTTGCAAAACCATTAAGTCCAGAAGAGTGGGCCTATTGGGGTAGTTTTGGTTCATGAAACAATGCTCTGGATTTTCTGTCCAGAACTGAAGATTTGCAAAACTTGCACTAACAAGTTTCTGGTTTTGCCCAACTAGCCTTGCCACCATCTCTTTCACCTAAGGAGGCTATGATCTGGAGAGTTTGACCACCAGTGGAGATGCCCCCATGCCCATAGCATTCTGTCGAGCACCTTGTGCGTATGAACAGTGCTGGCATAGTTCTTAGTTCACATGGTGGACTTGAACCCCTGACCTAGCAGCCATGTCAACTAACCTCCTAGCTACCCCTAGCCTAAGGCTGCTGAGTTGCTTTGGCATCCACGCAGGTTTGGCTGCCCTGGCATTTCGTCGAGCACCTACCGTGCATGCACAGAGCACGGCGAGAGCGCACGTTTTGCACGTGCCGCGCCCGAGCCGCCGCGTCCCTGGCATGTCTCCCTCGTGCTTATCCAAACCACTGCAGCCTGCCGCGTCGAGCCAAGCTGCTGCCCGCATCTCCTCACAAGCGCCACAGACCCTTGCCACGTCTCCGGCAAGCCAGGGGCTAGCCGCCACCGCCGCCTGCTGTGGTCGGCGCCGTACGGGCCACCTAGCGTGCCCCCGAGCGTCCCAGGCCGCTGTGCTCATCCACAAACGTGTCGTCTTCCTCTGCAAGTTCTGCTAGCTAGCCCCCACCTCTCCTGCTCCGCAATAGCGCCGCCGCCGTCGTCCTTATCCTCGGCCACCGTCGAACCGACCTTGAGCGCCTATTTAAGAGTGCCCCGAACCCCTCCGCAGTAACAAATGACCACTAGGAACCCCGCAGAGCAACCCCGTGGCAGCCATTCGTCCCTGGCAAGCTTTCTTCTTCATCTCCGGCGAATACGGCCGCCACCGCACCTCAGTTCAATTCGTTGCAACCATCGCCCCTCCCGTCCAGCCAGCACCACCGTCCGACTCCCTGTGATCTTGCGGAGCCACCCATCACTTCAGACTAGCTCGGGAGCCACCGTATAGCAAAGCCCCAAACCCACCGAGGCCGCCGTCCGCCACGAGGCTCCTCGCCGTCGCTTTCCTACACCTCCGTCGACCACACGACCACCGGGAGGACCGCACCAACCCCGCGGATCCATCCCTGCACTCGAACGCCCTCGAGGAGCCGCCGCCGGCGGCGATCACCGGAGCTCCGTCCCCGTCGGGCGAAGGAGGAAGGAGGTGGGTAGACCAGTCAAATATGATAGGTGGGCCCGCAGCTCCCATTGTCAGCCCCTCTTGTCCCCGCCCACTGGTTTAAGTGGAGGCGCATTCCCCGGAGTACGTCTTCTCTTCTCTGAATACGTTTTCTGAGTCGATTCGTCTTCCTTTTTCTGGTTTTTATTAAAACTAGAGTTGACCGAACTTTGACTGGCAATATCTTTTAAGCTATAAATCCAAATGATTTGATTCTTTTTCTGTTGTTTCCCAAATATTGTCTAGTTTATTTTCATATTTATATGAAAATTTTCCAAACAACTTTTTCGGGGTGTTCTAAGTCTATGTATTGATTTTTCTTTTATTTCTTTTAGGACTTTGAAGAGGGAGAAAACTTGCAAAATTCTTGGAATGATTTTCTCCTCCCCTCTACTTGAAGGCAAGCATCTTGAACCCCGTGATAATACACGTTGTGTGTTGTTTGTTATAACTCAAGAACTCCATTGATATGCCAAAATGGAGCATCATTATTTCATGTAGAAGTCTTACTCTTGCATATCTACTTGTGGTGAAATATCTTTTCTGTTATGTTTGTGATATTGGTGGCAGTAACCACTTCTCATGCCTCATATGCCTGATGATAGTTCGGACGGAGTCCGAAGGAAGGTTGTGTTCCGGTGAGCACAGCTAAGTGACTAACATCTCGTGATGACGAACGATGTGCAGAGAGATAGGATGAAACATGAGGGGTGGTGACCCTGTCAGAGAGCGGTGTCAAGCTATATGACACTAACCATATAGTAAAGCTGAAACCTCCCGAGTCGACCATAGATCGAGTCTTGTTCCAGTAACCCCATACTTGTTTCGTGCTACCACGTGTCCCTGCTACAGGTAGGGTGCGGTTCAGTAAATTTGTCGACCCCTGTTCTATCACACACCGTACAGAGAGGCCACGGTGGAAGATATCGGCTGCATCCGGTAGGCAGGCCACCTGGTCTGGGAGCATGGGTGTTTCGGTTGGAACCGAAGGGGATAGCTTCCCCGGTTTTCGCACGCGTTATAAATTGTTGTGATCCCATGCTAGTCGAGGTTGTAGCCTCCCCACTTAAAGTTTGGCTTAACTAGTGTCGTGGGTGATTCCAGACACCGGTAAGTTAGGCTGGTGTGTACAGTCAGGTGCGTCTTCAAATTAAAAGACCGTAGACTGAATTAGTCCAGAGGGACTATAGGAAATCCGTTATTCGTGGGTAAAGAGTACACCCTCTGCAGAGATATAAAATCTATTCGAATAGCCGTGTCCATGGTTAAGGACTACAGTCTGGGATGGGTCGAGTGTCGGTCTTAGTGTCGGTCTTCGGAGGAGAAACTATTAAGCCAGAATATTAATTATGACCTGTGACAGGTGGTGACGGTGATTTATTATTATGGACTAACCATTCGTATTCTTTGGTTCAATGAATATCCTTGGGACGGTTCTACCTCCCAGATATTTTCTGTCTTTCTTTTTATTTATAAGCCCCTTATGTGATGTCGCTCAGACGTCCGACTGTGGCATTCTTTTTATAAGCCCTTTATGTGATGTCGCTCAGACGTCCGACTGTGGCATTCTTCTTATTTATAAGCCCTTTATGAGATGTCGCTCAGACATCCGACTGTGGCATTCTTTTTATTTATAAGCCCTTTATGTGATGTCGCTCAGACGTCCGACTGTGGCATTCTTTTTATAAGCCCTTTCTGTGATGTCGCTCAGACGTCCGACTGTGGCATTCTTTTTATAAGCCCTTTATGTGATGTCGCTCAGACATGCGGCTATGGCATTCTTCTTATTTATAAGTCCTTTATGAGATGTCGCTCAGACGTCCGACTGTGTCATTCTTTTTATGTATAAGCCCTTTTTGTGATGTCGCTCAGACATCCGACTTTGGCATTCTTGTCTTTTATTTCTCCCGTAAGCCCTTTCTGTGGTGTCGCTCGGATGCCCGACTGTGGCATGCTTGTTATTTATTTTGTTACTACTTGTTGATTGCATATACCTTTTTACTCGAATGTCCTGCTTGCGATTATAGTCTGTCATATCATTATTATCCTATTGATCATAATTTATTCTCGGGCATGTTTATGTCTCACCCATATTCATAATGTTTGCGAGTACATTCAAAGTACTCACTAGCTTGTCCGTGGCTATTGTCTTGGCCAGATTCCTTGCGTGGGAAAGAACGATGTGACGACAGCCCCGGAACCTATGCTTATGGAGATAGCAGTCCCACGAAGATAGGAGTTATCCCGGTCAGTCGTTCCTGTGGGAAATGGAGTCCCATAGTCACCGATGATCCACAAACCGCTTCCGCCATCAATCACTAGAAGCTTTATGTTGTACTCACAGGCCAGAATGGTCTTGTACTACATATCTTGTATTTTTTTGCTTGGAGTTTCTGTAACAAGTTGGTGCCTCGTCAGCTAACAGTAATCCTGGGGCTGGTGAGCACAAGGTCCTCTTTTGGGAAACTAATATCCCGAAAATCCGGTCCTGACATCTTTATTCATGGTGATTTCCGTAAAATGCTTGCTAAGTATGATGTTAATCATAGAATTGCATCCCCATACCACCCACAGTCTAGTGGTCAAGTAGAACTAAGTAACAGGGAGCTGAAATTAATTTTGCAAAAGACTGTTAATAGATCTAGAAAGAATTGGTCCAAGAAACTTGATGATGCATTATGGGCCTATAGAACTGCATACAAAATTCTATGGGCATGTCTCCATATAAAATGGTTTATGGCAAAGCATTTCACTTACCTCTCGAACTAGAACATAAGGCATATTGGGCTATTAAAGAGCTCAATTACGATTTCAAACTTGCTGGTGAGAAGAGGTTATTTGGCATTAGCTCGCTTGCTGAATGGAGAACCCAGGCCTATGAAAATGCCAAACTGTTTAAAGAAAAAGTTAAAAGATGGCATGAAAAAAGGATACAAAAGTGGGAGTTTAACGTAGGTGATTATGTCTTGCTTTACAACTCTCGTTTAAGATTTTTTGTACGAAAACTTCTCTCTAAATGGGAAGGTCCTTATGTTATCGAGGAGGTCTATCGTTCCGCTGCCACAAAAATCAACAACTTCAAAGGCATAAATCCGAAGGTGGTGAACGGTCAAACAATCAAACATTATATCTCAGGTAATCCTATAAATGTTGAAACCAATGTTATTGAAACTGTAACCCTGGAGGAGTACATATGGGACGCTTCCAGAACGATTCACACTCCGAAAAGGAAGAGGTATGTGGTATGGTAAGTAAACCGATTCCAAAATAGTTCTAATGGCAATTTTTCTCTGTTTTGGAATATTTAGAAAAATAGAAAAATAATAGGCAGTCCGGAAAGGACACGAGGCGTCCACGAGGGTGGAGGGCGCGCCCCCTACCTCGTGGGCACCCCGTGTGCCTCCCGGACTCCGTTTTCTTGCATGTTACTTCTTTTGGTCGGTAAAAATTCATTTTATAATCTCCAGAAGGTTTTGACCACGGCACCATGATGAAACCCTCTATTCTTGTTTCGAGCTGTTGTTTTTGATAGATCTAGATTATCATGAGGTCTTACAGCACTCCCAAGGACAATTTCTTCGAGAAGGTCATCAACCCCTATCTCGCGGAGGTGCTGCAACACCCTCAAACCATCGAGGTACGTGAGGGGGTACTGCACATCTGCGATGTTGAGGGACCAAGGAGGACCGGAAGCATGGAGACAAGACTCGAAGCAATGGAGCAACAACTTTTCAAGTGCCAAGGTGTGGTGGAACGAGGACTCAATGCCAACCACATGATGATCACAGAGTTCACCAACAACCACAAGCTGGATGCTAAGACCATTGGGGAGGCCATCTTCAAGCTACACGAGAAGATCGAGCACCTCCAAGCCCATATCTATGACCTGTAAAACTAAAACTGTGAGTATGAATATCGATTCAAGAAGATGAGTTTGGCTGCAGATTTGAGGATCCCAGAGACTCGGTCATCCTTCTATGATGGTGAGCCTATGCCTTGCAAGATGGATGTCAGGACCCCGATCCTAAGTCACACAGGTCTAGCATGTAACACATCATATCACTTTGCGGCCTCACGCGCGGTATCCCCACGGGTGCCACATTACCTGGCCCGGGACCATTTGCGCATTTTGGCACACGTATATGATAGTGTCGCTAGCATCCATATGACAGAGAACCCGTGCCGACATGACTAGTTATAAACCAAAAGTGGCGCTAAAATACAGAGACATGCATACATGACCCAGCAACGAACATGTCGGTCATCAACGTATGAACCCAAGTCATAGCAAGCTACAAGGACTTAAAGGAACAACGCGTGACATTTCCCCTAAGGGACAGACACAGGAACGAAGAAGGACACATGCCAGCCAGCCTAAGTGTTCCGGAGCAGTAGCAAGCTACCAAGGCTCAGTGGAAGCACTAGGAGGCATTTCCCTGTAAGATAGGCTACCAAGGGTAAACAACTAGGTGTCGGATCCCACACATAGCAATACACATTACACGTACGCATAGCATGCAGGTATGTGATGTACAACATGGCATCACAACATAACTCAACAACTCATATAGATAAAGGCCCAGAAGAGCCATCATAACATTATTACAAATAGAGGTCACATGACCCAACATACAGAGCATACACGCAACGAAAGCATAACATGTCTGAGTACAGACAAGTACAAATGAAAAAGGCTGAGAAGCCTGACTATCTACAAGACCCTCCCAAGGGTACAAGATCGTAGCTGAGGTAACAAGCTAAACGTCGAAGTCCACGCGGAACCACTAGTGAGACTGAAGTCTCTCTGCAAAAACATAAATTAAGCAAACGTGAGTACAAAGGTACTCAGCAAGACTTACATCAGAACTAGCTACATATGCATCAATATCAACAAAGGGGGTGGTGGAGTTTGACTGCAGCAAGCCAGCTTTGACTCGGTGGCTATCCTAAACTACAACTGCAAGTAACTCTTTTGAGGTGGCGCACACGAGTCCACATATTCACCAAACAATACACCACTATGGATTCGCTCCCGTCTCCCTACGAGAAGGCCATCGATAGCACTCACGCTTATCTTGCGTGTTTTAGAGTATCCACTTTCACTTGTCTATGAACTGTACAGGTAACCCGAAAGTCCATTACCGCGGACACGGCTATTCGAATAGATCATATATAACCCTGCAGGGGTGTACTTCTTCACACACGCTCCCACCACTTATCGCCGTTTACACGACATGTACTTGGCAACCTTCAAGCGGAAGCCCAGTGAGGGTGTCGGCCACGACCTGACTAACCACACAAGTCCCTAGTCCAGGTTTATCGCCTATTTGGGTTCCATCCGTGGGGAGATCCGGCCGGGGTGTCGCTCGCGGCCCCAAACGATGTGTACAGGGTTCCCAAGCCCACCACACGGGCGATGCTTGGTACACCCGGCCACGTACCTGCCGCATCACAGCCCGCCCCAAGGGTCAGCGCTGCGCACGACCTCGAGTATACTACAAACACCAGAAACTAATTGCAACTCTTGGATAGAGATCAGGTTGATTAATAAGTCGAGAGGGTCCATTGGTTTCGGGCCCAATGTATGGTAGTAACTGGTCATGGATCACAAACACAGAACTTAGTTCCTGAGGACGGCTGCAATGAGACAACCCACCATGTACTCCTACATGGCCTCTCATCGCCACCTTTACCAAATCGTGTTCACACACTTAGCTCTCAACAATAGGACATGTTCACCACATTCCAATTCATCCCCGATGAATCAGACCTGACACAACTCTAAGCAATAGCAGGCATAACCAGAAAGCATGAATGAGTAGGCACAACATGGCTCAAACAACTCCTACTCATGCTAGTGGGTTTCAACTATTTACTGTGGCAATGACAGATCATGCAGTGGAAAGGGGTTCAATTACCGCAGCAGGTAACAGTTGAAGCGTTGTTGTCCTAATGCAGTAAAAAAGAGCAAGAGCGAGAGAGTGGGATTGTATCGAAATTCTCAATGGGGTTTTGCTTGCCTGGCACTTCTGAAGAGAGTATTGTGTCTTCATTAGTGTCATCGATCACATCGTCGCAACAACGTCTACTGAGAGGGGACAAACACCGGCAACAGAGAAAGAACACAATCAATGCAATGCAACAATATGATGCATGATCATGACATGGCAACATGCTGTGATTTGAGCTAATGCAACTAGCAACCATATTAAATGAAGTTGGTTTGAACCAAAGGTTCAAATTCAAACTCCATATGTTAATATTCAAATGGAATTTAATTGATTTGACCTGATCAGCAGGCATAAGTTGCTCAAACATGCATGATAATGCCATAAACAGATTCCTTGATTTTTTTTTGATCATTTTTCATATATAAATTATTTTCATTGTAGTTATAGATTATTTTCTGTGATTTTTAGAAGTTTTGGATATTTTCTAAAATTCAGAAATAATTTTCTGATTTATTTTAATTCCAGAAAATATTTACCGCGTCAGCATGACGTCTGTGTGACATCAGCAAGTCAACAGGGCCGTCAGGTCAAACCTGACGTGTGGGGTCCACACGTCAGTGACACAACTAACTAAGAGGGTTAGTTAGTTTTAAGTTAACACTAACTAAACTGTCAGTGGGCCCTAGGCCCACCAGTCAGCGACTCATTTACTTAAATAGACGGGTTAGTGTTAATTTTGGCACTAATCCAAAATTAACTAGAAACTGGCCCCACATGTCATTGACCCAGGGGAGTCAAACCCCAGGTCAAACGGGCTAATCCCGTCGACGGCTCGATGCCGGCGAGGCCAAACGCGGCGGCGGTGCTCGGGTTTTGCCTACATGCCGCGGTTTGAGCCGCGGTTGGGCTCTACGGCGAGCTGGGGCTCGTGCGCATCTAGTGGAGGCGACGGGAGCACACAGGGGCGGCGGAGCTCATCGGAATGGAGCTCGCGGTGGCGCCGGAGTTCGGGCACCGGCGGGTTAGGTGCTACGGTGCACAGCAGAAGCAACAGGAGGGGGTTTTGGGCTCCTGGCGTTGTGTTGAGCACGGCTGTGTGCTCGGTTGCCGCTCTAGGTGACGGTGGCCACGGCGGCAACATGGCCGGCGGGGCCAAGCTCTCGGGTGCAGTGGTTAGCTAGGCTAGGTGAAGCAAACGACCGCGGGGAGAGAGGGGAAATGGGCAGGGGCTCATGGCGAATGCAGTGGTGGCCTCGGCGAGCTTGGAAAGCACCGGAGCGGACACATAGTCGCTGGCGATCTCGGCGGACGAAGGAGGAAGAGGAGCTTGGGGATGGCGCGTCGGGGCTTCTGGCAAGGCGTGGCTCGACGAGGAGGTCGAGGACGAGGCGGCGGAGCTCCTTGGCACAACGGTGAGCCGAGGCAGTGGCTGTGGCCACGGCGGTGCTTTTCAGCGGCGACGACTGCGCTCGGCGACCGCGCGTAAGAGAAACATAGGAGGGGGGAGGGGGGAGGGAGAGTGCGAGGGGGTTCCAGGGGGGTGTGTGGCGCCATACGAAGAAGCGAGGGCGAAGCGGCAAGCAGGAGGTGGCCGGGGCGCGTGTGCGCGCACGGCGGCCACACGCCTCGCGTCCTTCTGGCGCAAGGTAGGCGATGATAGGCACTATGGGCCAGGTGGGCTGCACAGTGCTGGGCCGTGACCAGTGGGCTGCTGCTGCAGGCAAGAAGCCCAGGTAAGTGCTCTCTCTTTCTCTCTCTTTTTATTTCTGTTTTCTATTTTTTGTACTTGTGTTGCTTTATTTAAAATAGCTAGGCACTTTCAAAAATCACCAAACTGCTCATGCCCACTGTTTAGGATATAAAGAACATGGAATATTTTAGTTTAGGATTATTTGGATATTTAAAATAATTAATAGCATTTAAATGCCCAAATTCAAATACTTTATGATTTAATTCAGAGCCCAAATATGTCATGGAAAAATGTGCATCACCTCTGGTTACTGTTTACAGCATTTTCCATAAATGATGAACATTTTTGAAAGACATTTGGATTTACTGAAAATATTTTAGTTGAACCTAATGAATTCCTTTGATGCTAGGAGTTTAGGCAAACCCCATTTCAGGTTTAAGTGAAATTTAAACATGATGCAACACAAGACTAACTAGACCAGAGCAGACCAGAACTAGGGATGTGACAATGGACAACAAGCTTACATCATCACCAAATCCATCACCCCCACCTCTGAAGACGGAGACATAATCACATGGGTATGGGCACTCCCCTTGGCAACTGCCAAGCTTGGGGGAGATGCCCCGGTAACGTATCACCATCACACTCCTATCTTTAACGTTTTTCTTAGTTTGATCCTTTTAGTAATATCTTGATCTAGTAGAATAAAGTTTAGTGTGATCTAGTTGTGAGCTTTGCTTTATGATCTTTATCTTTGTAATCGAGTCTGTGAGCTATATAATAAATATTAGTTTTGAGTCAAGGGCTTGACTTTATCACAATGATCATGAGATAATAAAAGAAAATATAAAAAGTATAAAAGAGATCATATTGATCTTATGGATAGTAATGGCTTCATATATAAAGAGTATGATGAATAAAAGTTGTTGAGGTTTGACAAACATAGTTTTGGTCATCGTTGCAATTAATAGGAAGTAATAAGGAAAGAGAGGTTTTCACATACAAATATACTATCTTGGACATCTTTTATGATTGTGAGCACTCATTAAAATATGACATGCTAAAGAGTTGATGTTGGACAAGGAAGACAACGTAATGGGTTATGTCTTCTTATATCCGAAATAAAGTATATTGTCATGGATCATCCAACATGTTGAGCTTGCCTTTCCCCCTCATTCTAGCCAAACTCCTTGCACCAAGTAGAGATACTACTTGTGCTTCCATACATCCTTAAATCCAGTTTTGCAATGAGAGTCCACCATACTTACCTATGGATTGAGTAAGATCCTTCAAGTAAGTTGTCATTGTTGCAACTCTCTAAAGTATGTATGATCTATTAGTGTGGAGAAAATAAACTTTATTCGATCTTGTGATATGGAAGCAATAAAAGTAACGGACTGGATAATAAAGGTCCATATAACAAGTGGCAATATAAAGTGACGTTCTTTCACGCTAAGATTTTGTGCATCCAACCATAAATGCACATGACAACCTCTGCTTCCCTCTGCGAGGGGCCTATCTATTATTCTTACCTTATAAGAGTCATGGTGATCTTCACCTTTCCTTTTTACATTTTATCCTTTGGCAAGCACATTGTGTTGGAAAGATCCTGACATATATACCCACTTGGATGTAGGCTATCATGATCTATTACTAGTGACATTACCCTTGTGGTAAAAGGTTGGCAGGTAACATTATAAGCCCCTATCTTTCTCTGTGTCCGATTAAAACTCCATACCCATAAGTATTGCGTGAGTGTTAGCAATTGTGAAAGACTAAATGATGGTTGAATACTTGCTGAAAAGCTCTTATATTGACTCTTTCCGATGTTACGATAAATTGCAATTGCTTCAATGATCAATATCATAGTTTGTTAGCTTTCAATGAAGTTTCTGATTCATACTTGACATTGTGAATAGATTGTTACTCTATCATAAGAAATCATATGACAATTTATATATGTTGCTGTTATAAGAATGATCATGATGCCCTCATGTCCGTATTTTATTTTATCGACACCTCTATCTCTGAACATGTGGACAATTTTTTTGATATCGGCTTTCGCTTGAGGACAAGCGAGGTCTAAGCTTGGGGGAGTTGATACGTCCGTTTTGCATCATGCTTTTGTGTCGATATTTATTGCATTATGGGCTGTTATTACACATTATGTCACAATACTTATGCCTTTTCTCTCTTATTTTATAAGGTTTACATGAAGAGGGAGAATGCCGGCAACTGGAATTCTGGGCTGGAAAAGGAGCAAACATTGGAGACCTATTCTGCACAACTCAAAAAGCCCTGAAACTCCACGAAACTCCATTTCAGAAAATATAAAAATATCTCGCGAAAGAAGTACATGAGGGGGGGGCGCGCCCCCTGCCTCGTGGGCCACCTGGCAGCCCCCCGATGCCCATCTTCTGCTATATGAGGTGTGTTGACCTGGAAAAAATCATAAGGAGGCTTTCGGGACGAAGCGCCACCGTCTCGGGGCGGAACCTTGGCGAAACAAATCTAGGGCTCCGGTGGAGCCGTTTTGCCGAGACTACTTCCCTCCGGGAGGGGGAAATCGTCACCGCCATCATCACCAACAACTCTCCCATCTTGGGGAGGGTTATCTTCATCAACATCTTCACCAGCACCATTTCCTCTCAAACCCTAGTTCATCTCTTGTATCCAATCTTTGTATCAAAACCTTAGATTGGTACCTGTAGGTTGCTAGTAGTGTTGATTACTCCTTGTAGTTGATGCTAGTTGGTTTACTTTGTGGAAGATCATATGTTCAGATCCATTATGCATATTAATACCCCTCTGATTATGAACATGAATATGCTTTATGAGTAGTTACGTTTGTTCCTGAGGACATGGGAGAAGTCTTGCTATAAGTAGTCATGTGAATTTGGTATTCGTTCGATATTTTGATAAGATGTATGTTGTCTTTCCTTTAGTGGTGTCATGTTAACATCGACTACATGACAATTCACCATTGTTTGGGCCTAGAGGAGGGCATTGGGAAGTAATAAGTAGATGATGGGTTGCTAGAGTGACAGAAGCTTAAACCCTAGTTTATGTGTTGCTTTGTAAGGGGCTAATTTGGACCCAACTGTTTCATGCTATGGTTAGGTTTACCTTAATACTTCTTTTGTAGTTGCGGATGCTTGCAATAGAGGTTAATCATAAGTGGGATGCTTGTCCAAGTAAGGGCAACACCCAAGCACCGGTCCACCCACATACCAAATTATCAAAGTAACGAACGCGAATCATATGAGCGTGATGAAAACTAGATTGACGATATTCCCATCTGTCCTCGGGAGCGCTTTCTTCATATAAGAGTTTGTCCAGGCTTGTCCTTTGCTATAAAAAGGATTGAGCCATCTTGCTGCACCATATTTACTTTTACTATTTATTACTTGTTACCAATTATCTTATCACAAAACTATCTGTTGCCGATAATTTCAGTGCTTGCAAAAAATACCTTACTGAAAACTGCCTATCATTTCCTTCTGCTCCTCATTAGGTTCGCCACTCTTACTTATCGAAAGGACTACGATAGATCCCCTACACTTGTGGGTCATCAGTAGTACGTCAATCACACACGGTTCCCAAAATTGGAACCGTGTGCAATGACTTTCATTTTGCCTGCTCTGTCAATCACACACGGTTCGCTCTAGCAAATCATCGCCCCCAAAATTCTTTGTGGGAGAGAAAACCCTCACCACCCAATTCAAAAAAGAAAAAAAGACACTCACCATCCCCACGTCACAAAAACACTCACTCCGCCCGCCACCCCCTCGGCTCCTCCGATACATTCTCTTCACACCTGCACAAGCTTCTCCGCGTCTATGTTGTGGCACCGCCTATCGCGGCGGTAAACACTTAGCTCGACGCCTGCCGCCGCTGCCAGGCTGCCGGAAAAGCCCACCGCATTTCGCGACTTTCGCTTGTCGCCTCCTATCGCCATCGACTTTCTCGACGCTGCTTGCGGTCGACCCAGCTCCACTCGGCTAGGGAATATGCCGTATTGAGGGTTCTTTCTCATGGACGACAACGTAACTAATTTAACGAGATATTATCGCATCTCTTATCCCAGTTCATCTGCCTACTTTAATCACCCGGCGGAAATCGCCATGAATTCATTTTTATTCTAGCTAATTTGAGGGTTTTCTTTCATTCATAGAATATACAGTGCGCCGACACTTCAGGACTTTGCGACGGCCGCCAGAGATTCCATCTCATCGTACCAGATAACTTGAGGACGCGCGCAGTATGTTCAATATCACCCTAAATCGGTTGGCATGGCCTACTTTTCTGAACACATTCTAAATATTGCTACATTTGGATAAAAGGTGCCACATGCACCATATGCGTCAAAGGGGATTTTTCCCGGCTTCTTTCTATATTAGGAAAATTAATGATGTATTGTTCTTTCGATTACTATCATTTTTCCATGACATCATGTTTACCCTATCTGTTTAATTATAGATTTTTGTCCTTCGATTTCAACTGTCGTACAGTTCTTCCAGTTTGGGCCCATATTTGCTTGTTACCATATTTTCTTGAACAATCCTACCATTTTCTGCAGAACATCCCTCGCTATGCAATAGATTATGTAGTGCACAATTTTCCCCTTTACATAGATCAAGACTCCACGGATGTCATACTGCACACAAACCATGGATTTACAATCGTGGCTACTGTAAGACTTGATGAACGTGGTGACTCCTATTTTGGCACTGGCTTTTGGAATGAAATTGCAAAGTTTTATGTACTGAAAGCTGGCACTAAAATTGCATTGCATTAAAATTGCTAACTTCCCCGACAAAATCATCCGTCCAGACTTTGTTCGAAGTAAATTTTCTTTTCAACTATCTGCATATGTTGACTTACCCAGCAATGCCAAATGAATTGTGTAGTATTTAAGCAACCAATTGTTATTCCCTTTTCTTACTATATTCCTATCTAATAACTTCTAGTTACCAATACACTTTTCTATTGCCCTGTTTTAACTAAATATTCCATGTACTTCCATTTCTATCAGAAAGCGTCGCTGACAAGGAGACTCCAGAGGTGGAGAACGGGGCTGCCAACAAGCGGAGGCGGGGCGAGCTAGAACCGCAAGCGACTCCAGTAGGCCTAGACTTAATCAGCAGCCTCCCCGATGATATGTTGAGAGTCATCATCTCCCTCCCCCCAATCAAATATGGGGTGCGGACAACCCTCCTTTCCAGGCGGTGGCGTCCCCTATGGAACTCCAGCCCTCTCGACCTCATTCACACCCACGAGCTCTGCCATGGCTATCGCAAAAGCTTGGATGCGTTCTCCAAGATCCCCGACAGTCACCTTGGCCCAACCAAAGACCTTAGAATGGGCAAGTTCCGTTCCAACGGCAAGGACCGAGCCAAGCTTGACAACTAGTTCCGATCCCCCGCCCTAGATAAGCTCGAGGAGCTCACTTTTGATGATGGGCATATGCGGTCGTTGCCAACGTCCGCACTCCACCTCACGCCCATGCTGTGCGTCGCCAAGTTCAGGAACTGCCATTTCCCGCCCCTTAATGACGCATCCGCTCTTATTCTACCACGATTGAAGCACCTCGAGCTCGTCACCGTCTGCCTCTCAAAGGGTGACATGGAGCGCCTGCTCCGTAGCTGTACTGCACTCGAGTACCTTCGTCTTCAGGCGATCAATGGGTTGAGTACCTTCCAAATCACCTCCATGACTCTCCGGACTATTTATGTGTGTTGCTGGTGTGGCAAGAAGACATCACAAGATGTGTACCACGGTATGGTCATCCAGGACACACCTGCACTTGAGAGATTACTTGTAGTTGATCAAGAAGGTCCAACAAGAATCAATGTCATTTCTGCGCCGAAATTGACAGTGGCGGGCTACTCGTCTGACAAATACTCCGAACTTGTTATTGGATCCACACCCATTTAGGTACAACAGCCGCCTTCTACCTCTCCTTCTACAAATTAACATTATTTCTAATTTTGAAGTTGTTTGTTCGTCTGTCATTCAGAAAATGATTCCGACAAGCTTGACCCCGAAACTGCGCATAGTGAAGGTCTTGGCACTAGAATCTATCAGGCCCGACCTGGAGCAAGTTGTTAGTTTCCTGAGATGCTTTCCGTGCTTGGAGAAGCTATATATTGAGGTGATGTTCCTTTCCTGTTAAATGTTAACCAAAAGAGAGTTTAGTTTGTGACACCTTTTTCCATGTTTACAATTACAATGTACTACGATTTCTGAAGGTTCTTTTGGAGGATTTCAGTACATACATGCCCCCCCATATTGGTTGTTTGATCCATATGGTTACAATCAATAAGCATTTCTCCTTTGGATTCATCTGTACTAGTTTTCTTAGGGAACTTTTCATCCACTCCAACCTCTTGTGAAGAAGGCTACACTTTTCTAGAATGTAATCAAGTGCCCATGTTAATCATGTCAGATCAAAGATGGCATGTTAGTGCATTTTTTACAAATCCTGCAAACCAAATAGCTAGGCATGTAGTAATGTCAAAACTGCATGTAGGCACTAACACATTTTCTTCTTTTGCAAATAAGATTAGGCCCAATGGTGGATAATGTGATACAATATAACAATCACGTCGAATGCCTATATCTGCATCTCTCAGAAATTACTTTGAACTCCTACCGAGGGACCTTACCGGAGATTATATTCGCCAGGTTCTTTGTTCTCAGAGCAAGGGTGCTGAAGGAAATGAGGTTTGCCCTACATTTATTTCGCAAAAATGAATGGTTTGTTGATCAGCGCCGGCGCGTGCGGCAGAATGGAGTAGGCTCCAAAAATGCCGAATTCCATTTTGGAACTTCAGATGATAGAGTAATCGGAAGTCATCGTGTCAACCCCATACATGACTTCTTAGTGGCTGACCCCTTTGCAAAAATTGTGAGGTTTCAAAGCCAGACTTAGAACTGGTGATATTAGTTTGAACCTTTCTGATATCCATGTTCAGCGGATCAGCATGAGCGTTTGCAGCTAATGAGCTGAATTTCATTTCTAATATTAGTTTGAACCTTTTAATCTTCGAATTTGAGCCATATAACTCTAGAATTTGAACCTTGTAACATTTCGAGCTTTTGTGGTACAATCGTTGAAATGGCATTGTATGAGACTCGTATATTGGTAGCACTATTTTGACCTTAATATGCAATGGTCTTTGATTTTATTAACCATTCTTGAATCAGTTTACCTTGTCAATTTCATAGCACACAATCTTTATAGCTAACTCGAGTGTGATCTTTGACATTATTGCACACAGTTGGTTTCTTCCAATTCTAGCCGACGCGTGGCCAAACTAGTTGGGCGGGAACCTTGCGTGGTAGCACGGGAACAGGCTCACCGATGATACGAGTCCACGCGTGTGGTGCAGTGTTGTCTAGCGTGCACTAGAATCCTCCACTATGAACACCGTGACAAGACATGACGATTACAGGCCAGCCGGCCCCCATTTATTATAGTGGCCAACCTTTCGATCGTGCCCCACCATTGCAAGAAGCACACCCACCATGAGAAAATCTTAGAGGGTATCCTGCGCGGCTCCAATGGCGCTCCGAGCGGCTGCCGACAACGAGCAGCAGTTCACCATGCGTGTCATGGTGGACACCCATAGAAGGTTCATGGACCTCTTGGTGGTGTACACCAACGACCCGGTCTGGGTGGAGCATTCCATCCACATCATGGAGCCGTTGCTTGTTGAGGATAAGTACAAGGTGGTTGGGTTCGACCTCGAATACACCCACGCTCGTGCCGGGTCTCATCCCAAAGTCGTCGTCGCCCAGATGTGCGTGCGCCACCTGATACGTCTCCAACGTATCTATAATTTTTTATTGTTCCATGCTATTATTTATGATGTCTTGGATGTTTAATGGGCTTTGTCATACACTTTTATATCATTTTTGAGACTAACCTACTAACCCAAAGGCCCAGTCCAGATTGCTGTTTTTTGCCTATTTCAGGGTTTTGCAGAAAAGGAATATCAATAGGAGTCCAAACGGAATGAAACCTCCGGGAGAGATATTTTTGGAGAAAATCACGCATGGGAGACTTGAGAACCACGGAGTAGGGGCCACGAGGTGCCCATGAGGGTGGGGCGTGCCCCCCTTCCCAGGGCGTGCCCCCTTGCCTCGTGGGTCCCTCGTGAGTCCCCCGGTGTCCTCCTTCCTCCTATATAAGCCTACGTACCCCGAAACCATCAGCAACAGAGAGAAAACCCTAATTGCACCGCCGTAACCTTTTGTTCCCGTAAGATCCCATCTTGGAGCCTGTTCCCGAGCTCCGTCGGAGGGGGGATCCATCACGGAGTGCTTTTACACCATCATCATCGCCCTCACCATGAGTTGTGAGTAGTTCACAGACCTTCGGGTCCATAGCTAGTATCTAGATGGCTTCTTCTCTCTCTCTGGATCTCAATACAAAGTTCTCCTCGGTCTTCGAGGAGATCTGTTCGATGTAATCTCTTTTTGCGGTGTGTTTGTCGAGATCCGATGAATTGTGAGTTTATGATCAAGATTATCTATGAGAAATATTTGGTTCTTTTCTGAACTCTTTATGTGAGCTCATAATATCCTTGCAATCCTCTTCGAATTATTGGTTTCGTTTGGCCTACTAGATCTATAGTTCTTGCAATGGGAGAAGTTCTTGGCTTTGGGTTCAATCTTCCGGTGTCCTTTCCCAGTGACAGTAGGGGCAGCAAGGCACGTATTGTATTGTTGCCGTCAAGGATAAAAAGATGGGGTTTATATCATATTGCTTGAGTTTATCCCTCTACATCATGTCATCTTGCTTAAGGCGTTACTCGGTTCTTATGAACTAAATACACTAGATGCATGCTGGATAGCGGTCGATGTTTGGAGTAATAGTAGTAGATGCAGGCAGGAGTCGGTCTACTTGTCTCGGACGTGATGCCTATATACAATGATCATGCCTAGATAGTCTCATAATTATTCGCTGTTCTATCAATTGCTCGACAATAATTTGTTTACCCACCGTAGAATATCGCTATCATGAGAGAACCCACTAGAGAACACTATGGCCCCGGGGTCTATTCTCAACATATCAATCTACATCTACTTTACTTTTTCTGCTTTTACTTTCTGTTCTTATAAACAAAAATACCAAAAATATAAACTATCAGATCTCACTTTCGTAAGTGAACGTAAAGGGACTGACAACCCTTATCGCGTTGGATGCGAAGTTCTTATTTGTTTGTGCAGGTGAGAGAGACTCGCGCGTGGTCTCCTACTGGATTGATACCTTGGTTCTCAAAAACTGAGGGAAATACTTACGCTACTGTGCTGCATCTCCCTTTCCTCTTCGAGGGAATGCAACGCAAGCTCGAGAAGTAGCACCACCACATCCTCGTCGACCACTACTACCTGGCCACAAGGCCTTGCGAGCGTTTCGCCAGGTTTGTCAACATCCCCCACTACATGTTCACTACGGTGGACATCACCAACGATGTAAAGGAACTCGCGAATTCGGGCATCGCCTGCCAGAATCTTGTCGACATCCAGGGCCAATACAAGATCTAGGGCAGCAAGGAGCATGAGAAGGACTCACTGGTTCACCTCGCCGTGGCCATCATCGACCCCTACTACAGAGGCATGAAGGATTCGTGCAACAAGGACAAGCGTGCCTGGCACTCGGCCTGGATGGAGAAACTCAACAAAGCTCACGTCGTGTACGCGGTCAAGGAGGAGTACACGAGCTACGACATGTACAGGCGGATCGTTGACATGAGGAAGTGCCTCCTTCCCCAAAACGGCCAGGGATCCAGCCGGAAGCAGAGCAATGGCAAGCGCCGTCGCAACAATAAGTCGATGATTAGATCCTCATTTCGCCTAGTTTAGTATGCATGTAATTGCTTTTTTGGTTTGTGGAAATGTTATGTGTGTAGTCACTTGTGTAATTGTATGCTTAATTTGGTTATGCAATGATGTCTTTGTAAGTATATATGTTGATGCTCTGTAGACAAAGCGTAGATGTTGTGCGGACAAAGAAAATCACATCGCACACAGACTAAACAATGGAACCCGTCGGTGATGTTTTCATCAATCACTCACAATTGTATACCAGCAATCGTTTGCTCACAACACACATGGCTTGTTAATAGTAATCGTCAGTGTTGTTATCGGTCTTCACACACATTTCCGATTACAGAGCCATTTGCCTCGTATCACACACATCTTGTCCATTTGAACCATTTATGTTCTCTTGTATCAATGCAAACAGTTCATCCGAGTGAACCGCATGCCGCATATCGCACACACCTTTGATCTGGATGACCGTTTCTTTTGTGTTGGCTAATCACAAACAGTTCATCCAAGTGAACCGTATGTTGTACATCACACACACACCTTCATCTGGCTACCCGTTTCTTTTGTTCCTCCTCATCGCAAATGGTTAATTCAGATGAACCGTATGCCCTGCATCGCACACACAACTAAAATCTGAACCGTGTTTGATGCATCCCCCATCGCAAATGTTTTGCACCTTTTTTGACGGTTTTTTACACCACCGTTTGCGATTATGGCATCGCACACAGTTTCGTCGAAGGGTCTCTGATCGTAGTGTCACGTTAGCAGCATCCTGCAGTAGTGATGCTCACACCTTAGTACTCTTTGGGTGTTAATCACATGGCAATGTGAGCTAGATTATTGACTCTAGTAAACCCTTTGGGTGCTGGTCATATGGCGATGTGAACTATGGGTGTTAAATCACATGATATGTGAACTAGATTATTGACTCTAGTGCAAGTGGGAGACTGAAGGAAATATGCCCTAGAGGCAATAATAAATTTGTTATTTATAGTTCCTTATATCATGATAAATATTTATTATTCATGCTATAACTGTAACCAGAAACTTGATACATGTGTGAATACATAGACAAAACAAAGTGTCCCTAGTATGCCTCTACTTGACTAGCTCGTTAATCAAAGATGGTTAAGTTTCCTGACCATAGACATGTGTTGTCATTTGATGAACAGGATCACATCATTAGGAGAATGATGTGATGGACAAGACCCATCCGTTAGCTTAGCACTATGATTGTTTAGTTTTATTGCTATTGCTTTCTTCATGACTTATACATGTTCCTCTGACTATGAGATTATGCAACTCCCGAATACCGGAGGAACACCTTGTGTGCTATTGCTACCTCTTGAGCATGCGTTCGTTTTCCCTTGAAGAGGAAAGAGTGATGCAGCAAAGTGGCGTAAGTATTTCCCTCAGTTTTTGAGAACCAAGGTATCAATCCAGTAGGAGACTACATGCAAGTCGCCTAGTACCTGCACAAACAATCAAGAACCTTGCAACCAACGCGATAAAGGGGTTGTCAATCCCTTCACGGCCACTTGCAAAAGTGAGATCTGATAAAGATAATAAGATAAGTATTTTTGGTATTTTTGTTGTATAGATTGGAAAATAAAGATTGCAAAATAAATAGTAAACTAGAATTGTAGATCGGAAACTTATATGATGTAAAGTAGACCTGGGGGGCATAGGTTTCGCTTGTGCCTTATCTCATGATAGTATATATTACGGTGGGTGAACAAATTACTGTCGAGCAATTGATAGAAAAGTGCATAGTTATGAGAATATCTAGGCATGATCATGAACATAGGCATCACGTCCATGTCAAGTAGACCAAAACGATTCTGCATCTACTACTATTACTCCACACATTGAGCGCTGTCCAGCATGCATCTAGAATATTAAGTTCATAAGAACGGAGTAACGCCTTAAGCAAGTTGACATGATGTAGAGGGATAAACTCAAGCAATATGATATAAACCCCATCTTTTTATCCTCGATGGCAACAATACAATACATGTCGGTTCCCTTTCTGTCACTGGGATCGAGAACCGCAAGATTGAACCCAAAGCTAAGCACTTCTCCCATTGCAAGAAAGATCAATCTAGTAGGCCAAACAAAACTTATAATTCGAAGAGACTTGCAAAGATATTAAATCATGCATATAATAATTCAGAGAAGAACCAAATATAGTTCATAGATAATGTTGATCATAAATGTAATGCCCAGGATGGGACTATACCTGCTACGTGTCGAGGCACGACTTAATGGTATAAGCCCATTCTGGAATGATCTCAAGTTCGGTATCTTTGCACGACTCATGTAAAAATAGGGATGAAATTGCAAAAGGAGATAGTTGGCTTACACTCGCCACGTCACACAATACATTACATAGCAAAACATCATCCAAAACATCACAACCCGACTACGGTTGAAGATCCAAATGAAAGATACCAAATACATAAAGCCACAGGTTCGGATCGCCCCTAGTAGAAACCACTACTGATCATCGGGATAGTGCACATAGTAACGGCTACGTTCCTCATCGTACTCCCAGTATAGCTCTGTGTCGTCACCTGAGTAGTTCACCATGGTACCTGCATCTGGTGTGGTGTAGAATCTGTGAGCCACGGAGGACTCAGCAATCCCGTTCCCGGGTAGCAAAACTATCTAAGCCTTGGGTGTGGAACAAGGCTGAAGAAAGAATAAAAGGTTGCAGCTGCACTAGCACTAGCTTACGTAATAAGAGCGAGAAGAGAAGTGCCACGAGCGATAAAGTGATCACGAAGTGATCCTAACTAAGCACGTCAATCATAACCCCACCGTGTTCACTTCCCGAACCCCTTTCGGAAAATGACCGTCACGGTACTCACGCTGGTAGTGTGTTTTGAACATGGTGTCAAGTTTTCTACAACCGGATATTAACAAATTCCCATCTGCCACATAACCGCGGGCACGGCTTTCGAAAGTTCAAAACCCTGCAGGGGTGTTCCAACTTGGCCCATTACAAGCCCACGATCCGTGGAGACGCAGCTCCAAGGTGGGAAGGCCCGAGTATTCTCGGAATCCCATGCTCAAGATACTCCGACTAAGGTAAGTCTAATCCAGCAAATCCTCCCGGCGTGCCGACACCCTGACAGTAGCCGCGCGTATCTAATCTCAGGCCACGACCGGATGAGCGAAGCGTACAGGTACCAGATACCCCAAGTTGCCAATTGACGGACCCGCACAGTGCTGTAGTTTGGACCAACACTCATGTGGAGCACTGGCTCGGGGGGGTTGATTAATAAAAGGGGATATCTAGTCCCTATGCAAGTTTTAGTTATTAGGCAAATGGAGTACCAATGTTGGGACTTGCTGGAAAAGACTTACGCTAAGCGGTTTATCGAGGGGGTCCCATAACCCCAACCGTGTGAGGAACGCATAATCAAGGAACATAACACCAGTTTATACGGTTCCTAGGGCGGCATGAGTGGAACAAATCACCAAGCAAGAGGCTTAGCCTTCCACCCATTACCAATATATATATGATTTCATTAAAGAGTTATATAGTGTGATATCCCAACAAGCTTCGACATGAAGCAAGAATCTTCAAATCTTCTCCTGCAACTAGCAATGCTATAAGAGGGGCTGAGCGAAGCCTACGTAGCCAAACAAAGGTTTGCATAGGTTGGATGGTTAAACAGATTCATGGTTACAATAGGAGGCTGACAGGAAAACATGGACATCGAGGCAATAAGCTAAAGAGCAAGACTTCTAGCAATAGGCAAAGATAGTAATGATATCTGGGTCAGGTCATCTTGCCTGTCGAGTCGTCGATGGGATCGGAAGACGGCTCCTCGTTCTCAACCTCGGTAGTAACCTCGTTCTCGTACTCGATCTTGGCTTCCGGCTCTACTCAACAAAAGAACACACGAGGCACGAAATCAAACAAGGTGCAATGCACAATCTACAGGATGCATGTATGATGCACTTAGGATGCACATCAGATGCACTTAGGATGCATTACATGACAACATAGGAAGCACAGGGAAACAGCACAAGAAACATGACAATATGCTCAAGCAAGTAGGATGCAAGACAAGTCTATTTAGGAAGCAAAACATGGCAGGGTAGGGAGCATAGAGAAACAACACAAGAAACAACAGGTTTAAATGAGGCCGGAAACTACTTAAGACAAAACCGGTAAGTCTTCATAAGCATAGTTTGAAATTAGACCAGATCTGACCAAACCTTAAGTTAAAGTTGTTAAACAGCAATTTAACATGCACCATGACAATCTACACGAAATTCTAGTCAAGTTTCATATAAAGTTTGTTTAAAACGAAGCTACGGTCTAAAAGATATGGTCAAAACAAGATAAGCAAGGCAACGGTGCAAAATGCACCCAAACATCAAGCAAACATACTCCAAATATGTTAACAAGATGATATTATGAATCTACATGCAAAATCACACAAGTTTCATGTAGGGCACGGTCAAAACGGAGCAACGGACTAAAAGATACACCCGAAACAAGAAACAAAGCAAAGCTGAAATTAACAGCCACATAGCAACTTTGGAGCAAGAAATATATACTCTACAGCACTCAAACATGGTGACAATAAGCATGGACATGATGTATACATATCCTACACCAAACAACTCCATTGGAGCAACTCCATAGGAGGCATGGATCAATAGCAACAAGCTACAACATTTTGATCATGACAATAAAAACCTGACAATAATATTTTATAGCAACTTGGGAGCAAGAATTAAATATGCTACAGCAAACCAAATGAGCAAGTAAGGGCATGGATGTATAGACAACAACATATACAACAAGGAATGATCAATGGCCACCCCAAAACTAACATGGATTTGCCTAGAACAACAAGCAAACATAGCATCAGGATATTACAGATTCCAGACTTAGTGAAATTTCACTAAGTGTTAAAACAGTAACATTATCATGGCATGTTTGCGAGCATGTTTAAGTCATCTCAAAGCATATCATGGCAAGTGGTTTGCACCACAGCAAAGAACACATGATGGGAAATCTAAAACATATGAGCATGCGACATGGGGGCAAACACAACAATAGCAACGAGCTCCTCAACTAGGCATCTCGTAACAAGTTACAAAACCTAACAGCCACATGCACTTTTGCAACAGAGATAAACATGGAAATATGAACTCTAACATGCATGCTATGGCAACCAACATGTAGAGCATCTCATGATGAACATTTTGACATATCACATGCTTCGTTTGGATAAACATGCCCCAAGTTATCACATCTCAAACATGGCATGAAAATAACAAGTAGCAGCAGTTTATATCATATAGCACTCTTGTCATGAATATTAAGACATCTAGATGGACTCAAACATGCCTGACACAATGGAACAAAACGTAGTACATGTCACCACGATCATTTTGACATATCATTTGCACAAAACGGACAAGCACAGTAAAAGTTATTGCCATCACAAGAATGCATCAGACAACAAAATAAACAACAAAAGACTTAAAGAAATATCAACCTCAGAGTCAACGCGGGTCAACGGGTTGCGGGTCAACAGGTCGGGCGCGGAGCGGGTCCGCGCATCGGGCGCCGGGAACCCGCTAGGGTTTAGATCAGATCGGGATCGGGCGATTCCCGCGGCGGCGACCGGACTGGAAACGGCGGCGGGCGGCGCCTCGACCCTCCGGCGAGGGGCGGCGGAGGACGGGCGGCAGAGCACGGCCCGGCGGCGGAGACTGCGAGGTCCGGCGGCGAGCTCTTGAAGCCCAGGCGGCGCGGCGGAAGGTGGCCGGCGGCGGGGTCCGCGGTGTGGCAGCGGTCGGTGCGGCCGGTGCCGGCGAGCGCGGCGGCTCGCGGCGGCCGGGAGCGGAGCGGCGCGGCGGATCGGCGGCTGGGAGCGGGCGGCGGCGCGACGGGCCGGGAGGGCCGGAGTTGGGCCTGCGGGCCCGCGCGGCGGCTGAGGCGGACTGCTGGCGCGGCGGGTGTGTCCGGTGGCGGGCGGACACGTCCGCCCGGCACGGTTTTCGAGGCGAGGCTGGAGGAGGAAGGAGACTAGGGTTTATATAGGCACTAGGAGCTAGGAGACTCCAAATGGGGAGCGGTTTTAGGCCTCGCGATCATAATTCGACGACCGAGATGATGGGAAGGGTTGTGCTGGGTTGGTGGGCTGTTGTGGAGGGGGTCTTGGGCCTCAAAGAAGAGGTTCTTTTAGCCCACTAGGTTAACCGTTGGAGTACCAAACGAACTCCAAACGCGACGAAACTTGACAGGCGGCCTACACGTACCAAAACAACATCGCACGACAAGTATCACGCCATTCCGGAAACGTTACACGGCCACACACGAAAGAAGGACTCGGGGATGCCACGGGCACGTGTGAGAGCGTCGGAACTCGAAACGGACAACGGGAAGAGACGAGTGGGGCCGGATGCAAATGACAACACAAATGCAATGCAATGCACATGACAACATGACATGGATGAAATGCACACACGCACACGACAAAACGACAAAACCCGAAAAGACGAAGAACCCGGAATGGAACTGATGAAGCCAAAGTTTATATATTGCCATATTGGGAAAGTGTTACATCTGGGGCATTACAAACTCTCCTCTACTACGAAAAGATCTCGTCCCGAGATCTAGGACTAGAAGAAGGAACGGTACTCGGAACGAAGGTTATCTTCTCGTTCCCACGTAGCTTCTCGGTCGGTATGGTGTGACCACTTGACTTTCAAGAACTTGATTGACTTGTTGCGGGTCTTGCGCTCGGTCTCTTCAAGAATAGCAATGGGGTGCTCACGATAAGACAAATCTTGCTGAAGATCAATCTCCTCGAACGGAATGGTGCGTTCAGGTGTCTTGAAGCACTTGCGGAGTTGAGACACGTGAAACACATCATGAAAATTAGCGCGAAGTTGGAAGGGAGCTCAAGTTGATAGGCTAGATCGCCTCTTTTGCCAAGGATCTTGAAAGGGCCCACGTATCTAGGAGCAAGCTTTCCTTTGATACCGAATCTTTGGGTGCCTTTCATAGGAGAAACACGGAGATAGACATGATCCCCAATGTTGAAGGCCAAATCACGATGCTTGCCGTCATAGTAGCTCTTCTGACGCGACTGAGCGGCCTTGAGATTCTCACGTATGACTTTGCACATCTCTTCGGCTTCTGAGATCAAGTCATTGCCAAGAAGTTGACGTTCACCAGTCTCGGACCAGTTGAGAGGAGTACGTCACTTTCTGCCATAGAGAATTTCAAACGGAGCTTTGCCGGCACTTGCTTGGAAACTGTTGTTGTAAGAGAACTCGGCAAACGGAAGACAGTCTTCCCACTTCATGCCAAAACAGATGACACAAGCTCTGAGCATGTCTTCTAGAATCTGGTTCACTCTCTCGACATGACCACTAGTCTGAGGGGGAAACGCAGTGCTGAAACAGATCTTAGTGCCCATGGCAGACTGAAAGGAGTCCCAGAACTTGGATGTGAACAAACTTCCACGGTCTGAGGAGATAACTTGAGGAATGCCATGTAAGGACACAATTCTGGAAGTGTACAACTCTGCCAGTTGAGATGCATTGATGGATTCTTTGACGGGAAGGAAGTGAGCTACTTTGGTAAGCTTGTCAATCACCACAAAGATAGAATCATTCCCCTTCTTGGACTTGGGAAAGCCAGTGACGAAACCCATTTCAATGTGGTCAAACTTCCACTCGGGAATAGGAAGAGGTTGGAGAAGACCGGTTGGACGTTGATGCTCTGCCTTCACTCTTCTGCAGACATCACATTCATTCACGAATTGGGCAATCTCCCTTTTCATGCGAGTCCACCAGTAAGATTGCTTGAGGTCTTGGTACATCTTAGAACTTCCAGGATGAATCGAAAGGAGGGAGTCATGTGCTTCGTTCATTATGAGCTTCCTGAGATCACCCTTGGGAACCACAAGTCTGTCCTCAAAGAACAAGGTATCTCTCTCATCAACGCGATAGCACTTGTATTTGGGAGTACCCTTTGCAATACCATGTTTCACTTTCTGCACCATAGCATCACTGACTTGGGCCTCACGGATCTGATCTTCCAAGGTAGGAGCAACTTGAAGATTTGCAAGAAAGTCTTGCGGAACAACTTGAAGGTTGAGCTTCCTGGATGCTTCACAAAGCTCAGGTTGAAACGGCTCGATAAGGAGACTGTTGCAATATGTTTCTGCTCAAGGCATCTGCAATGACATTGGCCTTGCGAGGTGTGTATTCGATGCTTGGATCATACTCTTGGATCATCTCAACCCAACGAGTCTGGCGAAGGTTCAGGTTCGGCTGTGTGAAGATGTACTTCAAGCTCTTGTGATCGGTGAAGATGTCGACTTTTCTGCCCAACAGAAGGTGTCTCCACGTGATCAAGGCGTGTACCACAGCCACTAGCTCGAGATCATGTGTGGGGTAGTTCTTCTCACTTGGATTCAACTGACGAGAAGTGTATGCCACAATCTTCTTGTCCTGCATTAGCACACCACCAAATCCTTGAAGAGAAGCATCACAGAATACTTCGTAGGGCTGAGGAGTAAAAACTGGAGCAGAGATGAGCTTTTCTTTGAGAGTTTTGAATGCCACATCACAATCCGGAGACCAGTTGTACTTGACATTCTTTTGCAGCAAGTTGGAGAGAGGCTTGGCAATCTTGGAGAAGTTCTCAACGAACCTTCTGCAATAGCTAGCAAGACCCAGAAAGCTTCGTAGTTGCTTGACGTTCTGAGGAGGTTCCCAGTTGACAATCGCTTCAACTTTCTCGGGGTTAACAGCAATACCGTCAGCAGAGATGATATGGCCCAGATACAAGACCTTATCGAGCCAGAATTTGCACTTGGAGAACTTAGCATAGAACTTATGTTCACGGAGTCTGTCGAGAACCAGACGGAGGTGCTTTTCGTGATCCTTTTCATTCTTGGAAAATACTAAGATGTCATCCAGATAAACGAGCACGAATTCGTTGGTGTAGGGGTTGAAAATGTAGTGCATCATTCCCGAGAAGGTAGGTGGAGCATTAGCGAGGCCAAAAGACATGACTGTATATTCATAGGAGTCGTAGCTTGTTCTGAATGCAGTCTTGTGGATATCCTCTTCACGAATGCGAATTTGGTGATAACCCATCCGGAGATCGAGCTTTGAGAACACTTTAGCTCCTTTGAGCTGCTCGAACAATTCATTGATGTTGGGGAGCGGATACTTGTTCTTTATTGTCTTCTTGTTCAATGACCGGTAATCAACGCAAAGGCGTTCCGTGCCATCCTTCTTCTTGACAAATAAGACACCACATCCCCAAGGAGAAGTGCTAGGCCTGATCAGACCCATACGCTCTTGGTCATCGAGCTGTTTCTTCAACTCCTTCAACTCTTCTGGGGAGAGTTTGTACGGACGCCGGCATGCTGGCTCAGTACCAGGCTCGAGTTCAATGACAAATTCAACTTGACGATGCGGAGGCATGCTTGGAAGCTCTTCAGGGAAAACATCTTCATATTCATTGACCACCGGAATTTGAGAGATGGCATTAATCTCGCTCTTGTCATTGAGAGAGAATAGCCTGATTGTGTCATCTCGAGAGGCGAAGATAATCATGTCTTCGTTAGGATGAGTAATCGTGACTTCCTTATTTGCACAATCAATGTGAGCATCATGCTGAGAAAGCCAATCCATCCCAAGAATAAGATCAATGTCGGAGTTGCCGAGAACAACCGGAGAAGCCAGAAAGTGGTAATCACCCATGCGAATAGATACGTCCCGAACAACTAAGTTGGATCTCAGCAGAGAACCCGCAGAAATAATGCGCAAAGGTTTATCCAAATAAGATGATGAGAACTCATGCTTGGTAAAGAATGGCCTTGACATGAAACTGAGTGATGCACCAGAGTCAAACAATACTTTTGCAGGAATTGAGTTAACTGAGAGGTTACCAAGTATCACATCAGAAGAATTCTCCGCTTGAGCTGCATTCATCAGATTCACTCTTGCTGCCTTTGGATTATGCTTGACAATAGCAGTACTGACAGGTGGCGGAGGCGGAAGGCGCCTTGGGTTGGGGCACTTGTTAGCATAGTGACCCTTCTGGCCACACTTGTTGCAAACCACTTCAGAGAGAGGACGGTAATGAGGAGCACTTGACTTGGAAGCTTGAAAGTGGTTCTTTGACTGATTGCTTGGGTTGGGTGGGTGGGAGAAAGCACGGCCACCAGAATTCTTGTTGTTGTTGTAGGGAGCTCGGATCACTGGAGGAGGTGGAAGCCAAAACTTCTGTTGCTTTGCGACCACTTGAGAAGAAGAGGAGGAGTGAACATCATCTCTGATCCTCTTTTTGGAAGCTTCCATCTTGAGCTGGGCTGCCTCTTGCTTAAGTGCCATGTTATAGAATTAATCAAACTCATTAGGCTCGAACAAGGTGAGAGCTAGTTGGAGTTCATCCTTCAGACCACCGCGGAACTGATAGATCTTGCTCTTGGCATCTGGGATGTCTTGCTTGGCATAGCGGGCAAGGTTCTGGAACTTGACATTATATTGGTAGACAGACATAGAGCCTTGCTTCAGGTTGCGGAATTGCTCACGCATACCCTCGATGACACTTGTTGGAATGTGGTGAGAACGAAAGTCCTTGCAGAAGTCATCCCAGGAGATTACATGCCCTGCTCTGGAGTCTTTGTACTGCTGCCACCAATCAGCTACTTGGTCCTTGAGTTGGAAGGCTGCAAACTTCACATAGTCCTCGGGCCTGACGTTACTGCACTCGAAATGCTTCTTGATATCTGTTATCCAGTCTTCAGCATCTAGAGGGTCCACGTAGAAACTGAATGCCTTTGGTTGATTTGCCAGGAACTGGTTGAGCGTAGCAAAGTGAGGTTGGTTGAACAAATTGCCTTGGCCTTGGTTCCCATGAGCACCCTGATTTGCTTGATTTGTTTGAATGTTCTGCATCATTTGCAAAAGCATCTGGGTGTTCTGGTTCGTCGCTTGCATAATTGCTCTCCAGGCCTCAGACGGAGGAGGAGGTGAAGGAGGACGATCAGGAACCTCTTCACCCTCTGGGTTAGCGTTGGGAACCTTTTTAGGAGCCATCCTGAAAGAGATGACCACTATTAGCCATTGATTGAAAAAATATATAAGCTGAATCAACGGCTAGAAATTGCAACATAGTCTTCACAAATCATTCGAACAAGAGGAATGAATGAAATTCACAGTTTAATGATAACAACAATCTTCACGAGAAGCCACTTGGGAGAACAAAAGGTAAATAAAACAATAAGGAGCAGATAGAACAAATACAAGTTAGAAGCTTCGTTCGACATATTCGTGCTGAAAGCTTATGGAACGTGTTACAAAAGGGTTTTGCAATCCCCGGATCAGCATAGCCAAGGACCCTTTAAGATGCAACTCCCGATCGGAACAACGGCCATAAAACTACTTCACTCAATGTAGAACCCCGAACTCCATATCATGCATTCGTTGGAAGAATGCCTATGAGCTACTAGATGAACCCACCTACTAATTTCCGAAAGTTTCCAGTTATGCAATCAGGTGTTGGGGATACAGGGGAAGCATCGTCCACTCAACTCTAATCCTACATCCAGCTGTATCCATTCTTCAACACATAACCAGTTATTTTCGGAAACCGTCTACCTCGGACCTTCGAAACGCATCTACTATACAAGCTATGGGAATACTCCCGAACTACCTCCCCAATACTGGGTGACGTCGGGGTTATCTTGCCACTAACCGCATAGGAGAGTTTTCGATGTCGGCCGTCTTAAGTATTCCAGAACTGCCGCGATATATTTGTGGCAACAACACCTCGGAGATCAACTCCCCGGGACACTGCCACAACCCCTAAATGACAGGAGGCATCGAGAACGATGTTCTCGTCACAAAGACATCGGAACAATCCAAACAATACTCGCGAGATTCCTAAAAAAAATTGGTGAATTTTTGAGAGTAGAAGAGACAAGAGTAATCGTCAAGAGTCCTCACCTGAGTGAAAAGAGATGAGGAGCAAAAGAAATCCTACTCTCCGATATATATATATATAGGACTCAAAACATTTTAAGTGTGTGCCTAGACTCAACCGTCAACGATTCGATCAATCAGTGGGGGCTTCTAGGTCGGAGAAGGCTCTGAATACCAACTTGTAATACCCAGAATGGGACTATACCTCCTACGTGTTGAGGCATGACTTAAAGGTATAAGCCCATTCTGGAATGATCTCAAGTTCGGTATCTTTGCACGACTCATGTAAAAATAGGGATGAAATTGCAAAAGGAGATAGTTGGCTTACACTCGCCACATCACACAATACATTACATAGCAAAACATCATCCAAAACATCACAACCCGACTACGGTTGAAGATCCAAATGAAAGATACCAAATACATAAAGCCACAGGTTCGGATCGCCCCTAGTAGAAACCACTACTGATCATCAGGATAGTGCACATAGTAACGGCTACGTTCCTCATCGTACTCCCAGTATAGCTCTGTGCCGTCACCTCAGTAGTTCACCATGGTACCTGCATCTGGTGTGGTGTAGAATTTGTGAGCCACAGAGGGCTCAGCAATCCTGTTCCCGGGTAGATAAACTATCTAAGCCTTGGGTGTGGAACAAGGCTGAAGAAAGAATAAAAGGTTGTAGCTGCACTAGCACAAGCTTACGTAATAAGTGCGAGAAGAGAAGTGCCACGAGCGATAAAGTGATCATGAAGTGATCCTAACTAAGCACGGCAATCATAACCCCACCGTGTTCACTTCCCGAACCCCTTTCGAAAAATGACCGTCACGGTACTCACGCTGGTAGTGTGTTCTGAACATGGTGTCAAGTTTTCTACAACCGAATATTAACAAATTCCCATCTGCCACATAACCGCGGGCACGGCTTTCGAAAGTTCAAAACCCTGCAGGGGTGTTCCAACTTGGCCCATTACAAGCCCACGATCCGCGGAGTCGCAACTCCAAGGTGGGAAGGCTCGAGTATTCTCGGAATCCCGTGCTCAAGATACTCCGACTAAGGTAAGTCTAATCCAGCAAATCCTCCCGGCGTGCCGACACCCTGACAGTAGCCGCGCGTATCTAGTCTCAGGCCACGACTGGATGAGCGAAGCGTACAGGTACCAGATACCCCAAGTTGCCAAGGGACGGACCCGCACAGTGCTCTAGTTTGGACCAACACTCATGTGGAGCACTGGCCCGGGGGGGTTGATTAATAAAAGGGGATAGCTAGTCCCTATGCAAGTTTTAGTTATTAGGCAAATGGAGTACCAATGTTGGGACTTGCTGGAAAAGACTTACGCTAAGCGGTTTATCGAGGGGGTCCCATAACCCCAACCGTGTGAGGAACGCATAATCAAGGAACATAACACCGGTTTATACGGTTCCTAGGGCGGCATGAGTGGAACAAATCACCAAGCAAGAGGCTTAGCCTTCCACCCATTACCAATATATAGATGATTTCATTAAAGAGTTATATAGTGTGATATCCCAACAAGCTTCGACATGAAGCAAGAATCTTCAAATCTTCTCTTGCAACTAGCAATGCTATAAGAGGGGCTGAGCGAAGCCTACGTAGCCAAACAAAGGTTTGCATAGGTTGGGTGGTTAGACAGATTCATGGTTACAATAGGAGGCTGACAGGAAAACATGGACATCGAGGCAATAAGCTAAAGAGCGAGAATTCTAGCAATAGGCAAAGATGGTAATGATATCTGGGTCAGGTCATCTTGCCCGTCGAGTCGTCGATGGGATCGTAAGACGGCTCCTCGTTCTCAACCTCGGTAGTAACCTCGTTCTCGTACTCGGTCTCGGCTTCCGGCTCTACTCAACACAGGAACACACGAGGCACGAAATCAAACAAGGTGCAATGCACAATCTACAGGATGCATGTATGATGCACTTAGGATGCACAGCAGATGCACTTAGGATGCATTACATGACAACATAGGAAGCATAGAGAAACAGCACAAGAAACATGACAATATGCTCAAGCAAGTAGGATGCAAGACAAGTCTATTTAGGAAGCAAAACATGGCAGGATAGGAAGCACAGAGAAACAACACAAGAAACAACAGGTTTAAATGAGGCCGGAAACTACTTAAGACAAAATCGGTAAGTCCTCATAACCATAGTTTGAAATTAGACCAGATCTGATCAAACCTTAAGTTAAAGTTGTTAAATAGCAAGTTAACATGCACCATGACAATCTACACGAAATTCTAGTCAAGTTTCATATAAAGTTTGTTTAAAACGGAGCTACGGTCTAGAAGATATGATCAACACAAGATAGGCATGGCAACGGTGCAAAATGCACCCAAACATCAAGCAAAAATACTCCAAACATGTTAACAAGATGATATTATGAATCTACATGCAAAATCACACAAGTTTCATGTAGGGCACGCTCAAAACGGAGCAACGGACTAAAAGATACACCCGAAACAAGAAACAAAGCAAAGCTGAAATTAATAGCCACATAGCAACTTTGGAGCAAGAAATATATACTCTACAACACTCAAACATGGTGACAAGAAGAATGGACATGAAGTAGACATATCCTACAGCAAACAACTCCATTGGAGCAACTCCATAGGAGGAATGGATCAATAGCAACAAGCTACAACATTTTGATCATGACAATAAAAACCTGACAGTAATATTCTATAGCAACTTGGGAGCAAGAATTAAATATGCTACAGCAACCCAAATGAGCAAGTAAGGGCATGTATGTATAGACAACAACATATACAACAAGGAATGATCAATGGCCACCCCAAAACTAACATGGATTTGCCTAGAACAACAAGCAAACATAGCATCAGGATATTACAGATTCCAGACTTAGTGAAATTTCACTAAGTGTTAAAACAGTAACATTATCATGGCATGTTTGCGAGCATGTTTAAGTCATCTCAAAGCATATCATGGCAAGTGGTTTTCACCACAGCAAAGAACACATGATGGGGAATCTAAAACATATGAGCATGCGACATGGGGGCAAACACAACAATAGCAACGAGCTCCTCAACTAGGCATCTCGTAACAAGTTACAAAACCTAACAGCCACATGCACTATTGCAACAGAGATAAACATGGCAATATGAACTCTAACATGCATGCTATGGCAACCAACATGTAGAGCATCTCATGATGAACATTTTGACATATCACATGCTTCGTTTGGATAAACATGCACCAAGTTATCACATCTCAAACATGGCATGAAAATAACAAGTAGCCGCAGTTTATATCATATAGCACTCTTGTCATGAAGATTAAGACATCTAGATGGACTCAAACATGCATGACACAATGGAACAAAACGTAGTAAATGTCACCACGATCATTTTGACATATCATTTGCACAAAACGGATAAGCACAGTAAAAGTTATTGCCATCACAAGAATGCATCAGACAACAAAATAAACAACAAAAGACTTAGGGAAATATCAACCTCGGAGTCAACGCGGGTCAACGGGTCGGGCGCGGAGCGGGTCCGCGGATCGGGCGCCGGGAACCCGCTAGGGTTCAGATTGGATCAAGATCGGGAGATTCCCGCGGCGGCGACCGGACTGGTAACGGCGGCGGGCGGCGCCTCGGCCCTCCGGCGAGGGGCGGCGGAGGACGGGCGGCAGAGCACGGCCCGGCGGCGGAGACTGCGAGGGCCGGCGGCGAGCTCTTGAAGCCCAGGCGGAGCGGCGGAAGGTGGCCGGCGGCGGGGTCCGTGGTGCGACGGCGGTCGGTGCGGCCGGTGCCGGCGAGCGCGGCGGCCGGCGGCGGCCGGGAGCGAAGCGGCGTGGCGGATCGGCGGCTGTGAGCGGGCGACGGCGCGCCGGGCCGGGAGGGCCGGAGTTGGGCATGCGGGCCCGCGCGGCGGCTGAGGCGGACTGCTGGCGCGGCGGGTGTGTCCGGTGGCGGGCGGACACGTCCGCCCGGCACGGTTTTCGAGGCGAGGCTGGAGGAGGAAGGAGACTAGGGTTTTTGGGCAAAAAAAATGGGCATGGGGACGTTTATATAGGCACAAGGAGCTAGGAGACTCCAAATGGGGAGCGGTTTTCGGCCACGCGATTACAATTCGACGACCGAGATGATGGGAAGGGTTGTGCTGGGTTGGTGGGCTGTTGTGGAGGGGGTCTTGGGCCTCAAAGAAGAGGCTCTTTTAGCCCACTAGGTTAACCGTTGGAGTACCAAACGAACTCCAAACGCGACGAAACTTGACAGGCGGCTTACACGTACCAAAACAACATCGCACGACAAGTCTCACGCCATTCCGAAAATGTTACACGGCCACACACGAAAGGACTCGGGGATGCCACGGGCACGTGTGAGAGCGTCGAAACTCGAAACGGACAACGGGAAGAGACGAGTGGGGCCGGATGCAAATGACAACACAAATGCAATGCAATGCACATGACAACATGACATGGATGAAATGCACACACGCACACGACAAAACAACGAAACCCGAAAAGACGAAGAACCCGGAATGGAACTGATGAAGCCAAAGTTTATATATTGCCATATTGGGAAAGTGTTACATCTGGGGCATTACAATAAACCCACTATTCATCGGATCTCGACATACACACCGCAAAAAGAATTACATCGAATAGATCTCCAAGAACATCGAGGAGTACTTTGTATTGAGAACCAAAGAGAGAGAAGAAGCCATCTAGCTAATAACTATGGACCCGAAGGTCTGTGGTAAACTACTCACACATCATCGAAGAGGGTATGGTGTTGATGTAGAAGCCCTCCATGATCGAACCCCCCTCCGGCGAAGCGTGGAAAAAGGCCCCAAGATGGGATCTCACGGGTACAGAAGGTTGCGGAGGTGGAAAAGTGGTTTCGTGGCTCCCCTGGATGTTTTCAGGGTATAAGAGTATATATATAGGCAAAAGAAGTAGGTTGGTGGAGCTACGAGGGGCCCACGAGGGTGGGGGGGCTGGGCACGCCCTCCTGCCTCGTAGCCGCCTCGTTGCTTACTTGACTTCTACTCCAAGTCTCCTGGATTGCGTTTGTTCCAAGAAAGATCCTCGCGAAGGTTTCGTTCCGTTTGGACTCCGTTTGATATTCCTTTTCTGCAAAACACTGAAATAGGCAAAAAAAAATAGCAACTGGCACTGGGCATCCGGTTAATAGGTTAGTCCCTAAAATAATATAAAAGTGTATATTAAAGCCCACTAAACATCCAAAATAGATAATATAATAGCACAGAACAATCAAAAATTATAGATACGTTGGAGACGTATCAGCTATCAAACGTCACAACGTAACTGGGTGGTCATAAAGATGCTCTACAGGTGTTTCCGAAGGTGTTTGTGGTGTTGGCATAGATCGAGAATAGGATTTGGCACTCCGAGTGTGGGAGAGGTATGTCTGGGCCCTCTCGGTAATACTCATCATAATAATCCTTGCAAGCGAATGACTAATGAGTTAGTCACGAGATGATGTATTACGGAATGAGTAAAGAGACTTGCCGATAACGAGATTGAACTAGGTATGATGATGTCGACGATCGAATCTCGGACAAGTAACATACCGATGACAAAGGGAACAACGTATATTGTTATGCGGTTTGACCGATAAAGATCTTCGTAGAATATGTAGGAGCCACTATGAGCATCCAGGTTCCGCTATTGGTTATTGATCGAAGATGTGTCTCGGTCATGTCTACATAGTTCTCGAACCCGTAGGGTCCGCACGCTTAAACGTTCGATGATGATTCGTATTATGAGTTATGTGTTTTTGATGACCGAAGATTGTTCGGAGTCCCGGATGAGATCACGGACATGACGGGGAGTCTCAAAATGGTCGAGGCATAAAGAATGATGTATTGGAGGATGTTATTCGGACACCGGATGAGCTCCGGGGGTTGCCGGATAAATATCGGAGTGTCGGGGGGTTATCAGAACCCCAAGGGGAACTAATGAGCCTTAGTGGGCTTTAGGGGAGAGAGAGGAGAAGCCACAAGGGCCGGCCGCGCACCCCCCATGGGCCTAGTCCGAATTGGACTAGGGGAAGGGGCGGCGCCCCCTCTTTCCTTTTCCTCTCCCTCTCCTTCCTTCCCCCTCTCTTCCTTTTGGTGGAAACCTACGAGGACTAGGAGTCCTAGTAGGAATCCCCATTTGGGGGCGCCCTAGGGGCCGGCCGGCCCTCCCCTCCTCCCTCCTTTATATATGTGGGGAGGGGGCACCCTAGAACAGACAAGCCAATCTTTTAGCCGTGTGCGGTGCCCCCCTCCACAGTTACACACCTCGGTCATATCGTTGCAGTGCTTAGGCGAAGCCCTGCGCTGGTAACTTCATCATCACCGTCACCACACCGTCGTGCTGACGAAACTCTCCCTCATCCTCAACCGGATCAAGAGCTCGAGGGATGTCATCGTGCTAAACATGTGCTGAACACAGAGGTGTCGTACGTTCGGTACTTGGATCGGTTGGATCGTGAATCGTTCGACTACATCAACCGTGTTACTAAACGCTTCTGCTTTCGGTCTACAAGGGTACATGGACACACTCTCCCCGCTCGTTGCTATGCTTCTCCTAGATAGATCTTGCATGATCGTAGGATTTTTTTTTTTTTGAAATACTACGTTCCCCAACAGGTTTTGCATTGTACCTTGCTAATAAATTAGATTTTCAGTAAATTATTGATGACTTGCATACATAAGGTAAATGATACATGTTGCCAGGACGGTCGGATTGACTGGGTCTTTCACCCGTTGAAATATCGTGGATGTCGCTTAGGGGGGGTGAATAGTCGCTTTACAATCATTACGGTTTAGGCTTGAACAAATGCAGAATAAAACTAGCATTTAATTTGCCAAGCACAAAACCTAAAACAACTAGGCTCACTTATGTGCACCAACAACTTATGCTAAGCAAGATAAACAACTAAGTGATAGCAACATATATAACAAGGAACAATATGGCTATCACAAAGTAAAGTGCATAAGTAAATGGCTCGGGTAAGAGATAACTGAGGCACGCGGAGACGATGATGTATCTCAAAGTTCACACCCTGGCAGATGCTAATTTCCGTTTGGAGCGATGTGGAGGCACAATGCTACATAAGAAGCCACTAGGGCCACCGTAATCTCCTCACGCCCTCGCACAATGCAAGATGCCATAATTCCACTAAGGGACCCTTGAGGGCAGTCACCGAACCCATATGGCAACCCTTGGGGGCGGTCACCGAACCCGTCAAATTGCTCGGGGCGATCTCCATAACCTAATTGGAGACCCCGACGCTTTCCCGGAGCGTTACACCACAATGATTGTGTTTCAAACACCACCAACCGTCCAGGGCGCCCAAGCACCCAAGAGGAACAAACTCTAGGGTATCAAGAACCCAAGAGTAATAAGCTTCTCAACTTGTAACTTCCAAGTATCACCGTGGAGAACTCAAACCGATGCACCAAATGCAATGGCAAGGGCACACAAAGTGCCCAAGTCCTTCTCGCCCAAATCCCACCACAACAATTAATGCTATGGAGGAAAATGAGAGGAAGAACGAAGAAGAGAACACAAATAACTCCAAGATCTAGATTCAAAGGGTTTCCCTCACATATAGAAGCAAGTGATTGGTGAAAACATAGATCTAGATCTCCTGTCTTTTTCCTCTCAAGAACTAACAAGAATCATTGGAGGGATTGGGAGATAGCAAGCTCGAAGAAGGTCAACAATGGGGGGAGAACACGAGCTAAAGGGATAAGGTTTAATGGGGAAGAATACCCCCTTTTATAGGTGAAAAAAATCCAATCGTTATGCGCTCAGCCCGCACACGAGCGGTACTACCGCTCGGGCGGTAGTAACATGAAAATAGAACAACGACTATGAACCTCGGGGGCGGTAGTGCCGTCGGAGTGGTACTACCGCTCATCCTAGTACCAGCGGTACTACCGCGATAGAAGCAGAACACGGGTGCAGAGGAGGCAGTGCAGAGCAGAGCATGATGGCAGGACTTCAGTAGCGGTACTACCGCCCTCCCGGGGCTGTACTATTGCTTATAGGTGGTACTACCGCTTATAGGTGGTACTACCACTTATAGGCGGTACTGCCGCACTTCACTGTTGTCCTACTACTGCTAAACCCGACACGGAAAATAGAATTCCCAAAATAAGCAGCGGTAAGCGGTACTACCGCCCGACAGGAACAGTACTACCGCTTACAAGCGGTACTACCGCTGCCCAGAGCGGTACTACCGCAGGGGTGCGTCAAGCAAGCTCCAAGCAAAGCACATGCAACAAGAAAACCAGAATTGTCATAACTTCTGCATATGAGCTCCAAATTGAGCAAACTCAAGCTTGTTGGATAGATGATGACGAGTAGCATCCAAACATCGACATAGAAGAACCAGCATAAACTCCAACATCGAAAACATCATAGAAGATGCAAGTGAACTTCATTTTCGATGAACTCGAGCTTGTCATGAGGATGAGGAAGAGCTCCAAATCTCACAAGGAGAAAATACAAACAAGAATCAAGAAAAATGATTCAAGGATGCAATGGTTTGAGCTCTCTACAAATGATACGATCAAGCTACTCACTAGAGAGCCCCCCTTGATAGTACGACAATCGATCCTATAACCCGGTCTCCCAACTACCACCATGAGACCAGTAAAATAGAAAACCTATCAAGAGCAAACCTTTGCCTTGCGCATAATCCACTTGAGCTAGATGATGATGATCTTGTGCTCCTCAAGATGGACCACCTTTCTTGATTGTGTTGGCTCGATGAAGACTAGTTTATTGCTCCCCCATACTCCACTATGGGTGAGACACTCTTCGGCACGTCTTCACAAGTCCATTATCACCACAATGGATGGCAAGCTTCAAGCACTTGATCTCTTCATGATGCTCCACTTGAACTTTGCACACCGCAATCTTGATGACGATCATCACTTGATGTCATCCTTTCCATGGGTTGTATGATATCTTACTCTTGACGCAAGCCCATGGAAACATACCTAACCCCACATAGAACTCTCACGTAGACCATGGGTTAGTACACAAAGCGTAATGGACAAGGCTTACCATACCATGGGAACACTTGATCCCTCTCGGTACATTTTGTATGCTTTATGTGTTGATCAACTTGATTCACTCTTGCCTTAGTCTTGATTAACCATGTATCATGACCAACCTTTATATAATTCCTTGAACAACACCTTGATCAACACATAAACTCTTTGAAACCAACATATGGACTTCAAGAAAAAACCTATGGACAAATCCTTCATATACAACTCAAGGCAACCATTAGTTCATAAAGATTGTCATCAATTAACAAAACCAAACATGGGGCCACCGCATGTTCTTTCACCCGTACTTTTCGTTGGCGATTTATCTTCCCTTTGGACCCAGACAAGCTCAAGGTAACGTCCTCATAGGAGCTTCATGTAGTTGCTTCTCTCTCAGACTCCTCCGAGGCTCCTCCCATCAGCGCTCACCGCCATGGACCTTCAACCAGAGCTCAGAACCAAAGCCATCTATGCCACCAAGCCCGAGGAAGGCGCCAAGACTACGAGGAGTGGCTCTAGGGTGTCCCCTGATCCAATTGTGGTGGGGCTTTGGCGGGTTAGATCTGCGGTCGACGGGCCCAAACAGCTAGTTTGGTGCTCCAAGATGAAGGTGAGCTATTTGGGGATTTTTCATGTTACATACATACGTTTGTTTGCTATTTTAGTATTTCCTTTCCAAACATGAAATTGATTCTCCAACGAAGAATCGTGATATGAAATTACATTTTCTATATATGGTTTTGCATTATACCTTGCTAATAAATTAGAGTTTCAGCAAAGTATTTACGATGTGGATATATAGTAAATGATACGTCCCGCCCAATTGATTTGATTGACCGGGTCTTCCGCCCACACTTTCCGCTAGGGATGCTTCCTCCCCGTGGACTCACACAAGCGCAAGATAACTTCCTCATGGAAGCCCTTATGTGGCTGCTCCTCTCTCATCGTCCTCCGGGGCTCTCCCCTGACACTCCCCATCCCTCCTCCCATTTGCGCTCACCGCCATGGACCTTGAATTGGAGCTCAGAACTAAATCCCTCTACACCGTCAAGCTTCAAAAAGGCACAAAGACTACGAGGAGTGGCACTAGGGTTTCCCTAATCCAATGGTGGTGGGGCTTCGGCGAGCTAGATTTTTTATCGACGAGCCCAAACGACAAGATCAATGCTCCAAAAGGAAGGTCAGAATGATTGAAGGATTTTTCATGTTACTTACATACGTCCGGTTGGCATGTTACAATCGTGTTTTCCACACATGCGCGCGCATGCACACACGACATGGTACAAAAGATTGCATACATGTTGCAAGTTGCTTATCCATGTTATGCACCATGTGTGCAATTACTTTTCTCAGCAATTTGTTGCGACAAAAAGGAAAAAAAAAGCATTGCATAAGTTTTTTCTCCTTTTTTCTTTCACATTCTTCACACACCATGAGGAATCATAATACTCCATCCGGTCCTTTTTACTCTGCATATTAGATGTGTATGAAGTCAAACTTTGCTAAGTATGACCAAATTTACATTTAAAAAATATTAACATCTATAGTACCTAATAAATATAACATGAAAACATGTTCCAAGATGGATCTAATGATATTGGTGTTGTTATATGTGAATGCTATTAATCTTTTGTATAAATTTGATCAAATTTTGAAGAGTTTGACTTCAGACAAATCTAACATGCAAAGTAAAAAAGGACCGGCAAGAATGCTACCTACGACACTTGGGCGGTAGAGATATCCCGACCATCGGCGCTCCCGTTGCACGACCGACGCCTAGCATGACCCTCATCACAAAAATCACACAACACATTACATGCGTCTCTTTTGCAACCCGCTTCCCTTGTTTTCCTGCATGCACATCCATCCGTCTAGATTAGTATCAGACCTCCACATCTGGTCAGTCAAAGCTCTATCCTCTTCTCTCCCCGCCGATGCTGCGCAAAAATGCTTAACGCAACTGCTGCTCCCTCTTGCTGCTTTCCATCGCGAAGCAGCGAAAGTAGGGAGCCGTTTCCCACTAATCGCAGGGTAAAAACTACTACTGTACTAATAATCAACATTAACTCTTCCCTCGAAATAAGTCTCCTCCACCATATAAAACACCATTCACAACGACCATATATCTATCCATGCAACACACAGCAGCAGTACAAAAATACAAACTTTCAAAATAACTCTTCTCATTTAGAGCTGAGAAAACAAACAAACAAAATTGGGGCGAGTACAGCTTTTGCCAATTAGTAGAGTCGAGTTGGAGCAGAGAGAGCCAGCCCACCACTGGCAACGGAATCATCCTCTCCTCCCTCCCCACCCCACCTTCTTCTTCGCCTTCTCCTTGGTCAAACCGCCTTTCGCTCTTCTCTATCCCCCTTAAAAAAAGTGGAGAACCAACCCAGGGGCTGCCTGGGAATCGAGGCGGGGCACATCCTCAATCTCTCCCTTTCTCTCCCCCTCTCTCCTCTGGTTCTTTCGGCGTGTTCCTCGTTTCCCGGGGGCGAGGGAGTTCTTCTTGGCCAGTGGAGTCGGTCCAGACCTACCCTCGTCCGTCTGCGCCCGGCAAGATCTTTGTTTCCCCCCGTTTGCGGCGGCTCCTCCCTCCCTTCTTGGTTGGTGGGAGGGGAAAAAAGGATCGAGACGGCCAGAGCCCTTCCCGAAATTCACCACTCTCTGCAGGGAAATTTTAGGTCGTCCTGTTTCGCCAGAATCGTTTCTTCTCCGTCACCGGCGGGAGCACATGATCTGAACCCCTCCGCGCCACTCCGTCCATCCGCCTTCTGTTTCGGGGGAGGAGAACAAGGATCAATCGTCCGGTATCGGAGGTACCGCCCACCTTAGGAGGTGCCGATTGGGCATTTCTTCCTTTTCTGTCTGTCTGCCTTTATTTCGCCGGGTTTGTTTTGTCTACTTATTATCGCTTGGGTCCGTGCGGCTGATTCGGCACCGAAATTGCTTGTCCGGGAGTTGTTGATGATTACTGAGACGGGTTGCCTGTAAAGTTTGCATCTTGGTTTGAAATTTTTACCCATTTCAGTCATAAACTTCTGCCCCCTGTTTTTCTCAACAGAAAAAAGGTTCTTATTTCAGTTATGGAATCTTTCCATTTCGCGTCGAAATTGCATCTTGGGAATTCATATACATGGATTCAGTTCGTCACAAGCAGTGGACTGGATTCTCCATTTCATATGAAAATAACTGTCCTCTGTTTTCTTGTGCATCGATTCAGAACCTATGCCTGTAAAATTTACACCATTTCCGTATGAGTTCAGTGGTTTAATGAGGGTTTCAGTTTCCCTGAATTTGTTTGTTCATCTCTACCTGTTGCCATGATGTAGCCCAGTAGAGAATGGAATTATGCTGGTATGTGTATTGTGTACTGCCCATTTATGATTGGTTGCCTTTATGTCATAGCACCTGCATAATTTGATGTGCTTAGTGATTCTGATCAGCATTTATTGTAAGTTGTACTGTCCTGAAAAGGAAGCTTTTGCTTAATTTCACAGCCAAGCATCCAATGTTTTGACAGTACTAATGTGGTGCACCTTGTTGTTTCAGCTGAGGAAGATTTCTTGCTCACATGGCCGGCACCAGCGATCGTGGATCCCTTATGGAGGACTGGATGGCCATGCCCCCGACACCCAGCCCGAGAACGCTCATGTCAAGCTTCTTGAATGAAGATTTCAGCTCTGGTCAATTCTCCAATTTTTTCGGTGAACATGTGAGCAACAAGCCCCATGATCAATCAGAGAAGAGAGGAGAGCTTATGGATTTGAGTGAGCAAGTGCCTGCTCAGTCAGCTACAGCTACACCCCAAAAGGATTTTTCCCTGCAACCAAATTCGTTCAATGCTAATCAGAAATCAAACCCACAGGGATCTCTAGCCGAGCGCAGGGCTTCGAGAGCTGGTTTCAGTATCCCCAAGATTGATACATCTCGCGTGGGTTCATCCACAGTTATTCGATCACCCATAGCAATTCCACCTGGTCTTAGTCCAACTACTCTTCTTGAGTCACCGGTTTTTCTCTACAATGCTATGGTATGCCATCTTCTCATAACTTGTTTTCTATTGTGCTATGCCACCAATGATTACTTCCTCCGTCCGGGATTAATAGGCCGGAGGGCAACGGAAGCCTGTCCGTTCACAAGGCTGCTGGACGTGGGCGTTCGCTCTTCCCTTGATTCCCGTCAGTGCCGTTTCAGATTTCGATACAATTAATCGTGTGTACGTGGGGATAAAAACGGATCAGCGTACAAAACGGAAGTACCTATTAATTGAAGTTGTGGTAAACTATACTTTGAGTTAGCAATTACCAATAAACGCATGAAAGTTCCATTTACCAGACATTTAGTTTTCCTGAAGTATATTAAGAACATTTATCATTGCCTTGTTTTTGCAGAAAACATTCGATGTGCTGTAGCACATGGTTTTGTTAGTATGGAGACCTGTGATTACAATGTTATTTAATTCACAATATTGCTGTCCAAAAAATGATCTCTGTTTAGAAATTTACAAAGTTGTAAATTTGGTTCTATGTTTTGACTTCAAAATTCGATAATCATAATTTAACACTCACAAATGTTCAAATACATGTGTGCTCACCACATGATATTCGCTATGTGAATGTGTCTGAAATGGTTATGATCTGTTACAGGCACAGCCTTCTCCAACCACTGGCAAACTGTTCGTTGCTTCAGAGGCTAACTCAACAATGCCACCAGATAGCACGTTTAGTAATGATGTTTTCTCCTTCCAACCCCACTCTGGGCCAACAAGTTACTCAAATGTGGAAAAGGTAATGTCCTTGACTGTAAGCACTTATTGTTTGCCTTCTACTGTTCACTCCTTTTTATTGCCCCACTTTTCTATGCATTTATATGCCTGTCTTTTAATGTTATACAGGATTACAATGTTAGCCACCAAAACCAGTCGTTGTCAAATATTCATCAGCAGGGATCCAGTCTTCGGTCAAGCTTTACTGCAGTCAAGGACAGTGCCGATGAAACAATTGTTAAACCGAAGACGTCTGACTCTGTGTTCAGTGATAATCACTCTTCTGAAGAACAGGAAGATGACGAGGGAGACCAAAATGAAGAATACTCTTCTGCCACAAATAGCAACCCAGCTGAAGATGGATATAACTGGAGAAAATACGGACAGAAGCAAGTTAAGAGCAGCGAGTATCCAAGGAGCTATTACAAATGCACACACCCAGATTGCCCTGTCAAGAAAAAGGTGGAACGCTCTCAAGATGGTCAGATAACAGAGATAGTCTACAAGAGTTCTCACAATCACCCTTTGCCGCCTCCAAACCGCCGTTCAGGTATCCCTTCGTTGCAAATCAATGATCCACAAGTCCATGTTCTAGAGAAACCTGGTTCGCACACAGGGCTCAACACTGCATCTATGTGGGAAAATGGTAAAAGTGAGTGCATTCAAGACATGCAAGGTGTCGAGGGAAGACCAGCTGCTGGCCCTCCTGTATCTGCATATGGTGATACATCTATCATGGAGTCCCAAGATGTAGCTGATGTCTCGTCAACGCTGTCCAATGAGATTGATAGAGCAACACAAGGCACCATTTCTTTAGACTGTGATGGGGGTGAAGATGAGACTGAATCCAAAAGAAGGTTAGCGTCACCCTCCATTTAACCACTTAACACATGCATGATGATATTTTTATTTATTGATGAGCCTGGTTATTTTTCAGGAAACTGGATGCTTTAGCTACTGTTACTATTCCTACTGCGACCACCACCAGTTCAATTGACATGGTGGCTGCAGCATCAAGAGCTGTCCGGGAGCCTCGTGTTGTTGTTCAGACAACAAGCGAGGTTGACATCCTTGACGATGGTTATCGCTGGCGCAAGTATGGTCAGAAGGTTGTTAAAGGAAACCCAAATCCAAGGTGAGCCCAATGGCGTTTATGTTTTTTAACTCAAAAATTGATCATTTTGTGTAATGTTTGAGACTCCTGGTATTCATTCATCCTGAAATGTAACACCATCTTATTTACCTGCAGGAGCTACTACAAATGTACGCACCAGGGCTGTTCAGTGCGCAAGCATGTGGAGAGAGCGTCGCACGATCTGAAATCCGTGATCACGACATACGAGGGAAAGCACAACCATGAAGTTCCAGCAGCCAGAAATAGCGGGAACTCGAGCTCCGGTTCCGGCAGTGCTCCAGCATCCGCGCCGCAGGCCAATCTCTCGCACCGCAGGCAAGAACAAGCGCAAGGCAGCTATCCTCAGTTTGGCGGCGCGACTCCATTCGGTTCCTTCGGCCTCCCGCCGAGAGGCCATCTGGGGGCGGCAAGCAATTTCCACTTCGGGATGGCTCCTCCAGGCATGTCGATGCCGATGCCCGCTGCTCGCCATCCATCGATGATGCAGGGCTACCCGGGCCTCATGATGCAGGAAGGACAGATGAAGCCGGAGCCAGACCAGCAGTCTGGGTTTGCGGCGTCAAATGGGGCGGCGGCGGCTTACCAGCAGATGATGGGCAGACCCCCCTTTGGCCCCCAGATGTAAATAATAGGATGCAAAGAAAGGAAAGATAGATGTGCTCCGGCTTGCCTGTATACATGGTAGAATTGCTACAGCATCCATAGCTTCGTTCTAGTTCTTCTTGGTCACTCCATTTTTTTCAAAAAAAAAAAAAAAAACTTGTGGGCATTTTTTGTAAGCAAAGAATGCAGAGGACGGTTCTCATATCTTTCAGTTGTTTGGAATCAGAAAAGAAAAGGGATGGCTTCTATGACAATTGGGAATTGGTTAAATCAATCAAAACCCCTCATGTTTTGAGGGTTAGCAGCAGCTCGTATGGTTGTCAAGTGCTACTATATTCCACCTGGTGCTTTTTTGTACTCCCTCCGTTCCAAAATACAGTAAGTATCGTGGTTTTAGTTCAAACAGTTCTGAATTTGAAATAAAACCATGACACTTATTTTGAAACAGATGGAGTAGTTTTTTTTTTTGAGAAAAAAGACGGGTGGGTGGGTCGACGGCAACAAGCGTGAAGAGGACTGAAACATGAAACATCCCTAGACAGATAGTCGCTCCTTGTTTCTTTTATGTTGGACCGGCTTAACTTATGAACGTTCCCTAGGGAGCATGGCAAATGCGAACGTTTTTTATGGGAATTTGTGTTGGTCGAGAATGACAAATTTAGTTAGCAGGCATGTCTAATCTGACTTAGTTCAGTCTTTTGTCAGGATTTGTTGTGCTTGCTAACTAAATTTGCCACCCCGACAATATAAATTGCCATAAAAAATGTTCTATTTGCCATCCTTTTCCAGCACCGTTTATCTTTGAGAAAACTATGTTTTTGGTCTCTCAAGTCTTCAAAAGTACTTGGGCCTTCAAGATTTTTCGGTATATATTTGATCCTTCAAGTCTCAAAACCGGATAAGTTTGGTCAAAGATCAGATTTTAAGCACGCTGACTGATAACCTTTGACCAGGTTTGATTGATGAACAACAAATTCAAAAAGAATGCAAAAAAAAAAAACTCTGAAATATTGTGGCGACAAAGATGCTCGGGTGCGTCAAAATTTGTGTGGTGTTTCGATATCCGGGGAGCTCGTGGCAAAATAATAATAATTCCGCCCCACAAAATAAAAGCCAAATTTTTTTGCTAGAGCTTCTCAGGTGTTATTTGACCACAAAAATTTACACGCACCAAGCGCACCCAAGTATGTTCGTTTTCACAAAATTTCAGTTTTTTTTTAAAATTTGTTTGCTTTTTTCAATTTACTGTTAATCGGTCAAACCCGGTCAAACGTGCTCAAACCCCGTCAACGTGCTCAAAATTTGGTTTTGGACCAAACTCGTCTTGTTTTGAGACTTGAAGGACCAAATATATACCAGAAATTCTCGAGAGACCAAATCTATACTTTTGAGGAACTTAAGGGACCAAAAACATACTTTTCTCTTTATCTTTTGACAAGGCTAAAAGAATACCCAACTAGTTTGAAGTTATGAATTTTTGTGTTGGGGTAAGCTGTTCGATGCATGAGAGCTTCTAGTTTGAAAGCTTGAAGAAAGCCGGCATATGATCAGCTCAGGTAGATAGTGTTGGTGGTAGCACTGACAAGTGGAGCAGCAGTTTTGGGTTTGGTAGCTTCCCGCGCTAACAGATTTGCAGTCCAGGCCGGGCGCCCGTTCAGCACGCCGGGCCCCTGGTGACGGAGCCTTCGAAGACGACGACTTCGTCGCCGGCGGCCACGCCGTGCCACTCGAACGACCGCGCCTCGTCCATCACGCTCTGCCCGTGTATGAAGAAGTAGCCGCCGCCCGGGGGCAGCGGGAAGGACCCGGACCCGCCGGACGCCGCGCCCCGCTCCAGCTCCCCGCGCAGCGCCGACACCGCCCCGCGCGCGCGCACCGCCACCTCCACCCGCCCCGCGCCGCACCGCGACACCACCGTCACCCGCAGCGGCGCGCCGGCGCCGTCCCGCCGGGCCTTCGCCGGCCTCCTGATGCGTTCCTTCCTCTCCTTCTGGCGCGGCCGCCTGTCGCTGTCGTCGGCGGCGCCGTCGAGGGCGACGTGGATGACGGAGCCCTCCGCGACGCCGTACCGCTCGGTGACGCCGGCGGCCCCGCCGGCGTCGTCGTCGTCCACGAGCGCGGCGCCGCCGTGGAAGAGGGACAGTGCGGCGGCGGGCCAGCCGTTGCGCCCCTGGAGCTTGTGCTTGATGTCCAGGACGGTGTCGAAGAAGCCCACCTCCATCTTGAAGGGCGGCTCCCCCGACGACGAGCACACGAAGGTCACGTCCATGGCCGCCCACCCAGAGGCAACGATGGCATGACATGGCATTTATACCATGGATGAGAATGCACTGCGTGTGAACATTGGATCTGTCTGTTGCCAATGCCAACCAGCATGAATTTTCAGTGAGCATCCATCCATCCATCCATGATGCATGATCACGATTCCTCAAACTGCTGGTAATCACGCAGAGAGCTGAGGGTACTTCAGACTTGATGCATGATCGAGATTCCTCAACCTGCTGGTAATCACGCAGAATGAGGCCATGTTCCCCATCAATCTCACAAAATTGGCATGCCGACTAGAGTGTTTGCGATAAGGAAGAAGCAGTTTTTATTCTTGATTGTTTATCATCATGTCTGCTACTTTGTGCAGGAGAACTTTGCTGGTGAAATGACAGACTAAATTCAGCATCAGAATTGCAAGGGAGGACTGCATTGCACCAATCAGTTGCACAAGGGGTCACAAATCACAGACCCCTTGCTAAACACTCTTCACTGGAAGTACATTATCTTCTAGGAGTAATGTTCAGCAAAAACAAACACTAGTTACTACGGAGTAGCACATAACATCTCCAGGTCACATGTGTCATCAGAGAATTCATCCAATTTGCTCGGAATTTCATCAAAGAAAATCCACAGGTAGATTTAGGAGACTGGACTGTACACAGCAAGTTGGTTAAATAAGCTGTCAAGTTACACATGATCTCATAATCAGACTAGCTATCTCAGTGATCTAACAAAAAAAGTGCCGCGATAAGGAATGTCGAGTAGTGAATCACAGACACAGCAAAGACCAAGATACAAAATCAAGATACTGCCTATGTCGAACAGCTCGCACGGTTCCGCGTCATCTCAGATTTTACTCCTGTATCTTACCACCTTCGCCAGCGTCTCCTGAGCCGCCAATGTCTGGGCATGGTCGTGGCCAAGCATGACCGTCCTGATGCTGATGCAGGTCCTGCACAGCTCCTCCCCGCTGTCGAACAACCCGCCTCGCACCAGCAGCTTCGCCCTCGTCTCGAGCAGCGTTGCTTTCAGCAGTGCCATCTCATGCCAGATGAACTCGTCAACATGGTTGTCCGCCCGCAGCTTCTTCTTCCAGCACAGCGATCCCTGCTTCAGGTCCTGTATCCGTGACGCGACCGACTTCTCCGCGTCCTCGAGGACGTTGGTGCACACCTTGAGCAACTCCAGTGCCGAGCCGCAGCGCGAGAATGTCATGAACGCTTGGATTGCCAGGGGCAGTGCTATCTTCTTGATGAAGAGCACCAGGTCGGCCGCCTTGAGTTGAACCACAGGAGGCTCTGATTTAAAGCCAAACAGAAGGAATGCACTAGCCCACATGTGGTCTGGGTAGATAGACATATTGCCAGTCCTTATGACACCAGATACCGCTGCGGATGCCGGTGCCAAACTGCCGCTGATCTTGCCGAACAGCTGCACGATCGGGTGAAACTGAATCCAGCAACCTGGACGCTGAGCTGTTTTTCGCGCCAAGCCAAGTTTTACTAGCAAGTGTGCCGACTCCACCTCAGCTTTCCTTGCCTGCGGCTGTAGAAAGCAGTGTGTGCCGCACAAGAGTGCTGCCTTAAGTGATTCACTCAACAACTGAATGCTATTGGCTTTTGTTGGCAGCTTGCTGGCCATGGCAGCTAGTAGGGTTGACGACATGGGCGATGGAGCTAGCCAAGAACCTACCGTGATCATCCTCAAGGCAAGGCTGCCTCCTTTCACCTGATCCATCAGTGCGAAGCAGAAAACCAGTACCTTGATCAGAAACAAATTGTTCTGCCATAAGTTGTCATCACCAGAACAGAGCACAATCATGTTCTCATTTAGCGACACCCGCTCAACAGCCTCAAAAAGAATACTAGGATCGATCATCAACTCAGACAACAGAGAACCAACAAGCCACAGCCCGAAGCTCACTCGCCCCAGCTGCTCATCGAATTTCTTCAGAACTTCTAGTTCCTCAGGAGGGTAATCCATCTTCTTTTTCCCCTTTATCAGGACCATGGCATCATGAAACGAGAGCTGCGGAAGATGAAGCGGTTCAAGGTTCATGAAATGCGGCAGCCGTGTTGTCACGATGACATGGCTTGCTCCAGTGTTTCTAGGTATGAAATCTTGCAGGTCCTTCCCTTCCCACCAATCCCTCTCGCTCTCGAGGTTATCGATTATGAGCAAGTAGGGCACATCCCTGAAAAGCTCTCTCTTCACCCTTTGAAAAGCATCCAACTCTTGCTCCTCAAAGCTCCTGATCCTGCCGTGCTCCCTCTCAGCCTCGGCGCTGATATCCAGTCCCAAATACCCCGACAAATTCAGGATGTTCTGTCTCAGGTACCTCGCCTCGCCTCCAATCCACAACACCATCTTGTACCGCTGTGAGTACCGGTACGCAAACTCCAATGCCAGCTCCGTCTTGCCAATGCCTGAAATGCCATTGATGCAGACCACATTGGCATTGCCATGATCCTTGCTGTTGCACCTGAATCTTGACTTCCTGAGCTTTGATCTCTGCTTCAGAAGACCGATCCCTTTCGCAGCCGACAGATCGATCGCTGGATCAACCGATGCCTCCAACATAGGCCGCTTGCACTTGTGCAACTCCAAGGTGCCAAACCTGCCACTGCTTGTCCTCACCCTGTCACTGTCCTCATCAGCAAATCCTCCATCTGACACACCACTGGAGACACAATTAGGCATGGTGCTGCCTCCTGGGCACTCCACATCTTCGACTTCCCCGGCGCAACCGAAGAGTGTTCCCTCGATCTCAGCAAGCTCTTTCTCCCTTCCAATGAAATGCCTGTTCCGCGGAAATGGAAAACCCTCAGTTCCTTCGCTCTCCTTTTCAGCAAATGTACCCCGGCCAAGTTTCGATTGCAGCACGGTGACCGCCCTCGACACACACCTCCTCCAGCTGCTCTCATCTGTCTCGAGCTTCAGCTCATGGCACCGCATCAGCCCCTCGAACGCTTCCATCCCCTCCTTATCTTCAGGCTTGCCATCAAACAGCCCGGCGATGTCCGACGCCCTGGTGTCGAACAAGATGGGCAGCAGGTTCCTCTTCTGAGCAAAGAACCGGATCTCCTCGAGGACGAAGGGGTTGAGGAAGCCAGACGTGGTGACCACCACGATGCCGAAGGCCGCCGAACAGATGATGCGGTCTGCAATCTCATGGCTGTGCGCGCCGGAGTACCTGGCCCGGTCGGCCGTGAACGAGGCGATCCCCTGCAGCTCAAGCTCTGCCTTGAGCCACCTGCAGAACCTGGTGAGGGCAGCCCCCTGGCCGTGGAAGCCGATGTAGACGTCGCAGCTCCGGAGCTTGCCGTTGGACATGGGCGAGGCGACGGCGCCCCGCGTGAGCGAGACGCGCGGCACCGGGAAGGAGAAGGACACCCGCGGCGCCGTCCCGCCGTCGGAGGACCGGCGGCGCGGGTCGGCGCCCTGGGACTGGGAGTCGTAGCCGCGCTCCGACGTCGGCGTGCGGGAGGCGCTCGTCGGCGCGTCCGTGTCCTCCGCGCGGAACCCGGCGCCGCCGCAGGACGCCGGCGAGGGCAGCGCGGGGGCCCGGGAGGCCCTGGCTTCTCGATGCGGCGCCGGCGGCGGAGGATTAGGAGGGGGAGGAGGCTCGGCGATCCGAGGGGAGATGTAGGGCGACTGCAGCGCGGAAACGAAGGCGGAGGACGGCGGCGAGGGCGAGCCGAGGTAGGGCGAGGCGGGGCTCGGCCAGTCGGAGGCGCCGGCATTGGTGGCGGTCTTGATGGTGAGGGACCTGGCGGCGGCGGGGATGTCGTCGTCCTTGGATTCGGGCGGCGCGTCAGGAAATGATGCGACTTTTTGTTGCTCTCCCCCTTCCATGGCCAACAAATTGATCAGTTGGAGATCTCAGTGCAAGAACTTCATAGGAATTCGGTCCTCGTTTTCCTGTCAGAAATCCACACAGAAAATACAGTAGGAGTCAAATTCCATCAGGAACGAAATGAACAGGTATGGATTCAGGGCAAGAGTATGCAGTCTAGAAAAAAAGGAAGAAACAAAACATGAACTTGCAAGAACCTCCAAACAAAATAGACATAGATTGAGTAAGTTAGTCACCAGCGAAGGCCTTCAAGAATCCAACGGCGCCATTAGCGTGGTGGCGGCAGACCTGCTCAGGCTCCAAGAACACCTGCCCCGGCCGACAGGAGAGGTTGTAGGGCCTTAAAAAAATGGTCAACTTTTGATACTGATCTTCCAAACCATGGAAGGATGGTAGTCCCCCCCTCCTATACCTCCCTATGATCTTGTCCCGGCTCCCAAGCAGCCAGTCAAGGAGATAGTACAGCTAAAGAAACTTTGGGAGTCGGTGGCCGTTTGAACTGTCAAGTACTCCTACTAGCGCTATCTGCCTTGGAAATGGAGACGGGGAGGTGGAGATGGCAAAAAGGAGCAGATCGGGTGGGGAGATGACATCAAAAGGCAGGCAGTGCCCCAGAAGATGAGAGCTGCCAAGGAAAGAAGACCAAGACCGGGTGCTGCAGCAACGCCAATGATGATGCTCGCTCGGAAGGGGAGTGGTGGCATGGTTTACAGTTTACATGGATTGTACCCTGTGCACAAGCAGGAAATATATTGAATGAAACGAGATGAAATGTAGTGCAGGGGGGAGTTGTTAATGGAGGAGTACCTAGTACTTGGATGCGTCTCATTAGAGTTTTCATTCACTGGCGGGATGGACCAGGACCATGGTACGTAGATTGATTATTAATGGCCTCTGCATCATACTGATACTGAGCCAGGGCAAATTCATGTTTTACCGGGGGTACGCCTGCTCCTGGCGCCCCGATAGCCCTACACCTTGCTGGTTAACTGGCCCCGACTATCGCAGATAGAGATCTGGTAATCACGGCGAGCACCGAGGCTTTCGTGATCCTCCAACGGAGGACAGGCGACTGCTCTCGGGGATCATGCATGAGCATGAGCACGAGATGCTCGTGACGGATTTTGGGCGGGGCCGGAGCGAGCAGGCCAGGCGAGGCGAGGCGGGAAATTCAGCATTGTACTGCGGTCTCCATTCAAGGCAAGGCCGGAGCAGGACGTCGACGGAGACGGACAACGGGACAACGAACCCGGCTCTGCCCCTGCCCCTGCCTGGTGCCTGCCTCCTCTCACATGCTCCGGCACATGTACCGCAGGCTGCAGAGATCGCACTGCCTTGTGAGATCGGCTCATGGATGGATGGGATTCTCTTCTCTGAACCTGAGATTGGTGCTAGGGTATCCTATTCCTATCCCTATCCCTTCCCTTGGGGCTTGTCCTTCCACACGGAGCCAGGTTGAAATCCAGCAACGAGCCCGAGCACATTTGTTTCTAAAACCTATGTTCAGAATTAGGGTCTGAATTTTTGTTCTAATTTTATGTCTTGTAGCAGGTTTTTCTTGGCCTGTTTTCATTTTTTTTGCATGGTACTATGCGTCTCATTCATATCATAAAAGATTAAAGTACAAGTCACGTAAAAACCGATATGACAAAACTGAAAAGACAGCAGAACGTCTCTGAGCTTGACACCAATGCCCGTCACCTACCTCCGGCACCACCACAATAGCCACCGAAAGAAAACATGACGGATCACCTTCTCATCCGAGCTCGACGCGTCTCCATCCTTGATATGCAGCTTTGCGGACCTCCAAGATGGCTCGTCAAAGATGAAACCATTACCGTTGAACGAATCAGACTGGCAACACCCCGGACAAGCCATCGAACTCCAGATCTGGCACCCCAACATGACTAAGACGTCGGAGGAGGAAATCATACCCGCCATTCACGAATCACGAGCCCAACACATGTTCCATCTTCCTGATGTCGTCGATGCAGACCATAATCTGCATCCGCTCCTCGACTACCTATCAAGCTCCGCGCCGATGTTGGAGCAGACGCCGTCGCAATGACGAAGTCCGAGGACACATGTCCACCACAAGGATACCGCCGCCGCCACAACATCCCCGCTTGAACAGTCTGGTTCCCAGATCCTTCATCGACCATAGAGACGATCGCCTCGCTGGAGAAAAATCTGAAGCTTCATTATTCAGCATCACCGTCGTCGCCGCCGAAGCCAAGATGTCGAACAATCCAAAACCTAAGCTTCTTGGGCCTAAAATGATCCACACGCATGGGATCCGTTGACCCCCTCACGATCAACGGCTAAAAGGTCGCCGACGGAGGAGAGCCGCCGGAAGAGGACGTTTGGATGGAGCGGCTCTCCTGGTGGCAGCGGCTTGGTTTTGCTACCCGGAGAAAAACGAGTTGCTAGTTGTTACACACTATGTCCAAAGTAGTACAAACCCCCTTTTCCATGATTTTACGATGAGATTTTCTCACATGGAAATGACACGAGTATAGTACCTCGTATGCCGGACGCGGACGTTTGGTTTTTAGGTGTATCTACACCTTATATGGGAATAATTTAGCAACTAAGTAAAAAATCAACAAATTTTGAGTATGTTTGTGAAATAAACTTGACCTTTCATTGTACTCCCTCCGTCCCAAAATAAGTGTCTTAACCTTAGTATAACTGTGTATTAGAGCTAATACAAAGTTGAGACATTTATTTTGGGACGGAGGGAGTATTTGTGAAAAAGATTACACAAGAAGAAGAAAAAAAAGCCCCATTGACCTCTTTGAAAAAAATTGGCCAAAATTGTGTGGGTAGTGACATGTAATAGCAAATAAAATTTGTTTTTTGGCCCTCAAGTCAACCCTTTTTTTTGTTCATAAAAAAATATATACTAGTGCCAAAGAAAATCAAGTTTATTCTAAAAAAAATCAAAAATATTTTGATTTTTTTTCTCTATATTGTAGATACAACTAGGAACCAAAGTGTATTTCCACTAGTATGCCGGAGTACATGATTTTTCTGGGTGGAGTCACTTAGACCGCACATAAGTGGTTAAACCCGTAATTTTTTTTTGTGTTTTACAGTTTTGGTCGAAAAACGTGTCCAGAAGAGAAACCGTAAAAGCGTTCCAACCTGAATTTTTTTTAAGGGCCACCGCAAATGCACATCCAAAATCCTTATCTTTGAAGGTTGGAAGGCCGAATCTAGGGTGCCCCGTATACCGGTCAAACCTCGTCGGAGCAAACACGCCGCCGCGGAGTTTGCCGGAGTTCGCCCTAAACTCGCTGGAATTCATCACCGCACATCGGAAAAGGCCGCTAGGCGCCGCAATCGATCGCCGTCGGTTCGAATTGGACGAGCTCGACAAAGTCGTGGCTTCCCATGACCTCAGCCTGGCCGCCGGAATCCTCCCTGCGCGGCAGGCAAAGGGGCACGACTCGGCTGGCAATAGAGCAAGACGCGGACGGTGAAGGCGACGGGGCGTGGCCGACAAGGCTGGGCGAGGACGACGGAGGCGACGGGGCGTGGCTGGCGAGGCTGGGCGCGGCCGACGGGCGACGCGGCATGGCCTGCGGGTGATGGGCGCGGTCGACGGGGTTGTACGCGAGCGGCGTGGCCGGCGCGGCCGGCTGGGGGAAGGGGCGGCAGCGACCGGATTGGAGGAAGGAGATCTTTATTCCAATTTTATGGTTTGTTTTGCAGTATCTGTTCGGCCGCAGCTAAAATGAACCATTAAAATGCAATTTTTCCAATCCGCATTTTAATTTTGCAGTTTGCGGTTTTAAAGGGTATGCAGTATGCTAGATATGCTCTAAGAACACACCATGGGTTCGTACTTCGTACAGTTTTTTTTTTCCGAGGGGTTCGTACTGCTTTGTTGTGGTGTCTTCTTTCATCCGGGTGGTCAAGGCCACTCCGACGAGGAGCCACTAGTGGGCCTCTTCCTTGGGCTGCGTTTAGTAAACTCTTCCCTTCTTCTCACCCTCAATGTGAATTAGTTTTAGGGTTTGGATTACAATTGGATTTGAAAATTAAGAGTACACAAGCACTTCCATGTTCTCTATAACAATATTTGTAGGTTATGCGAAAACTATATTGTTTAAAGCTATTTATACTAGAAAAAGAATGCAGAGAAAATAATACCAGAATAATATGTGAGATTTTCTTATTGGAAAGACAGCGACAGCGATTGCAAAACAATGATTACTATTTACATTCACTCGTTTGTTTGTTTCATTCGTTTTCATTTCTTATTTATTTATTTGCTCTTAGATATATTTTAAAATATTCTAAATATATACATCACAAAAATTACTTTACATCATTTTAAAAGAACTTCCACCGCACACTAAAAATTGTTCATGAAATTTATTTGTTTTTGGCACAAATCTTGAAAATGTTCATATCATAAAGAATCATATAATTTAAAAAATTCAGATATTTGAAATTATGTTTCATGACATTTCCTTCAAAATGTTCATGCACATTTTAAATTTTTGTTTGCATAATTTTTTAAAACAATCTTCTGACCATTTTAAATATACAATATCTCAAAATGCTTGCATTTTTAAAAATATGCTCATGAAAATTTTAATACGTTCACACAATCTTTAGAAAATTTATTCACGTAATTTGTAAAAAAAAGTTCATACCATTCAAAATAAAAATGACATTCAAAATTTGTTCGCATGTTTAAAAATATGCTTGTGTCATTTTAAATATGTTTATACAATCTTTAAAAAACATAAAATATCAAAATGCCCGTGCTATCAGAAAAATGTTCAACGTGTGTATGAAAACATTCAATATGTATTAAAAGAATTGGTCAATGTGTGTATAAAAATATAAAACGTATATACAAGAAATGTCTGGAATGTAAAAATTGCCATGAATTTGAAAATTGAAAAACCAAAAATATAGAGAACAAAAAAGGAAATGAACGGACAAAGAAAAACACAGAACGGAAAAACGCACCAAACCGTTCCTAAACCGGACGGCAAGATGCCTAAACCAACGCCAAGTGTGGAATAAAAGGTTCTTAAAACCGTTGGCACGTGGGTTGTTGGGCTGGCCCATCAGTCACGCTCACAAACACTCCTAGGGAAAACATAGGTTTCATTTCTCGGGAGCATGTTCCATCATCCGAAAATTCTGGTGGGGATGCAAAGAGGGACAACGGAAACCGACGTGGGTTTCGTGGGAGGTAATGACAAGGCCTAAGTACCTGGGAGGACTGGGTTTCAGAGATCTGGAACTTTTTAACCTAGCACTTTTAGCTAGACAGGCTTGGAGGGTGTTGCAGGACCCATCATCTTTGAGTGCGAGAATACTCAAGGCATTTTATTTCCCTAACACTGATTTTCTCACGACAGAATTAGGCTCACGTCCTTCGCAGATTTGGCGAGCAATTTTGGAAGGGAGGGATATCCTCAAGCAAGGAATCATTCGTAGAATTGGCAATGGACAATCTACGAATATCTGGAGTGATAACTGGATACCCAAGGAGGGATCGCTACGACCAATTGTGTCCTTAGTACAAGATCCGCCTCAACTGGTCTCGGACCTACTACTTCCAGCTACCGGTTCCTGGGATGAAAATCTTATACGGTCGTTGTTCCTGCCCACCGATGCTGAGGCTATCTTGAAGATCCCAGTATGCACGAGCAATATCGCAGATTTTTGGGCATGGCACCCGGAGAAGAAGCGGAGGTTCTCGGTGAGCTCGGCATATAAGTTCATGATCAAAACAAAAATTACAAGAGAGAACTGGCTTGAAGGAAGGAGCGGTTCCTCGAGTAATGACAGAGAGGAGCGGGACTGGACCAAACTATGGTCGCTAACGGTGCCATCAAAAGTAGGGTGTTTTTGTGGCGCCTAGCCCGCCATTCGCTGCCAACAACAGATGTACTGAACAGAACAAATATGTCAACTCGGGATGCGTGTCTGCTGTGTGGTTCCCTGACTCTTGGCGTCACGTGCTGGTTTCATGCACGTCGGCAAGATGTACTTGGGCGTTGTCGGACCCTGAGCTGGTAGCAAAGATGGCAGAGAACGAGGAGTACAACGCGAAGCACTGGTTATTTCGGTTGAATGAGGTTCTTGACCAAAAAACATATACAACAATGGTGGTGACACTTTGGACGATATGGTATGCTAGAAGGAAGGCGATTCACGAGGGCATATTTCAGTCTCCTATGCACACCTCATCGTTCGTAGCCTCTTACATTGACGAGCTGCAGCAGCTTGATAAACCTGGTGAGCATCATAGACAGGCGGGTGCTACGAATGGAGGCCCACGGAGATGGCTACCTCCGACTGCTGGGATGGCAAAAATTAATGTTGATGGAGCTGTTGCACGCCATAAGAGGGGTGGGGCAGTTGCAGCTGTGTGTCCAGACCACACAGGACTATACCTAGGATCCTCGGCGGTCGTCTATCGAGGCATCACTGATCCCACCATCTTGGAAACATTTGCATGCAGGGAGGCGTTATTACTTGCAGAGGACCTTTCAGACGACACATATAACAGTTGCTTCGGACTGCAGAGGAGTGGTGTTGGACATTCAACAAGGGACAGGAGGTCCGCACTCGGCTATTGTACATGAAATAATGAGTCGTAGAAACACTTTTGCTTCGGTTTCTTTTGTTTTTGAGCGTCAAAATCACAATTTCGAGGCACACAATTTCGCCAAGTTCGCTTGTAATTTAGGTCTAGGTCGACATGTTTGGTTGGGAGTCCCTCATGACCAACATCGTGTACCTATGAACATTGCTATCATTTAATAAAATGGCGAGATTTCTCAAAAAAAAAAGTTCCTCCCCAGCCATCAACAATGTGCAACACTTGAACGGTTGAACCAAAGGGTGAGGTTGCTAGCTCCTTGCTGCTGTTTCATTTGATTTTCTGAGACATTACATACATAATTGTAATCCGGCCTAAGCTTCCTAGAAATACATACTTTCTCTAGAAAGTTTGGGTATGTTCTAACTCTTCTCAGTTAGGATTTACTAGATATGCTCTAACTCTTCTGAATTTGAATATGTTCTAACTCTTCACAATGGGGAGTATATATTGATCTTAGAAATTTGCCACTGATGTAACATTTTATGTACGAGCTAATCCATCTCTTTGGTCAGGTTTTTCATTGATGAAGGACAAAGTCCGCACTAATAAGACCAGAGTGAAGAATCTAGATACAATAAATGTATCGATTACAAATATGCCTACAAATACACAAGTGGTTTAGAATATCTTTGTTTGATTTGGATCTGCTCACGGAGAAAAAGGATGACCATATATATATGGTATAGTTACTTCCATGTCACATTTATGGCGCTCTTCAGTAGGTACTGCATAATCACATTGAAGTTCATCACAACATCTCTACAATGTTTGATCATAATTTAGGTAATTGGTGTTGCTCATCTTTCAGTATAAAGTCTTCTTTTTTCAGATATACATCTCCCATTCTGCATGTTGTATGCTTCAACATGTTGATCTCTTTTTTAGTTCTCATGTAGCTATATATTTTTGTCCTAGTTTAGGCTATTCAAAAGTTGTAGGACATAATATGTATTGTCAGCATTAGCCCCTTGCTGAGTATTGCATATTTAGTATGTGCAAGTCTGTTAGGGGCCTTCAGTTATGATTGTTATGATGCTAGATCTACTTTTTTTTTCCGTTGCAACGCACATGCCTTTGTGCCATTGAAAATATCGGCTGCATCGTCTATAAGAAAAGGTACAATTTCGCTCATAGGCTCCTCAAATCAATCCTTAGTCATGAAAATCCTAACTAACCTAGCAAGCGCATGAGCCACCTTATTCGCTTGTCTAATGCTGTGTTCAAAATTAGTGAGAGGAAAATTACAGGAAAAATAATAACGGTCGTCAAAAATTGCCGCCATCGCACCTCCTCCATTCTTGGCGATGACCTCCAAATTAATTATAAGGGTGTTGCAGCCCGCCTTTTAAGACATGTGGCACTCCGGTTTTGATGTTTTTCGATGGCAATTACAGTCACATAAAGATGACAATTTTCAATGACACACGACAAGTGTCTGTCAAAAATAAACTGAATCACGAAAGTTAGAATACTTGGTAACTAAAGTTGCTCGTCACTAAACTTGCTGTGAAAAACATTCAAAGTTGCCATATGCTCATACCTGAAGTTCGGTACTTATCACGTCCGGTATTTATCAGGGTCCTTTTAAATTGGAACAAGGCTTGGAATGTAGGGAATTACATAAACGGCATAGATTGTATCCCATTGGTACTCGACGACCTCGTGGTCGTGGCGGTGATACTTGATACGTCGCATGTTGACGATGTCGTCGTAACCCGGCTCACGACCCTGTCGACGGTAGCACCAAAGGTGCGACGGTCCCATGCGCAGCAGTATGGTACCGGCGGACGCGGTCACCGGACGAAGAGACCGGTGCCCAGGGAAGACACAGGCCTCGACGAGGTGACGCCGCTCCCACCGGGCGGCGCCGGCAAGGTCGCCGCACGCCCACATCTCCACCGACCCGATGCCGGGCCTCGGGCTGCCGACGCACAGCCACAGCTCCCCGCGCAGCTCGGCCATGCTGGACGCCGCGTAGTCGATCCTCTTGTCGCAGGGAGGCCCTGGCGTAACGCCGAACAACTCGTCGTCTAGGCTGAGGTGGATGAAGCCCGGCGCCTCTTTGCCGAGGACCCGCTCGTGGGGGGTGAAGAGGAGCGCGCCCTTGAAGAATGTCGCCGTGCGCCCTGGTCTGACGGGGCACGGCGGTAGTGCCGGCGTCTCGCGCCAATGCTGGTCCGCCCCGCCGCCGCCGCCGAGGGTGAGCACCTCCGCCCCGAGGGCGTAGGTGTAGGTGCAGCCGCCCATGTAGAGCTCGACCTCGTCCAGTGAGCGGTAGAAGAAGCGGGCGACCTTGTAGGCGCCTGAGCGGGGGTCGCGGCCGAGGCCGAACGCCTGGTGGCCCACGATCCGTCCCGAGGGGAGCGGGGGCGGCGGCGCGACGACGGAGGGGAGCGCGAGGACGCGGGACGTGGCCGGGTTGAGCACGCGCGCGCCGGCGTCGGTGGGCACCAGCAGCAGCCCATCGCAGTGCGCGAGGTCGTGCGCCGCTTCCGTGTCGGGGTGGAACGAGTGGTAGTCGGGCATGGCGTCCATCACGAGGGTTGCGGCGTCCTGGCCCTCCTCCCAGCGGTAGAACCCGGCGGTGGTTAGCGTGCCGTCGTCCGCCTCGATCTGCGGCGCCATGAGCACGCACGGGCACGGGTCCTCCGTCGCCGCCGGGGTCGCCATCGCCATCGCTGGATCGGCCGGCCTTGTTATGTACTTCGTCGCCGCCGGAGTATATTAGGTTTACGCACGTAGCCGATCGTGCGCGCAAGTTGTCGAAGTGATGGATCCATCGGTTGGCTCCGTGTATACATGTATTTATATATACTGTAGGGTTTGATCCAAAAGCAAAAGCAATACGGATCGTTGTGCTTGGTCTCCGAGCCGTACACACACATGCAACTTAACTTTCATACGGATCGAGGCCAGTTCAAATCTCCATAATAAAATTCGAACAGGCTACTTATATTGAGTTTTGCTGAAGCACGTCTAGATATGCCCCAACTATTGTACATGGTATGTTTATATCACATCTAGATGTGAGATATTATCTCACATCTAACTCCTTTATCCTTGAAATTCATGGAAGTCTTAAAAAAATCTAAGATGAGAGATTTCCTTTTTGAACACTAAGGTGAGAGAGTTAGATGTGAGATAATATCTCACATCTAGATGTGAAATAGCAAACCTGATTGCACATCTATGAGCATGGCTAATATCAAAGCTTGTTGTTAGCTATACAGATTTGCTATTTCACATCTAGATGTAAGATATTATCTCACATCTAACACACTCACGCTTGATTTTTTTTAAGTCTCCCATGTATTTTAAGAGTGAGGGAGTTAGATGTGAGATAATATCTCACATCTAGATGTGACATAGACATACCCTTAGCTATATACTAGTGCCATGTCTTGCCTTTGTAAGAGCATCTCCAACGGGCGCACAAAAAAATTACGTCCAATAAAATTTATAGCGCGCCACTGTAGCACTTTTAGTGCGCCCAGACCAACATTGCTTTAGCAGATGCCCAAAAACGCTCGCCCAAAACAGCACGCAGTGCAAATTATGAAGCGCGCCCAATCCGGCGCCCAAAATATAGTGCGCGATGGCGTTTTTCAGCGCGTGCCCAAATTTTTTTAGCACGCGCACAATTTTACAGCTTCTGTTGGAGCTGTTCGGCGCCAAAAAAATAACTTTATAGCGCGCGGAGCTCTTTTTGGGCGCCTGTTGGAGATGCTCTAAGAGCATACTCATATAATAAGCCAGCTATTACTATTGATCACCCAGGGTGCATAATAAGTTATTCTTCACCCGAGTTAATTTTAGGATCGTTTCATAAATAAATTACGTTTGAAATAAAAATAGTTACATTCATCTTGATTCACTACATAAAATTTGACATAAGAAAATAAAAATATAGGTCATAAGATCAGAAAAAAGGCATTTATTTATATTTTACACTATGTTTTTATGTTTGTAATTTTACGTAATATAAAATATATTTTACGGCGACTATACATTTTCTTACGATCTATTTTTACGTATAAAATAAGACAAAATTTATGAAACGTAAAATTACGGTGCATTGTTATTAAAATAGAGGTGGGTGAAGAATAACTATTCCTCACCCAGGGTGACGAATAGTCAATCCCGTGTTACTATTCATCACCCAGGGTGCAGAATAAATTATTCTTCAACCGAGGTAATCTTACGATCATTTCATTTCATAAATTACTTTTGAAATACAAATAATTACATTCATATTGATTTACTGCATAAAATTTGGCATACAAACAAAATATAGGTCAAAAAATGTATTTTATGTACATTTTACACTATATTTTTACATTTGTAATTTTGCATAACATAAAATATTTTTTACGACGATTATAGGTTTTCTTACGTTCTCTTTTTATGTTTAAAATAAGACAAAATTTACGAAACGTAAAATTACGGTGCATAGATGATAAAATAGAGGTGGGTGAAGAATAACTATTCCTCACCCAGGGTGACGAATAGTCAATCCTCATAACACTTCCCATAACATTATGAGAATAATATTCTCATGACACTATGAGAATAATATTCTCATAACACTTCTGAACTGCATTGAAAAACTGCATTGGAAAGCTATGCGCACTGCTTCCTTATTCTGTCGCGAACCACATAGAGGTGCAGCAGGAAATCTTCATCTAGCGGCGTTTTTGGCTAGTTTGATCGATTTCTATTGGTTTATTAGTGCGTGCGCTGATTTAATATGTGGTTAAGCACTGAAATCAGCGAGAAAACGATTGAAATCCTTTGATTTTGGCGGATCTGCGTCCGTTCTTCCGCTGGTTCAGGAGTTTCGCATCTTGCTGTTGGCTGTTCGTATTCTATTTTTATAGCGCGGTCCTAGCGTGTTGCCATTATCGAGTTGATGTTTGTGTTATTCCGCGACAGATTAATCTGCTAATAGGATTGAAATTTCAGTATAATTTGTCGGGTATATCTCTGTTCTAGCGGAAAAACCTCTGTTTTCTGTTCTTCCCCGTCCGGATCGAAATTGTTGCATTTTGTATGTAATATTCTGTTGTTTTCGGCCATTACGGGCTGTGTTTTTCATATGTGAATCGCGGTCAAGAGCGGTGGACTGCAGTAATATGCAAATGCGTGGTGAATTTTTGTAGTGCGGCAAACTGCATTAATATGCAATGCGAGCCTGTATCAACTGTATTTCAGCCACGGGGGTGTGGGGGG
>LR738713.1:556231448-556255152 GCA_902687465.1 Secale cereale | reverse complement strand
CCCCCCCCCCCCGCGCAGCACATTGGTCACAAAGCATGTATGGCATATGTTTTATCTATTCATTTTTGAACTTCAGTATTACATGTTGAATTTCTTTTTTTTTGCAGTCCACTGAACACAAGCTATATATATTATATACGATACGATATATATAAATGACGAAGTTAATATGTTTTTTAAAATGCAAAACTGCATATGTGTTGATCTACATCCTTTTCCTGGTGCTTCTTCGCAAATTGTGCACTGCATTTGTTTCAATGGTTGTTGCTGCTTCTATCTTGCTCTTGTTGTTCGCATTACCCCTTGTAACGGGACCGTGCGACCGCGATGCTTGCCTACGCGCTGGATTCTGCGTTCTGTCTCTCCCCTCGTTTTTGATGATGGTTCTTCGATTTCTTCATCTGCTTCTTCTTCTTCCTCATCTTCCTCCTCGGTTTCATCAGCTTCGCTCGCTTCCTCACTGTCTTCTCTCTCAGCATCTTCTTCATTTTTTTCCTCTGTTCTATTTGGACAAGTTCTCGCGTTATGCTTCTCTCTCTTGTTGCAGATGCTACATAGTCTTATCTTTGGCGTATCATCTTGTTGGCCAGCTTGGTGATTTGTGGTGGCATTTTCAGCCTGGATTTGTTTCAGCCTCTCCTCACATGTTCTTGAGTTGTGTCCCGCAATCTTATTGCATGATTTACACATCCTTACCCCCATTGGTCTTCCTTCACTGTCCAGTTCTGTCTCAGGCCTGCTATTTTTTTAGGGCTTTTTTCATTTGCCGCAGCTTTTTTATTGGCTGATTTGCTCTCTTTCTTTCTCCCTTTTGTGTTTGAAACAGACGGGGGAAGAATTGTGTCATCCATATTATGAACTGCACCATCAGCAGCATGTTCGTGCTCCTTTCCTTGTTCTTCACCCTGCGCATCCATTATCTTCTCTGCCTCTTCTTCTTCGTTTATTACGTTCACTTCTTGTATGAGTTTTCTCATCCCAGCTAAAGCTCTGTTGTACCCTCTATCCGATTTGACACCTCTGTTCGCCAGGTCCATTGCAGTTTCTGCAAGTAGTCTCCTACGGCAGAACATCGAACTCCCATCCGGAGCAGTTTGCTCATAGTCTCTGCGGTCAAAAGTTGGATTTTGGCGTGCGTTCCGTGTGTATCTCTTCAATATGTACTGTTCAGGTATCTTGTCCACCCGCAGCTGATCCAACATGCAAATGATGTGCACGCAGAACAGGCCTGCAGCAAAAGAAATTTTTTTGGTTACTCGTGCCAGCAAACTTCACATAAATAGGCAACATTTTTTTCATTTTTTTGGTTTTGTGAACTGCATTATAAATAGGTCCTGGGTCTGCTGCTATAGTGAACTTCACTATATTTTTTTTGTTTTTAATCTATTTTTTTTGCTACCAGCAATAAGTGAACTTCATTTTGTTTTACGTGTGCTTATTTTTTCATTTTCCTGTCTCACTGACCTGTGTGTGTCCACAGCTTGCATTCGCATTCGTAGATACCGTTCGTCACATCAGCAACCACCTGGAACTCGTGTCTTGCCCGATCAAAATCATCAGACCGGTTGTAGTGGCGCACCAAATATTTCGTCGGGTTGTCAGTGGACTGCTCTGATCTGAATGCAGTGCTGCGGTAGTGCGTTTGCTTGAAATCAGCAAAGACCGCCCTGGTGTAAATCTTGGAGAGCTGAACCTCGAATCCAAACTGAGTAGTAGTCTTTATTTCCATCTGTGAAACAAAGAAAACCAGTTAAGTAGTTGTCTTTTCGCAGCAAAAATCAAGAAAGCGAGTAGTGTTTTTATTAATTGCTCATCCAGCTTAAAAACTTTGCTCTGTTTATATACCTCGTTAGCTATGGTCTCCGCGTGCTCGACGCCCTTCCTTGTCTGGATGCACCTGTCCACCTGGGACGCAAAGTGTTGGAAATATGCCCTAGAGGCAATAATAAAAGAGTTATTATTATATTTCCTTGTTCATGATAATCGTTTATTATCCATGCTATAATTGTATTGATTGGAAACTCAAATACATGTGTGGATAAATAGACAGACTTTGTGTCCCTAGTGAGCCTCTACAGGACTAGCTCGTTGATCAAAGATGACCGCGGTTTCCAGGTCATAGACATGAGTTGTCATTTGATAACGGGATCACATCATTAGGAGAATGATGTGATGGACGAGACCCAAACGTTAAACATAGCTTTTGATCGTGTCAGTTATCGCTATAGTTTTCTGCATGTCAAGTATAAGTTCCTATGACCATGAGATCATGTAATTCACTAACACCGTAGGAGTGCTTTGTGTGTGCCAAACGTCGCAACGTAACTGGGTGACTATAAAGGTACTCTACAGGTATCTCCGAGGGTGTCTGTTGAGTTGACATGGATCGAGACTGGGATTTGTCACTCCGTGTGACGGAGAGGTATCTCCGGGCCCACTCGGTAATACGTCATCTCAATGAGCTCAAAGTGACTAAGTAGTTGGTCACGGGATTATGTATTACGGTAACGAGTAAAGAGACTTGCCGGTAACGAGATTGAACTAGGTATAGAGATACCGACGATCGAATCTCGGGCAAGTAACATACCGACGAGACAAAGGGAATTGTATACGGGATTGCCTGAATCCTTGACATCGTGGTTCATCCGATGAGATCATCGAGAAACATGTGGGAACCAATATGGGTATCCAGATCCCGCTATTGGTTATTGACCTGGGAGTGTCTCGGTCATGTCTACATGGTTTCCGAACCCGCAGGGTCTACACACTTAAGGTTCGGTGACGCTAGGGTTGTTAGTGAGAATAGTGCATGGTTACCGAAGGTTGTTCGGAGTCTCGGATGAGATCCCGGACATGACGAGGGTCTCCGGAATGGTCCGGAGACGAAGATTGATATATAGGATGAAAGGTTTCGGAGTCCGGAAGTGTTCCGGGGAGCATCGGGAAATCGGCAGAGTACCGGAAAGGGTTTCGGGGGTCCCGGAAGTGTTTCTGGGCCTAATGGGCCACAAGGGGGGACACCACAGCCCTCATAGGGCTGTGCGCCCCTCCCTGGGCCCTCTCCTCATGCGCAAGGGGAGGTGGACCCTCCTAGGGCAGCCGCACCCCCGCTGGCTTGGGGGGCAAGGCGCCTAGGGGGGGAAACCCTAGGGCTGGCCCTTGGCCGCCGCCCCCCTGCCTTGGCCGCCGCCCCCCCCTTGCCCTGGCCGCCGGCCCCCTAGGGGAAACCCTAGGGCGCCCCCCTCTCCTCCTTCCCCCTATATATAGAGAGGTAGAGGGAGGGCAGCCAACACAAGTTCGTGCCTCGGTGCTGCCCTCCCTCTCCCATAACATCTTCTTCTCCCGCGGTGCTTAGGCGAAGCCCTGCTGGAATTCTTCTACACCATCACCACCACGCCGTCGTGCTGCCGGTTCTCCATCAACCTCTCCTCCACCCCTTGCTGGATCAAGAAGGAGGAGACGTCCCCGAGCCGTACGTGTGAAGAACGCGGAGGCACCGTTGCTTCGGTGCTTGGATCTTCAGCGATCTGAATCACGGCGAGTACGACTCCATCAACCTCGTTCTTAACGCTTCCGCTTAGCGATCTACAAGGGTATGTGGATCCTACTCTCCCCTCGTAGTTGCATCTACTAGATTGATCTTGGTGAACGTAGAGAAATTTTTTTTGTTTTCCATGCAACGTTCTCCAACAGTGGCATCATGAGCTAGGATCTTGCGTAGATGCTTTCTCGAGTAGAACACAAAAGGGTTTGTGGCGTTGATGTTTAAATTGCTGCCCTCCTTAGTCTTTCTTGATTCAGCGGTATTATGGGATGAAGCGGCCCGGACCAACTTTACATGTCCACGTACATGAGACCGGTTCCATCGACAGACATGTGACTTTTGTTGCATAAGATGGCTGGCGGGTGTCTGTCTCTCCTATCTTAGTTGAATCGGAATAGAACAAGGCGGTCCTTGTAGAAGGTTAAATAGCAACTTGAATATCACCGTTGTGGTTTTGCGTAGGTAAGAAGCGTTCTTGCTAGATACCCATAGCAGCCACGTAAAACATGCAACAACAAATTAGAGGACGTCTAACTTGTTTTTGCAGGGTATGTATGTGATATGATATGGCCAATGACATGATGAGATATATTTGATGTATGAGATGATCATGTTGTAATAGTTAAATATCGACTTGCATGTCGATGCATACGGCAACCGGCAGGAGCCATAGGGTTGTCTTTAATTTTTTGTATGACCTGCGTGTCAATCATTAAGCGCTTTGTAATGCTTTACTTTATCGCTAAGCGGTAGCAATAGTAGTAAGAGCATGGTGGGCGCACGACAACCCCGATGGCGACACGATGATGGAGATCATGATGATGGAGATCATGGTGTGGCGCCGGTGACGATGGAGATCATGCCGGTGCTTTGGAGATGGAGATCAAAAGCACGAGTTGATGGCCATATCATGTCACTTATGATTTGCATGTGATGTTAATCCTTTTATGCATCTTATTTTGCTTAGGACGACGGTAGCATTATAAGATGATCCTTCACTAAAATTTCAAGATAAAATTGTGTTCCCCCCGAGTGTGCGCCGTTGCGAAGGTTCGTCGTTTCGAAGCACCACGTGATGATCGGGTGTGATAGACTCTACGTTCGCATACAACGGGTGCAAGCCAGTTTTGCACATGCAGAACACTCGGGTTAGACTTGACGAGCCTAGCATGTACAGACATGGCCTCGGAACACGGAGGACCGAAAGGTCGAGCATGAGTCATATAGTAGATATGATCAACATGTTGATGTTCACCATTGACACCACCTCATCTCACTTGATGATCGGACTTGGGTTGGTGAATTTGGATCATGTCACGCTCGAATGACCGGAGGGATGTCAATTTGAGTGGGAGTTATAATTAATTTGATTAGGTAATAACTCACTTATCATGAACAATAGTCTAAAATGTCTTTGCAAATTTTGGTTGTAGATGGCTCGCGTAGTAGCTCCCCTGAATTTTAATGCGTTCCTAGAGAAAGCTAAACTGAAAGATGACGGGAGCAACTTTGTGGACTGGCTCCGCAATCTGAGGATCATCCTCACAGCTGCCCAGAAGGTTTATGTCCTAAATGCACCGCTAGGTGAACCCCCCGCTCCTGGAGCCTCTGCGGACGTTATGAACGTTTGGCAGACGCGTTCGGATGACTATTCGATAGTGCAGTGTGCCATGTTGTACGGCTTGGAAGGAGGACTTCAAAGACGTTTTGAACGTCATGGTGCATATGAGATGTACACGGAGTTGAAGTTCATCTTTGAGAAGAATGCTAAGATCGAGAGGTATGAGACCACCGATAAATTCTTCGCTTGCAAGATGGAGGAGAATTCGTCTGTCAGTGAGCACTTACTGAAGATGTCTGGGTACTATACCCGCATAGCTGATCTGGGACTTGTGTTCCCGGATGAGGCTATCATTGACAGAATTCTCCAGTCACTCCCTCCAAGCTACAAGAGCTTCGTGCAGCAGTATAACATGCAAGGGATGAACAAGACCATCGCCGAGCTGTTTTCGATGCTGAAAGTCGCTGAGGCAGACATACAGAAGGAGTATCAAGTGTTGATGGTCAATAAAACCACCAGTTTCAAGAAGAATGGCAAGGGCAAGAAGGGTAACTCTAAGAAGGGTGGCAAAGCAGTTGCTAATCCAGTGAAGAAACCCAAGGCTGGGCCCAAGCCAGAGACTGAGTGTTTCTATTGCAAGGGGAACGGCCACTGGAAGCGGAACTGCCCCAAGTATCTGGCGGACAAGAAGGGGGCCAACAACAACAAAGGTATATGTGATATACATGTTATTGATGTGTACCTTACCAACTCTCGTTGTAGTGTCTGGGTATTTGATACCGGTTCGGTTGCTCACATTTGCAACTCTAAACAGGAACTGCGGAATAAACGGAGGCTGGCGAAGGACGAAGTGACGATGCGCGTGGGAAACGGTTCCAAGGTTGATGTGATCGCCGTCGGCACGCTCGCTCTTCGATTACCATCGGGATTAGTTATGAACCTGAATAATTGTTATTTAGTGCCTGCGTTAAGCATGAACATTATATCTGGATCTTGTTTATTGCGAGACGGTTACTCATTTAAGTCAGAGAATAATGGTTGTTCTATTTATATGAGTAATATCTTTTATGGTCATGCACCCGAAGTTAGGGGTTTATTCTTATTGAATCTCGATAGTGATGATACACATGTTCATAACATTGATGCCAAAAGATGTAGAGTTAATAATGATAATACCACTTTCTTGTGGCACTGCCGTCTGGGTCATATCGGCGTGAAACGCATGAGGAAGCTCCATGCTGATGGACTTTTGGAGTCTCTTGATTTTGAATCACTTGACACGTGCGAGCCGTGCCTCATGGGCAAGATGACAAGGACCCCGTTTCCAGGGACAATGGAACGGGCAAGTGACTTATTGGAAATCATACATACTGATGTGTGCGGTCCGATGAGTGTAACGGCGCGCGGTGGATATCGTTATTTTCTCACCTTCACTGACGACTTAAGTAGATATGGGTATATTTACTTAATGAAGCATAAGTCTGAAACTTTTGAAAAGTTCAAGCAATTTCAGAGTGAAGTTGAAAATCATCGTAACAAGAAGATCAAGTTCCTACGATCTGATCGAGGGGGAGAATATCTGAGTTATGAGTTTGGTGATCACTTAAGAAAATGTGGAATTGTTTCACAGTTGACGCCACCCGGAACACCACAGCGTAATGGTGTGTCCGAACGTCGTAATCGAACCCTATTAGATATGGTACGTTCTATGATGTCTCTTGCCGATTTGCCACTATCGTTTTGGGGATATGCGTTAGAGACAGCTGCATTCACTTTAAATAGGGCTCCATCTAAGTCCGTTGAGACAACACCGTATGAACTATGGTTTAGTAAGAAACCGAAGTTGTCTTTTCTCAAGGTTTGGGGTTGCGATGCTTATGTCAAAAGGCTTTAGCCAGAAAAGCTCGAACCTAAAGCGGACAAATGTGTCTTCATAGGATACCCAAAAGAAACTGTTGGGTACACCTTCTATCTCAGATCCGAAGGCAAAGTGTTTGTCGCTAAGAACGGGTCCTTTCTCGAGAAAGAGTTTCTCTCGAAAGAATTGAGTGGGAGGAAGGTAGAACTTGATGAGGTTATTGAACCTCTGCTTCAACCAGAAAGTAGCGCAGCACAAAAGGATGTTTTTGTGGAGCCTGCAGAGGTTGAAGAGGAAGCCAATGATGATGATCAAGAAGCTTCTGATCAAGTTACTACCGAACCTCGTAGGTCGACAAGGGTACGCACTGCACCTGAGTGGTATGGTAACCCTGTCTTGGAGGTCATGTTGTTAGACAACGGTGAACCTACGAGCTATGGAGAAGCGATGGTGGGCCCGGATTCCGACAAATGGTTAGAGGCCATGAAATCCGAGATGGGATCCATGTATGAAAACAAAGTATGGACTTTGGAAGTATTACCTGAAGGGCGGAAGGCCATTCAGAATAAATGGATTTTTAAGAGGAAGACGACGCTGACGGTAATGTCACCGTGTATAAAGCTCGACTTGTGGCAAAGGGTTTTTCACAAGTTCAAGGGATTGACTACGATGAGACTTTCTCACCCGTAGCGATGCTTAAATCCGTCCGAATCATGTTAGCAATAGCTGCATATTTCGATTATGAAATTTGGCAGATGGATGTCAAGACAGCGTTCCTTAACGGTTTTCTTAAGGAAGAGTTGTATATGATGCAACCAGAAGGTTTTGTCGATCCAGAGAATGCTGACAAAGTATGCAGGCTCCAGCGTTCCATTTATGGACTGGTGCAAGCATCTCGGAGTTGGAATCTTCGCTTTGATGAGGTGATCAAAGCGTTTGGGTTTATACAAGTTTACAATGAAGCTTGTATTTACAAGAAAGTGAGTGGGAGCTCTATAGCGTTTCTAATATTATATGTGGATGACATATTGCTGATTGGAAACAATGTAGAATTTTTGGATAGCGTGAAGGGGTATTTGAACAAGAGTTTTTCAATGAAGGATCTCGGTGAAGCTGCTTTCATATTGGGCATCAAGATCTATAGAGATAGATCAAGACGCTTGATAGGACTTTCACAAAGCACATACCTTGATAAAGTTTTGAAGAAGTTTAAAATGGATCAATCCAAGAAGGGGTTCTTGCCGGTATTGCAAGGTACAAAGTTGAGTAAGACTCAGTGCCCAGTGACTGCGGAAGATAGAGAAAAGATGAGTGTCGTCCCCTATGCTTCAGCCATAGGCTCTATCATGTATGCAATGCTGTGCACAAGACCAGATGTCAGCCTTGCCATAAGTATGGCCGGAAGGTTTCAAAGTAATCCTGGTATGGATCACTGGACATCGGTCAAGAATATCCTAAAGTACCTGAAAAGGACTAAGGATATGTTTCTCGTTTATGGAGGTGATCAAGAGCTCGTCGTAAAGGGTTACGTCAATGCAAGCTTTGACACTGATCCGGATGACTCTAAGTCTCAAACCGGATACGTATATATTCTCAACGGGGGAGCGGTAAGCTGGTGCAGTTCCAAGCAGAGCGTGGTAGCTGATTCTACATGTGAAGCGGAGTATATAGCTGCCTCGGAGGCGGCAAAGGAAGGTGTCTGGATGAAGGAGTTCATGACAGATCTTGGAGTTGTGCCTAGTGCACTGAATCCAATGACTCTGTTCTGTGACAACACTGGTGCCATTGCTCTAGCCAAGGAACCAAGGTTTCACAAGAGGACCAGACACATAAAGCGACGCTTCAATTCCATCCGCGATTCGGTCAAGGAGGAGGACATAAACATTTGCAAAGTACACACGGATTTGAATGTTGCAGATCCGTTGACTAAGCCTCTTCCACGGGCTAAGCACGATCAACACCAAGACTCTATGGGTGTTAGATTCATTACCTTGTAATGCTAGATTATTGACTCTAGTGCAAGTGGGAGACTGTTGGAAATATGCCCTAGAGGCAATAATAAAAGAGTTATTATTATATTTCCTTGTTCATGATAATCGTTTATTGTCCATGCTATAATTGTATTGATTGGAAACTCAAATACATGTGTGGATAAATAGACAGACTTTGTGTCCCTAGTGAGCCTCTACAGGACTAGCTCGTTGATCAAAGATGACCGCGGTTTCCAGGTCATAGACATGAGTTGTCATTTGATAACGGGATCACATCATTAGGAGAATGATGTGATGGACGAGACCCAAACGTTAAACATAGCTTTTGATCGTGTCAGTTATCGCTATAGTTTTCTGCATGTCAAGTATAAGTTCCTATGACCATGAGATCATGTAACTCACTGACACCGTAGGAGTGCTTTGTGTGTGCCAAACGTCGCAACGTAACTGGGTGACTATAAAGGTACTCTACAGGTATCTCCGAGGGTGTCTGCTGAGTTGACATGGATCGAGACTGGGATTTGTCACTCCGTATGACGGAGAGGTATCTCCGGGCCCACTCGGTAATACGTCATCTCAATGAGCTCAAAGTGACTAAGTAGTTGGTCACGGGATTATGTATTATGGTAACGAGTAAAGAGACTTGCCGGTAACGAGATTGAACTAGGTATAGAGATACCGACGATCGAATCTCGGGCAAGTAACATACCGACGAGACAAAGGGAATTGTATACGGGATTGCCTGAATCCTTGACATCGTGGTTCATCCGATGAGATCATCGAGAAACATGTGGGAACCAATATGGGTATCCAGATCCCGCTATTGGTTATTGACCTGGGAGTGTCTCGGTCATGTCTACATGGTTTCCGAACCCGCAGGGTCTACACACTTAAGGTTCGGTGACGCTAGGGTTGTTAGTGAGAATAGTGCATGGTTACCGAAGGTTGTTCGGAGTCCCGGATGAGATCCCGGACATGACGAGGGTCTCCGGAATGGTCCGGAGACGAAGATTGATATATAGGATGAAAGGTTTCGGAGTCCGGAAGTGTTCCGGGGAGCATCGGGAAATCGGCAGAGTACCGGAAAGGGTTTCGGGGGTCCCGGAAGTGTTTCTGGGTCTAATGGGCCACAAGGGGGGACACCACAGCCCTCATAGGGCTGTGCGCCCCCCCTGGGCCCTCTCCTCATGCGCAAGGGGAGGTGGACCCTCCTAGGGCAGCCGCACCCCCCTGGCTTGGGGGGCAAGGCGCCTAGGGGGGGAAACCCTAGGGCTGGCCCTTGGCCGCCGCCCCCCTGCCTTGGCCGCCACCCCCCCTTGCCCTGGCCGCCGGCCCCCTAGGGGAAACCCTAGGGCGCCCCCCTCTCCTCCTTCCCCCTATATATAGAGAGGTAGAGGGAGGGCAGCCAACACAAGTTCGTGCCTCGGTGCTGCCCTCCCTCTCCCATAACATCTTCTTCTTCCGCGGTGCTTAGGCGAAGCCCTGCTGGAATTCTTCTACACCATCACCACCACGCCGTCGTGCTGCCGGTTCTCCATCAACCTCTCCTCCACCCCTTGCTGGATCAAGAAGGAGGAGACGTCCCCGAGCCGTACGTGTGAAGAACGCGGAGGCACCGTTGCTTCGGTGCTTGGATCTTCAGCGATCTGAATCACGGCGAGTACGACTCCATCAACCGCGTTCTTAACGCTTCCGCTTAGCGATCTACAAGGGTATGTGGATCCTACTCTCCCCTCGTAGTTGCATCTACTAGATTGATCTTGGTGAACGTAGAGAAATTTTTTTTGTTCTCCATGCAACGTTCTCCAACACAAAGATGTGTAGGTCGTGTCTTTCCTTGACAAAGTTCCTCTTCAAGATCCGGTTCATGCTTTCACTTCTCTGTGTCGACGTCATCCGTGCACAGAACACCTCCTTGTAGTAAGCCGATATCCATTCTTTTCTGTCTGTCCATAGCGCCTTCATAATCTCATCATTTTACAGGTTATACTTTTCCATTAGCTCATGCCAAGCGCGTTCAAACTCTGATGGCATCAGTGGGTGGTTGAGAACGGAGGTCGGCTCATCCTTGAATTTCTCATACGCTTTGTACAGCAAGGACAGGTGATCCTTGTATTTTTTCAGTATATGCCAACGGCATAACTTATGCAGCGTGCCTATTAGCGTACTTTTTATCGCGGCATCCATGGAGGGGCATTGATCTGCATGTTTTTGAAAAAAAAAACAAGCAGCGAGTTATTGAGAGAACTGCATATCCTTTTTCTGCTTCTTTTTTTCATTGGATGTAAGAAATGGACTACAAAACTTGGCAGTGAACTGCATTGTTATTTAATTTCACTCTTTTTTTTCAGCATACCTGTGAGTATGCAGATTGGCCGCTTGTTGTTCATGCAACGCAATAACGTCCGGAACACCCACTCGAAAGTCGGTATTGTTTCGTCTCTGATGAGAGCCACAACGAATATTGTACTTTGGAGGTGGTGGTTGACTCCAACGAAGACGACGAGAGGCATGTGGAACTTGTTTGTCTTGTAGGTCATGTCAAATGTGACACAATCTCCAAAATCTTTGTACGATCCCCTGCAGCTGGCGTTCGCCCAGAATATGTTCCGCACACGGTTATCGACATCTTTGTCGTAATATTAGAAGAACTCCGGGTTTATTTGCTGCATCTTCTCAAAGAAAGCCAGGAGTTTCTTCACATCGTCCTCTGTTTCCTCCCTCGCGAATTGATGCTTCCTGCAGTTCGAATTAACAATATACTTTCAGCATTATGGACATACATAAAATGCACAAAGCGTACTGCATGAAATAGACGATATATCTTTTTTTGTTTTAGTGAACGTACCTGTTCACCCAGTCACGGCTGGTGCGCCCCATAAAGTGCAGTCCTCCTGACATCCTTGACAGGGTTGACATCATCTGCGTGTGCGTGAGGTTGTCGCTCTGCATGTCCTTCACTAGTTTATCGAGCAACGGGTCATCCGTCTTATGCGAGTGCATGTGCAGAAGCATAGCCGGGCTGTCAATCATCCTGTGGTTGTGATTGAGCTCAATCTCTGCTATCACAAGCACATCCTTTATTTTTTTCAATCTCATCCCCGCCTTGCAGCCAGTCCTCTTTGATGTTTTTTCTCGCTTTCTGTCATAATCAGTGACAGTTTGTTTGCTTCTGCCTTCCTTTGAGCACACGATGTATCTGTTTGTTCTGTATCCGCCGTTTTTGCATGTGCCGAAGCCTGCATGCCTCGCATACGTGTTATAGAATTCTCGCGCCGCATCTTCTGATGTGAACTGCATACCTTTCATAGGCACAAGTTCTTGGAGCATGTTCTCATCCTGCACACAGACAACATGGAATGTTTCTTTTTTTTTGTTAATGAGAATGCACAAGCTGAAACTATGCGTAATAAGTGAACTGCAGTAGTCAGGCAAGGATGCTTACGTGCGTGTACTGTTTTTCTTCTAACGGTGTTTGCAGCTCACCGATGTTTATTGGGCATGGAGGGGTGACAACAGACCTGTGTAATTGAGGATCGCGAGGAGGCAGGAGTATGGAGAACTTTACTTTTTTGGTTGCTTACGGCCCTCCTTGATTCTGCTTCCGATTCTTTTGTTGGGCAGTAGGCGGCCTTGGTGGAATTCCACTGTCCCTTTGTCGACGAATCGTTTGCACATGGACCTGCCGAACTTGCTGGGTTTCAACATCGGCTTCTGGAGGTTCTATATCATCCGTTCTGATCTGCTGACCAAATGTTTCAAAGACACGCGTGTACCTTGGCTGCATAACTATTATGATTTGCTCTTCGTCATCATCCTCCTCCTCATCATTTTTCTGCGCGTGTTCCCCCATGAAGACCAGATCGTCGTCGTCCTCCTCGTCATGCTGCGGGTTTTTTGTTTCACTGCCTTCTCCATCTCGAATGATGTTTGGTTCACTGTTTTCATCTTTATCCTCTACATCTTCCTCCACGGAGTAGGCAGTTCTGTTTGTTGTGTTAAAGAAACCCCTAGGTAATTCAGGTGTTATCCATCCAGGCATCTGCCACTCTTCTCTTCCAATGCAGTTTAGGGGCTCGGGGTCGTAAATGATTCGAGGCATCTTCTGTTTTTGAGGCATAGTAAATTCCTGCAGGTTATTAAGCCAAAGCTTTTTTTATGCACGTCAACAATGAAATGAACTGCATCTTTCGTAATATATATCATTATATTTTTGCAACGGTAAGAAATTGCACTTCAATTTGTCATTCTACAGCAGGGGCACTGTTAGTTAACGTGAAGAAACAATGCACTTCAGCTCTAGGAACAGCGCTCTACATATTTAAGTCATTGTGGACTGCAATTTTGATCCATACAGCGTTTTTTATTTTTCGAAGTATCCTTTTCTGTTTTTCTACTTGGAGACACATGTGACTGCAGTCGACGCAAGATGGGGGACTGCATGGGTATAAAAACGGCACTGCAAACTGGATGTGGGGGCTTGGTATGTGATTTTCTTACCTTATATGCAGTTCCCTCCTTCTGCAGATGCAGCTCTTGCTGCTGTTGTCGTGCAGTCCACCTCCGCTGCAGGAACTCATGCGCTTTTTCCACCTTCGCCATTGTTGTGGGAGAAGGCTGGACGTGCACCATTGCAGTTCGCATCCACGACGAATGCGATGGAGTAGTCAACCTTGCAGTTCGTTTCCCCCTGTCATGCATGGCTGAGGCTGGATGCTTCAGTGGCGGATCCTCCAGGTGGTGTTGGGGCGAAGGTGAGGTGCGGTGTCGCTTCCTAAACGCCGCCGCGGAAATTTCGTCCCCGACGGACTGCATCGCCGGCCGTTTTGGCACGCGCTCTACGCGCGCTACGAGGCGAGGGAGGGGTGGGGGAGGACGCCGGCCGCCGGCCGCCGTGCGCTCCCGCGCTTGGAGGCGGGGGAGGGGTGGGGGAGGACGCCGGCCGCCGGCCGCCGTGTGCTCCCGCGCTAGGAGGCGGGGGAGGGGTGGGGGAGGACGCTGGCCGCCGGCCGCCGGGGCGCTCCCGCGCTAGGAGGCAGGGAGGGGTGGGGGAGGATGCGGGCGTCGGGCCTCTGGCGCTAGGAGGCGGGGAGTGGACGAGGAGGGTTGTTAGGAGAATAAGCCTGTTGTTAGGAGAATAAGGTCTTAAGGGGTGTTATTTTATTCAAGTTTCTGTTTAATTTCTCAAAAAAAGAAAGGTTCTGGTTAATTTTCAAAAAAGGAGAAAGGGAGTCTAACCAGCCCAACACCAAATCCCTTTTCTATCTTTATTTTACTCAAGTTTATGTTTAATTAAAAGAAGAAAACAAAGAGAGATGGAGTCCAACCAGCCCAAAACTATCGGCCCAGCCTAAACTTTCTAGATGGATCAGCCCAACTACCCCCGTTAACAAAGAGCGAGGAGACCGATCCATCCACATCTCGTCTCTCGCTCATCACTGAGCGCCTCCTCCACACATCTCGTCTCTCCCTCGGCCCCCTCCTGAGCGCCTCCTCCATCTCCCGGCTCGTCCCCAAGCAACTGCCCTCGAGGAGTTCCCCGTCCTCGTTGCCGGCCATGCTGCTACGCTGTTTCCCTCTCTTTCCTTCTTTTCCCTGTGGTTCTCCTTCCCCTAACATCTGTCTCTCTCTTGTTTGCTGCTGAACGTAGGACGCCGCCGCTCCTACCAAAACCAGCCGTTGCCGGATCTGCCTCCACCGGACCAGATCCGTCTGCCCTCGACCGTCCTCGACCTCATCTACTCCTCCAATCGCCGGATTTGATGCGCCGTCGACGGATCTTCCTCCACTGGACCGGACCGGATCCGTCCGGACCCGGCTACCCTCGACCGCCCTCGGCTTCGTCTGCGCCTCGTGTAGCCGGATTTGATGCGCCGCCGCCGGATCCGATGCGCCACCTATCTGATTTTCTTTGATTTCGTGGTGTTGCAATATGCTTTTCTTTGATCAATTATTTGATAGACCGAATCCTTCCCTTGTGATTATCCTAATCTCTGTGTCCTGATTTCTGTGGTCGCTTGTTGAATCATCAATGTCTACCTATATGAACTTGTGAGATTAGGGCATCTCCAATAGTTGTAAGATAGATGTTGGTAAATTTGTCATCTAGGACATAGTGATGATGTGACATGTAATAAATATGGAGAGAGAACATAGTTGTATGTAGATTAACCAACAACCTTTGCACAAGCTCCTAGGTGAAATAGAGAGCAATCACATTTATTTTTGCATCATCTATTGGATTACTTAGATACAACATATTGGAGTAGTTGTATGATAGCTTGTTGGTTGATGACATGGACATTTTACCAACAAGACTAACATACAACCTATTGGAGATGCCCTTAGGTGTAAAGAAGCGATGTGGTATTATTACTTAGCCAAGTCATACAATTTTTTCGGCATGATCCTAGGAAGGCAAGGAGAGAGCCTATCAGCATATGAAGCCCAGTACGGGCGGCGTGGAGGACGCGTCATGAATCTGAAATATGGAACATTTTTTTTCACTTATATGTTGGATTGCGGGTTAATTAGTTAAAACCATAAGGAGCTTTTTGCAAATAGTGCACAACAATGAACGATCAGAAACCCAATTTTCTTTATATATACAGCCGGTCTATTCTCATAACATTATGAGAATAATATTCTCATAACACTTCCGCACTGCACGCACAACGCGAGGGCACTACACTCTTACTGCAACACAACGAAAGGTGAACTTCGTCTCGAAAAAACTGTACGTATTATTTTTTGTGTACCTTTTTCGCTCTAGTTTTTTACCCGTTTATCGGAATTATGCGTGTAATATACCGTTGAAAAGCTATGGAGTATATGCAACTCTGCCATGTTGAACACTTTTCAAAATTCATCATAGTTTAAGAGCAGTTTCGAAAATCGTGCGGCTCACAACGAATGACAGCGAGCGTTTTTTCACGTTTTTTTCTAAACCGCTCATCGGAATGAAACGCATGATACACCGTTAGAAAGATATCGTCGAGGCACATCTTTTTCATATGTATTGTTTTCTCTAATTCGCAACGGTTTAAAAGCAGTTTTAAATTTAGTAAATCGCGGAATTCAGTTTTTTCGATTTTTTTGCAATTTTTGGTATTGTTTTAGCTTAAGTTTTTTAACCGTTTGTCGAAACGATGCGTGTAATATACCGTTGGAAAGCTACGAAAGAGGCGCAACTTTCATATGTTGAAATGTTTTTGAGATTCCATACGGTTTTTAGTTAATTTTGAAAATTGTGTGGCGGACGAGAAGCGGTAGCGGCCGTTCTTCGCGATTTTTTTTACAAACCGCTTGTCGGAATGATTCAAGTAATACGCCGTTGGAAATATATCGATGAGACACAACTTTTTCATGTAGAACACTCTCTCTAATTGCTAACGGTTTAAGAGCAGTTTTATTTTAACAAAATGCGGACACTCTGTTTTTAGCGACACCAAAATCGACGAGTAAACCGCATCGGACAGAAAACCGCATTGCTTAAGATTGAAAACCGCACTGCATAAGACGGGCTACCGAACTTCATGGTTTCTTTTTATCCTTTTTTCTAACTTTGTTGATAAAACACGTGGTACCTCGTGGGGATGAGTGTAGTGCACATTAGAGGGAAGTGAACCGCGACACAAAACGAAGTGGAGTACATTGGTTTGTTGTTGTTTGTCCGAACTGAATTACCGAGGCTAGTGTGCTGCATTTTTTTAAAACGCTTCTTAAAGTTTCGCATGGTTGAGGTTAGTGAACTTCAGGTCCTGAGTGCCGAGACGAGGCAAGTGTACTACATCAATGTTTTTTTTTGCATACGCTTTTAAAACTTTTGCATGGTTGAGGTTAGTGAACTTTCCTTGCGCCCAGGCACCAGACTGCAGTACTCCTATCACGCAACAAACTAAGCATTGGACGTGTCCCAGAAGAGAACTGCACTGCAAGACTACAAAAAAAATGAAAATGATAGAATTGCATGCACACACGATGTGCACCACGTGAACACAGACAGGGATACCATGATTTTATCATGAATTTTGCATAGGCGGCTCAGGGTGGAAGCCCTCCTCTGCAGACTGCAATTGTTTTTTTCCCCAAAGTGTACTACCTTTGCAATCAGCACACATGTCCTTCAATATATAAACTAAACATACACCTTTTTCTCACGCAACGAACTGAAAAAACAAAAAAAAGTGAGCTGCAAAAATCGCACGCGAGTCGATGATTGCCGCGCGCGCTACAGACTAATTCCGACTATGCTCGCGCCCACAGTAAAGAAGTGCACTACGAGTCGATGATGGATGTGGGCGCCTGCTGTCTGGACTGCCCCAACGACACCATTGCGCTGATCATCCTAGAGAGAAGGAATGAGTTAGTGCACGGTTTCACCGACGATGGGGACGAAGTGAGCTGCAATTGAACCAAAAAAATGCCATGTCGGATGAAGTGAGGTGTAGTTGTACATGCACACACTAACAAATTGCACATGAGCGCATACTAAACTGCACAACAACGTACGGTGAACCTCATCTTCAACGGTGGTGTGGATGCGGCTCGGTAGGCGTCGAGGAATGCCAAGGGGAGGTGACTTCGTGCATGCCACACTTGGACTGCATGGAAGCCGTAATGGACTGCACCTCGAAGGGGTCGCCACGGCCGTGCTGCTCCATCGGCAGAGGAAGGGAGGTGGAACACAGGGTTGGGCGCCCGTGGAGTACACTCCCTCCTCCCTCTGCCCACCTGTGCGGCGCACTGCACTCGCACGCACCACCAAACCGCACACAAGAGCTGCAGCCACACCACACTACACGGCATGACCCACCGAACTACATAGATGTGCTCGCAAGGGGTGGCTGGTGGCTGGGAGAGGGGGGTCGCCGACAAGCGGGAGGGGTAGAGATTGAGGTGGGGACTACGGTCACCGGGTCGGTGGGTACTCCGGCGGGACAGTGGGGCGGTGCATGGGGCCGCCCAGCCTGGATCTGGTGGCGGGGCATCACGGAAGGACCGACGCGGCCTGGATCCAACGACAGGGCGGCGCGGCCTGGATCGGTGGCTTGGAGTCGCGGGAAGGCCGACGTGGCCTGGATCCGGCGGCTGGGAGTCGCTGGGCGGGGCGCGTCGTCCAGGAAGGTGGTCGTGGGAAGAAACCCAGTGAGGATGGGGCGGCGCGCCCTGGCAGAGCAGAAGGTGGATCCGGGGGAGGGGAATCGTGGGAGAGGAGGAGGGAGGTGGGGTGCGTGGGATGGGGTGTTATGAGAATAAGGTTTTTGTTATGAAAATAAGGTCTTAAGGAGTGTTATGAGAATAAACCCACCATATATATATGTGTGTGTGTGTGTGTGTGTGTGTGTGTGTGTGTGTGTGAAAACACACAAAGAAAAATACTTGATTAGAAGGCACTTTTTCTAATAACCTGTGCTAGCGCCCCGGGACTGATGTAGCGCCCGCTGCGCTCTCTCTCACTCTTTCTCACCCTCCCTGCTAGGATTTCAATGATCTTTCTCATCCTTCCAGCTAGGATTTCAATGACCTCACATATGTTATAGCCAGCTGACTAGGTTTATTATACCTGCACTAAGTTTTATATCAATGATTTTACACGGAGATTCGTGCAGCCATTTTCTTTTATCTTTTTTTTTCTTCCTACTTTGTTTGAGCCATTTAGATGTGCAATAGTTAGGACACATCTCCCCTAAAAAACTAGGACACATCTAAACGTGACCTAGACAAAACATGAGCATACGATCATCTGCCAAAGTTAATATCAGTCGCCAATGCGACATAGGGGTCCATAAGAATTTCGTATCAGTCGCACATTAACATCAAACAATTAATCATTGGGGCACTTAAGTATAGAGAAAGTATATCTAGGGAGTGACACTACTAGAAAACGGGGCATCGGTCCCGGTTCTACAGGGTCTTTAGTCCTAGTTCTGCAACCGGGACTAAACAATTGGGACTAAAGGCCCCTCACTTTTAGTCCCGTTTGGGTTACAAATCGGACTAAAGGAGCTCCACATGGCGACTGGAGGGCGTCCAGACAGGAGGACCTTTAGTCTCGGTTAGTAACACCAACCGGGACTAAAAAAGCAGCCACGCATCAGCAGTTACCAGGCGCTGTTTTTTTGAAAGGAGGGGTTTAGGGGTTTGGAGGGTTTAGGGGTTTCATATTGTGATTCCCCATTTTATTTTTGTGTTTACCATTCAATTCTTTTTGACATTTAGGGTTTTTGTTTTTATTTTATGCTTTTCATTCAACTCGGAGCTAGCTACTACATATAGCATTGAAGAAACTATTACACAACATCGTCATGAATATATAAAAAAGTGACATCTCTTTCTCCGTGCTTGGTCGAACAACAAGTTTTCGTATATCTATTCAATGCTACTACATATAGTACACAATCATGCATATATACAATATAACATCTCTTACGATCCCTAACATCTAATTACCAAAATCGCATTGCAATTCCTGATGGTATTCTCCGTCTGTAGGTATGACGTGTTCAAAAAAGAATCCCGCCAATTCCTCCTGAATTGCTCATATGCGTACATTTGGTAGGAGTCGGTCCCGCATCCGCATGATCTAATTTAAAGAAACACAATTGATGCTAATAAAATAAAATTGTGAATGGTGTTACGTACTTCAAGTTGCCGTGGAGATCTGCCCTGCTCAGGGGTTGTCATGTGAATGAACTCGCAAACGTAGTATCCACATGAATTATTTCCGGACGGCTGCCTCAAGCACTTTACGAGAATATAGTTCAATCAAAATGATAATCAAGCATGATAATTGTATTAAAACTAGAATCAATGAGAGATGTGCGGAACTAGCTAGTACTACTTACTTTGGGATGTGAAAGTCACAGCTCCTTTTTCCATTCACCCCTAGCCTACTTGGTGAACTCTTTTCAAACCCTGCCTGGCAAAGAAAATGATTACTTGATATCAGAAAATGAACGAAAGTTGCCGATATGGTGCGATAATGATTAGACTTACTTCTGGAGCATTTGACTCATGTCCGCCCACTCCTTAGGATATTTACGTCTCAAGTCCAAGACAACTACTACTCCAGCGTCAAGCTGAATGACTACCAGAAGAAAGTGGAACCTGCGCACGCATAACTCATCAATTACACTTAACCTCAAGTAAGCGAAACGGAATGTGCACAAGACAATAACACACACCCGAAGTTGTAAGGAAATAGTATTTCCCTGCTGGTCTGTTGTCGAATTAACGTGTTTAGCAATTTTTTCTCTGTCTCACCGGTTTTTTTGTACCGTATATTCATTTACGGTATTTGGGTTAATGAACCCAATGTCATTGATTTGTCCTTTTTTGCATTCAAGGATTTTTAATCTGCATAATATAGTGAGGATAATTATACATGTAATGAACGAGATGAGATAGAGACTTAATTATAGAAATAGTACTTACAGACAATAGCAACTGACGAGCGTTTTGTCGAGGGCGTCTTGATTGAATAACTGAAAGAATTATCAAATTCAGCGTACAACGCCTCGACTCCATTGAAGTAGTGCCCGTCTTTAATTCTGTAATGCCCCGGATGTAATACTTTCCCTTTTGGGCATATAATATATCTCCGGCTTCATCAATTCCATTTCGGGTTCTTCGTCTTTTGGGTTTTCGCCGTTTTGTCGTGTTGCGTGTGTGGCATTCATTCATATCATGTAGTCATGTGCATCGCATTGCATTTGTGTTGTCGTTTGCATCCGGTTCCACGCGTTCCTTCCCGTTGTCCGTTTCGCGTTCCGGAGCTCCCTCACGTGTCCGTGGCATCCCCGAGGCCTACTTTGGTGTTTGGCCGTGTAACGTTACCGGTTTGGCGCGAGACTTGTCGTGTGTTGTTGTTTTGGTTTGTGTATCCCGCCTGTCAAATCTCGTCGTGTTTGGAGTTCGTTTGCTACCCCAACAGTTATTCTCGTGGGCTCAAAGTGCCTCCACTTTGAAGCCCAAGACACCCCTCCAACAGCCCACCAAACCACTCCCTTCATCTACGCCATCCAATTCTGATCGCGTGGCCGAAAACCACACTCCATTTGGACAACCCTAGCTCTTTGTGCCTATATATTTGTCCACTTCCCCCAATTTTTGCCCCAAATCAAGGAAACCCTAGTCCATCCCCTTCCTCTCCTTCTTCTACCTCCAGCCACCAGCCACTGATACGTCCAAAACGTATCTATAATTTCTGCTTGCTCCATGCCTCTTTTGTGTGATATTGCTATGATATTTATACACTTCCATACACTTTTGATCATATTTGGACTAACCTATTAACTCAGTGCACCCTAGTGCCAGTTTCTGTTTTCTGCTGTTTTTGTATTTCAGGTTTTCCCATTACGTAAACTGCCAGAAAAATCCTGGAAAAATTATATAAAAAATCAGCGTTCCGGAAGCTTCCATGCGGCCAAAGTAGGGCCAGAGGGGGACCAGAGGGGCTCCAGGCGGCCCCCCTGGCCGCGCCGGGGGGGGGCGCCTGGGCCCCCCTGACCTCTTCTAGCGACCCCCTTTGGCATATATTTACATCGCGTCGAGGAAACCCTGATTCCGGACCCCTTTTCTCCAGACGCAATTCCGATCTCCGCCGCCATCGCCATCAAGCTTCGGGGGACCAGAATTCCTGTGCCGGCACCCTGCCGGGACGGGGAAGTGCCCCCGGATTCATCTCCATCGACGTTGCTTCCTCCCTCCATGATGCGGGAGTAGTTCCTCCTCGGGGCTGAGGTTCTTACCAGTAGCTATGTGGTCAATTCTCTCTCCCATGATGTGATCTTCGTTGTGATCATAGGCTATGTTAATCTAGGGTGATCCCATGATATTTCCCCTTCCTCTATGTATTGGATTGATGTACTCACTTGTCTTTATCTAGTATAATCCCCGAGACCAAGGTGACATCGGTCTATTGGACATGGATTAGAACAATATTTTCATGAGTGATTTCCTCTCTTGTGTGTTGATTGAAGATTGAGAGTCTCTTGGTGCTTGTCTTTGACTATCCTTTAGATATGTTGTGGTGATTGTGGGACTCTCTTTGGATGGCCGCGGTGACATTGGGAAATCCTTAGATTGAGAACTACGAACTTTGAGGTGTGCTTTTGTAGCCCTACATAATTCTCGTCCTCTCTTGACCACGAAGGAATGACCTCCGAGTGTGTCCCCTTTGCATGTTTTATGGGAAATATCATGTGATTCGATTATGTTAATGTTGTTGGGAGTTGCCACTAGTGAAAGTATGAACCCTAGGCCTTGTTTCCACCATTGCAATGCCATTTGTGCTCACGTTTACCACTTGTTTGCTTGCTGCACTTTTTATTACAGATTTATATTACTTTGTTTTGCCATCCATATCACTTGCCATTTAACATCTCTTCGCCGAACTAGTGCACCTATACATCTAACAAGTGTATTAGGTGTGTAGGGGACACAAGAGACTTCTTGTATCTTAGTTGCAGGGTTGCTTGAGAGAGACCATCTTCAACCTCTACTTCCCTGAGTTCGATAAACCTTAGGTCATCCACTTGAGGGAAATTGCTGCTGTCCTACAAACCTCTGCGCTTGGAGGCCCAACATAGTCTACAAGAGTAGAAGCGTGTGTAGACATCAAGCTATTTCTGGCGCCGTTGCCGGGGAGGTGAGCGCTTGAAGGTATATCTTTAGATCTTGCAATTAAATATTTTTGTTTCTTGTTTTTATTTCACTAGTTATGTTTATGGACAACCTTGCTATTGGATCGTTGCTTGCGGGAAGACGCCCCACACCTGTGGTGGTTGGTCCTCCCCCTACTGAAATTGTGCCCTATAAAATACCAGCTGGTATTATCGATTATGTCTTGGCTAATCGTTATGCAGGAGACAGGCATCCCGGTGAACACTTGCTATATCTGTCACAATTATGTTCATTATTTAAGCTTGCAGGTGTATCAAGGGAGTTTGTCATGAGGAAATTGTCCGCCGTATCACTTATAGATAAGGCTTCAGATTGGTATAAGCTTCTCGATAACTCGCACTTGCTTGATTGGCAAGAGCTTATGTCTCTCTTTTATACTAAGTTTTATCCTCTTCATGAAGTCCATAAGAATAGGAATTATATTTATAATTTCTATCCTCATGACGGAGAGAGCATAGCTCAAGCTTGGGGGAGACTGAAAACGTTAATGCTAAAAAGTCCTAACCATGGGCTCCCCAAAGATATGATTATTACTAATTTCTATGCGAGGGTCTCTCGACAGGATAAAGATTTGCTCGATGCTTCCTCTATGGGTTCTTTCACAAACGAAAAGACTGATGCTAAATGGGAACTCCTTGAAAGAATTCAACGCAACACTGAAGATTGGGAGATCGACAAAGGTAAAGAGTCAGGTATAATTTATGAGTATGATTGCATTAAGTCCTTTGTTGAAACTACAAGTTTTAATAAGTTTAGTGCTAAGTTTGGACTTGATTCTCAACTCCTTGTTGATTTCCTCAAATCTTTTGCTTCACATCTTAATATGCCTAAGGAGGATTGGATCAAGTATCATAAACCTTTTAAAGAGACTTGCAAAGAAAATGAAATTGTTCATGATGATTGCAACATGCATGATCCAATTCCTAAAAATGAAGTTTTATATAAGCATGTTAATTTTTGTGGAGTGGATAGACCTTGTGAAAGGCCTATGATTGAAGAAGAGAAGTATTGTAAGCAGCATAAGCATGAAAGAACAATCACTTGGGTCAGAGATTTAAATGAAA
>LR738713.1:556166702-556231438 GCA_902687465.1 Secale cereale | reverse complement strand
TAATGATAAACCAGGATATGTGGAGAAGCTTCATCTCCAACCACTCCCTCCTAAGGTTAAGAAGAAGAAAAAGAAGAGGAGGAGGAAGAGGAGCAAGAAAGAAGAAGAATGGGTATCAACCTGGCCTGAGCATATTCCTCCCATCAACTTTTATCCTAACAGTTGTAAGTTTAAAGAAGAAGGTGAAGTTTATTGCCTTAATTATCATCTTGATGATACGTCCGTAGGTACTATTGAAGATGATTTTGATTATGATATGCATGTTACTTATTGTGATTGGGAAAATGATGATAATGCTACTTATGATCTTGAAAATCTTTTTGGTACCAACTCTGAAAGTGATGATATGGGAAGCTCTAAGCTTGGGGATGATAGGATTGCAAATCCTTTACCCACTAGTGATGTGATAATTGATAATTCTTTTGCTAGTAAGAATAAAGACAACATGTTTACAAATATAGTTGCTAGCAATGATAATGCTCTTCTCTACCATGATGATGTTATAACTCCAATCTATATTGATTATAAAGGTACCTATGACATAAGGAGAAATTATCCTTATGAAACTTGTCATAATCATGGAGGGAATTACTCCCTTGTTGAACACCATCTTCCTAATACACAATTAATCTATAGTGTTCAAGTTGTTTATGATAGTCCTACTCCCACTATTACCAATGAGAAAGATTATGCTTATGTGGAGAGTAAGAGTACCTTTTTGCATGTGAATCATGGTAACAATGCTTTATGTGATGCTTATATTGTTGAGTTCAGCCATGATGCCACTGAAATTTATAATGAGAGAGGGAGACTTGGTTCTAAATATCTTAATAATAAGAAGTTTCCTCTCTTTATGGTGAATATTTTGAAGTTGCACTTGTTTTGTCTTCCTATGCTTATTGCTTTGTGCTTCAATGAATTATTCTATTGCAATATTCCTATGCATAGGAAGCATGTTAGGCTTAAATGTGTTTGGTATTTGCTTCTTGATGCTCTCTTTTGTTCTTCAACTCTTATTCCTACGAGAGCATCATTAAAGTCTTATGCCTAGCTTAAAGGCATAAAAGAAAGCGCTTTTGGGAGGCAGCCCAATGAATAAATTTTATTTTGTTTTTGTTGTGTCTTAATGTTGTTACTACTGTAGCATCATCATTGTATCTTTGTTTTTCAATTTTGTGCCAAGTATAGCCTCTGATTGCAAGAAAGTTCAAAAGTTGTGACATGCTGTCCAGGAAACAGATTCTGTCCTTGGATAGAAAAATTCGTATAAAATCACCAGATCATCTTTTTGGTCTGAAGTTTTTCGACAGTGTGCTCTATACAATTGTATTTCGTGCGTCTGTTCTGAGTGTTTTGATTAGAGTTGCAGAAGTGCCCCGAAAAAATCATTTACTACCTGCTGTTCTGTTTTTCACAGATTCTGTCCTGTTTTGCCTTTCCTTAATTTTGCAAACCTTGAGCTTGCTTTTTCTTTGCAAAAACCTTTTGGCAATCTTGAGAAACAGTAGACCTTCAAGAATATCCTTATTTCCAGCAAGGAACAATTATTTTATTATGGGTACTAACCTCGCTAATCAGATTATGATGAGTTATGTATGAAGGGAGTTTTCAAGTATGCGAGGGAAGATGATAAAAAGATTCAGGAGTGTCAAACGCTCAAGCTTGGGGATGCCCCCATGCACCCCCAAGAAATATTCAAGAAGACTCAAGCGTCTAAGCTTGGGATGCCCCCGTGCATCCCCTTCTCCATCAACATTATCAGTTCGTCCTTCGTTCCACTATATTTTTATCACTTCATGTGTTATGTGCTATGCTTGGAGCGTCTTGCTTTTAGTTTTCCTTTTTAGTTTTCTTTAGCTTTTCATAACGAGTCGGAACTCAGCTTTCTTTATGTGGGAGAGAAACACGCTCCACTTCTACCTAGAACATAACATAGAATTTTCATGTCTATCCTTGCTGTGTGTTCTTTGTCTTTTAATAGCTACTATCATGCTTAGCTCTTAGTATTCATGCTTATCTTTTTAAAGAGCTTTCGTTTAGTTGGTTGCTTGAACTCTCTTTAGTTATCATGATTATCTTATTAAGAGAGTTTGCTTCTGTTGCATTGGTTGATATGTCTATGATAAAGATGCTACGTGCATAATGGCGCTTAGTAGTTCAGGTTTTCTTATGGTTAGTCTCGAATAGCTGGGGGTTCCCAGTGTGTTATTGGAGTACCAACATGATTTGTTTGCCTATGATGTGGTATGGTTTAGTAATATCTTCCTTCAAGAATTTATTTTGATTGACTTGGCGTATGCTCACGCATATTTAAGACTGTAAAGAAAGTATGTCAAGCCTTGATGATCTTTTGTTTCTGAGTAGCGATATAACTTCCATGCCTGATTCAATGTTGCTTTGTCGCTCTGCATGATTATGACCGTCATTGCTCTTTTAGTTGGTCGCTCCCAGTCTTTTGCTAACCTCCACCTGTACTAAGTGGACTGACTGCTTGTGCATCCAAAATCCTTTAAACCAGTTATGCCATATGAGTCCACCATACCTTCCTATACATGTTATTTACCTGCCATTCCTAACAAAGACTTTCATGTACCATCTCGAAATTATTCAAAAAAAGCATTTCTATTTTGTGCCTCTGTTTTAGCTCATGAGGAAGTAGTAGTTAATTCATGATCTTTTTAAGTTGGACAAGCTTCACCCCGGGATGGCATTTCTAATGTGCAAACCCATAATACGAGAAGGAACTGGCAAAGAGTGCGCCCGACTCAAAAATAATATAACAAACAAACCCTCCTTCACTCTTTGTTCATGAGAAATCAGAAAACTCTGGCAGTGATAAAAGAAAGGAGATTAAGAGGATGTGATCGTCCTCATTCGGGAGCCGTTCCTCGAAACTTGTCCATCTCAAGAAGTAATTGAGTTGTCTGCTAGCATTCGTTGACGAAACATGCATATCCAAAAAATAATTATTACCTCTGTTTTTAAAACCAAGAGCTCTGGTACATGTTTAGTTTTTGTTTCCGACTACGGGTTTTCAACTTTGCCAACAAAAGCCACGGTTCGAGAGTCTCCACCTTCTTTTAAAGCACCAACTACTAAGAGCATGATTGTCATTCTGAGTGTAATGTGCATTGTCCCAAAGTAGCATTGTCTTTTGCATGATTGTGATATCGTTTATTTTGAAATCATTGTATCTAGTCATCACTTAAACCTTGGAGGTGCCCCTGCATTTATGTTTTGCTTCACTAAAGGGGGCAAGCGAGATATCACTTTATCATATTTGCACACCATGCTCATTACAAATCCATTTGATGTTTCAGTATGATATTGTAAAACTTTTAGTTCTTTGTGATTTTCTCATGAGGCAACTTAATTACTACAGATTCATTGTCTCAGTAAGATTTTGTCATATGACTATGAAAAATCCTTATATGGTTAATAGCATGTCACCACAGAAATTATTCTTGTTATCATTTACCTACTCGAGGACGAGCAGGAATTAAGCTTGGGGATGTTGATACGTCCAAAACGTATCTATAATTTCTGCTTGCTCCATGCCTCTTTTGTGTGATATTGCTATGATATTTATACACTTCCATACACTTTTGATCATATTTGGACTAACCTATTAACTCAGTGCACCCCAGTGCCAGTTTCTGTTTTCTGCTGTTTTTGTATTTCAGGTTTTCCCATTACGTAAACTGCCAGAAAAATCCCGGAAAAATTATATAAAAAATCAGCGTTCCGGAAGCTTCCATGCGGCCAAAGTAGGGCCAGAGGGGGACCAGAGGGGCTCCAGGCGGCCTGCCCAGGCGGCCCCCTGGCCGCGCCGGGGGGGCGCCTGGGCCCCCCTGACCTCTTCTGGCGACCCCCTTTGGCATATATTTACATCGCGTCGAGGAAACCCTGATTCCGGACCCCTTTTCTCCAAACGCAATTACGATCTCCGCCGCCATCGCCATCAAGCTTCGGGGGACCAGAATTCCTGTGCCGGCACCCTGCCGGGATGGGGAAGTGCCTCCGGATTCATCTCCATCGACGTTGCTTCCTCCCTCCATGATGCAAGAGTAGTTCCTCCTCGGGGCTGAGGTTCTTACCAGTAGCTATGTGGTCAATTCTCTCTCCCATGATGTGATCTTCGTTGTGATCATAGGCTATGTTAATCTAGGGTGATCCCATGATATTTCCCCTTCCTCTATGTATTGGATTGATGTACTCACTTGTCTTTATCTAGTATAATCCCCGAGACCAAGGTGACAGCGGTCTATTGGACATGGATTATAACAATATTTTCATGAGTGATTTCCTCTCTTGTGTGTTGATTGAAGATTGAGAGTCTCTTGGTGCTTGTCTTTGACTATCCTTTAGATATGTTGTGGTGATTGTGGGACTCTCTTTGGATGGCCGCGGTGACATTGGGAAATCCTTAGATTGAGAACTACGAACTTTGAGGTGTGCTTTTGTAGCCCTACATAATTCTCGTCCTCTCTTGACCACGAAGGAATGACCTCCGAGTGTGTCCCCTTTGCATGTTTTATGGGAAATATCATGTGATTTGATTATGTTAATGTTGTTGGGAGTTGCCACTAGTGAAAGTATGAACCCTAGGCCTTGTTTCCACCATTGCAATACCATTTGTGCTCACGTTTACCACTTGTTTGCTTGCTGCACTTTTTATTACAGATTTACATTACTTTGTTTTGCCATCCATATCACTTGCCATTTAACATCTCTTCGCCGAACTAGTGCACCTATACATCTAACAAGTGTATTAGGTGTGTTGGGGACACAAGAGACTTCTTGTATCTTAGTTGCAGGGTTGCTTGAGAGAGACCATCTTCAACCTCTACTTCCCTGAGTTCGATAAACCTTAGGTCATCCACTTGAGGGAAATTGCTGCTGTCCTACAAACCTCTGCTCTTGGAGGCCCAACATAGTCTACAAGAGTAGAAGCGTGTGTAGACATCAGCCACCTCGCCGGAGTTTCGCCGGAATTCCTCCACCGCCGCCACCTCATCGTTACTCCGGCCACCACCTCACTGGGCCCTCCTCTCGCCGGCGCCGCCCCTCTCCGGCCGGAGCAGCGCCTCCCTAGGCCGCCGGACAGCCTCCCGTCGCCGGCCTCCTCTCGCGCAAGAGCCAGCCGCCGCCGCAGCTTCGTAGGATCGGGAGGCGTTCCCGATCTGGATCGATCGCAGCCGCCGCTCTGGATTCGATCGGGCAAGCGCCCGATCTGGATCCGTTGACCGCGCGCTGTTCCTCCCTGGACCGACCCTCCGCTCGCCGCGGCCCATCATCGCCCCGCGTCGCTAGGATCCCGCATCGCCCCGCGGTCGCCAGCAGGCCGACGCCAAGCCGCCTTCCTCCTTCCCTCCGCCTGGGCCGTTGACCCGAGCCCGCGGCCCGTCCAGCGGCCGCCATCGCCTCCATCCGCAGCGCCCTGAGCGGGCCTTCCACTCCGCGCCGCCAGGCCGGCCCGCTCGTTCCCTTGGGCCAGCGCCGCCCCCTGCTGGGAGTTGGGCCGGTCGCCAGATCGCCAGGCTCCAGCCGCCGGCCGGCTCCTGGGCCCGAAGCCGTCGGTCGCCAGATCCGCCCGGCTCAGTCGCTGCGCCTTCTCCGCAGCCGGGCCTCTTCTTCGCCAGATCCTCCGCGGGCCCGAGCCCGTTGTTTTTTCCCCAGACCTGAAGGTTGACCTCTAAATCCTTCTAAGTCCCAGTTTTTATCTGTCTGATGCAATGTTCAAACGTGGATATCTTTTTGTGTGGTGCTCCGATTTGAGTGAATGACATGTCCATACGTTCGTGGTGACTTGCACTACGTTTCATTCCTTTGTGCCATGTCTATTTGAGTTCATCTAGGTGCTTAAAATTCTGTTGCAAGAGTGCATCGTGATAAAAACTGCTGTTAGTGTTGTTTTTCATGCCACCTTTGCATAGTGATAACTTGGTGCTCGTTTATCCGAATGATGCAAATGACATGTCCACGTGTTCGTCTTGTCATGCTCTACATGATGATTGCTTAGACTTGCATGATAGAATTAATCTTGCCATGTTTATCTCCGTTGCAAAATGCCATGTGGCTGTGATGTTGTGAAACTTGTTATGAAATGCCAACTTGAGGAGCTCATTGCTATCGTTGTGTTTATCTCCATGATGCATGCTTGTATGTTTTGGATTCACCATCATATGTACTTTGATGTGGTGCTTACCACTTGCCATGTTTAGTTTTGAGGTGACTTAAACTTGATCTCAAACATGCCATGATGAAACTGCTGTTTTAACACTTAGTGAAATTTCACTAAGTCTGGAATCTGTAATTTTCAGATGCCATGTTTGCTTGTTGTTCTAGGACAAACCATGATAGTTTTGGGGTGACTCTTGATGGTTCCTTGTGGTATATATTGTTGGCTATCCATTCATGCTCTCACATGCTTATTTGAGTGGCTGTAGCATATTTAACTTTTGCTCCAAAGTTGCAATAAAATACTGCTGTCAGGATTTTGTTGTCAAGTTCAATATGTCCAAGCTTGTTGCTATTGATGTAGGATATGTCTAGTTTATTTTCATGCTCTTTGCCATGATGTTTGAGTGCTGTAGCCTATTTATCTAGTGCTCCGAAGTTGCTATGTGGCTGTAATTTTCAGCTTGTGCATATTTCTTGTTTCGGGCATAACTTTTAGTCCGTAGCTCCGTTTGGAGCGAGTCTTATATGAAACTTGATTGATTTTCCGTGTAGATTCATAATATCCTATTGTTATCATGTTTTGAAGTATTTTGCTTGAGTGCTATTTTCCGTGCTCCGTGTGCTCTCATAGTGCATCAACCATGCATCCATTGTTTTGGTGTGCGCATTGCATCTTGTTGATTCGTGCCTTGTGTGATTGTATTGTTTAGAGCCGGAAGCTGAGACCGAGTATGAGTACGAGCACGAGGTTACTACCGAGCTTGAGAACGAGGACCCCTCTTACGATCCGAACGACAACTCTTCAGGCAAGATGACCGAACCTCGATAACATTACTATCTTTGCCTATTGCTAGTAGTTTCGCTCTATAGTTTTGCCTCGATGCCCATGTCTTTCCTGTCAACCTCCTACTTGTAACCATGACCCTGTTTAACCCCCTACCTATGCAAACCGTTGAATGGCTAAGTACGCTTCGCTCAGCCCCTCTTATAGCATTGCTAGTTGCAGGTGAAGTTGAAGATGCTTGCTCCATGTTGAAGTTTGTTGGGTTATATCACACTATAATAATTACTAAATGAAATCATCTATATATTGGCAATGGGTGGAAGGCTAAGCCTTTTGCTTGGTGATTTGTTCCACTCATGCCGCTAGGAACCGTATAAACCGGTGTTATGTTCCTTGATTATGCGTTCCTCACACGGTTGGGGTTATGGGGCCCCCTCGATAAACCGCTAAGTGCTAAGTATTTTCCAGCAAGTCCCAACATTGGTACTATTTGCCTAATAACTAAATAAACTTGCATAGGGAGTAATTAACCCTCTTTCTTAATCAACAACCCCGGGCCAGTGCTCCACATGAGTGTTGGTCCGAAACGGGGGTTCTGCGGGGCCGCCTTGGGGAAACCCGAGGTATCTGGTATACACCTGTAGAATCGCCCATCCGGTCGTGGCCTGAGACGAGATACGCGCGGCTACTATCAGGGTGTCGGCACGCCGGGAGGAATTGCTGGATTAGCCTTACCTTAGTTCGGAGTATCTTGAGCACGGGATTCCGAGAATACTCGGGTCTTCCCACCTTGGAGTTGCGACTCCGCGGATCGTGGGCTTGTCATGGGCCAAGTTGGAACACCCCTGCAGGGTTATGAACTTTCGAAAGCCGTGCCCGCGGTTATGTGGCAGATGGGAGCTTGTTAATATCCGGTTGTAGAAAACTTGACACCATGTTCCAATACACTACCAGCGTGTGTGCAGTGACTGTCATTTTCCGAAAGGGGTTTCGGGAGATGAACACGGTGGGGTTATGTTTGACTGGCTTTAGTTAGGATCACTTAGTGATCATATCTCGTCCGAGGCACCTTCTCTTCTCGCTCTCTTATACGTAAGCTAGGCTAGTGCTGCTGCAACCACTTATTATTATTCTTTCTTCAGCCTTGTTCCACACCCAAGGCTTAGATAGTCATGTTACCCGGGAACGGGATTGCTGAGTCCTCTATGGCTCACAGTTACTTCACCACACCAGATGCAGGTCCGATGGTGAGCTATCCAGGTGATGGCACTAAGCTAGACTGGGAGTACGACGAGGAGCGTAGCCGTTACTATGTTCGTTATCCTGATGATCAGTAGTGGAACTTCTACTAGGATTCGATCCGACCTGTGGTTTTAAATTATGTTTGGTATCTTGATTTTTGGATTTTACCCTTAGATGGGCTGTGATGTTTTATTGAATGATGATTTGAACATGTAATGTATTTGTGTGACGTGGCGAGTGTAAGCCAACTATTTTATGTTTTCCATCCCCATCTTTTACATGAGTTGTGCAAAGATACCAAACTTGCGATCATTCCAGCATGGGGTTATGTCTCTAAGTCGTGCCTCGACACGTAGGAGATATAGTCCCATCCTGGGCATTACAAGTTGGTATTCAGAGCCTTCTCCGACCTAGAAGCCCCCATTGATTGATCGAATCGTTGACGGTCGAGTCTAGGCACACACTGAAAATATTTTGAGTCCTATATTTATATCGGAGAGTAGGATTTCTTTGCTTCTCATCCCCTTTCTCTCTGGTGAGGACTCCTGACGACTACTCTTGCCTCTTCTACTTTCAAAAATTGCACCAATTTTTTTTAGGAATCTCGCGAGTATTCTGGGATTGTTTCGATGTTCTTGTGACGAGAGTATTGTTCTCGATGCCTCCTGACATTAGGGGTTGTGGCAGTGTCCCAGGGAGTTGAGCTTCGGGGTATTGTCGTCACAAGCATATCGCGGCAGTACTAAATACTTAAGACGGCCGACATCGAAAATCTCTCCTATACGGTTAGTGGCAAGATAACCCCGACATCACCCAGTACTGGGGATGTAGTTCGGGAGTATTGCCATAGCTTGGTATAGTGGATGCTTTTCGAAGGTCCTAGGTAGACAGTTTCCGAGAAAGTCTGGTTATGTGTTGAAGGATGGATACAGCTGGATGTAGGTTTAGAGTTGATTGCGCGGTGCTTCCCCTGTATCCCCAACACCTGATTGCATAACTGGAAACTTTCGGAAATTAATAGGTGGGTTTATCCAGTAGATCGTAGGCATTCTTCCAACGAATGCAGGTTAGCGAGTTCGGGGTTCTACATTGAGTGAAGTGGTTTTATGACTGATGTTCCGATCGGGAGTTGCATCTTAAAGGGTCCTTGGCTATGCTGATCCGGGGATTGCAAAACCCTTTCGTAACGCGTTCATAAGCTTACAGCACAAAGATGTTAGAACGAAGCTCCTATCTTGTGTTTGTTTCCATCCGTACCGTGTTGTTTTCTTATTTACCTTTTGTCCCCTATGTGGCTTCTCGTGAAGATTGTTGTTATAATTAAGCTGAGAATTTCATTCATTCCTCTTGTTCGAATGATTTCATTCGTTCCTATTGTTCGAATGATTCTTGTGAAGACTATGTTGCATTTCAATCCGTTGTTTCAGCTTATACCTTCTGTCAATCAAATTGCTGATTCGTGGTCATCTCTTTCAGGATGGCTCCGAAATGAGTTCCCAACGCTAACCCAGAGGGTGAAGAGGTTCCAGACCGTCCTCCTTCCCCTCCTCCTCCGTCTAAGGCATGGAGAGCGATTATGCAGACTACAAATCAGAACACCCAGATGTTGATGCAGATGATGCAGCAGATGCAAGCTAATCAAGCTAATCAGGGTGTTCCAGGGAATCAAGGCAACTTCTTCAACCAGCAGCACCATGCTACTCTCAACCAGTTCTTGGCCAATCAACCAAAAGCTTTCAGTTACTGTGTCGGCCCTCTTGATGCTGAAGATTGGTTAACCGATATCAAGAAGCATTCTGAGTGCAGTAACGTAAGAGAAGAGGACTATGTGAAGTTTGCAGCCTTTCAACTCAAAGACCAAGCAGCTGACTGGTGGCAGCAATACAAAGACTCCAAGCCAGGTCGTGTGATCTCTTGGGAGGATTTCTGCAAGGACTTTCGCTCTCACCACATTCCAACAAGTGTCATCAAGGGTATGCGTGAGCAATTCCGCAACCTGAAGCAGGGCTCTATGACTGTCTACCAGTATAATGTCAAGTTCCAAAACCTTGCCCGCTATGCTAAGCAAGACATACCAGATGCCAAGAGCAAGATCTATCAATTCCGAGGAGGTCTCAAAGATGAACTTCAACTTGCTCTCACCTTGTTCGAGCCCGATGAATTCGACAAATTCTATAACATGGCGCTCAAGCAAGAGGTAGCTCAGCTCAAGATGGAGGCTTCTAAAAAGAGGATTCGAGATGCCGTTCACTCCTCCTCATCTTCTCAAGTGGCTGTGAAACAACAGAAATTTTGGCTTCCTCCTCCTCCAGTGATTCGAGCTCCTTACAACAACTCCAACAACTCCAACAGCAACAAGAACTCTAGTGGACGTGGTTTCTCCCACCCACCCAACCCGAGAAACCAGTCGAAGAATCAGTTTCAGTCTCAAGGTTCCAAGTCAAGTGGTTCTCATTTCCGTCCTCTCTCAGAAGTGGTCTGCAACAAGTGTGGCAAGAAAGGTCACTATGCCAACAAGTGCCCCAACCCGAAGCGCCTTCCACCTCCTCCACCTGTCAGTTCGGCTATTGTCAGGCATGATCCAAAGGCAGCAAGGGTAAATCTGATGAATGCAGCGCAAGCGGAGAATTCTTCTGATGTGATTTTGGGTAACCTTCCAGTTAACTCTTTTCCTGCTAAAGTGTTGTTTGATTCGGGTGCTACATGTTCTTTCTTGTCATATCCATTTGCATCCAAGCACGATATTGTCACCAAAAATCTGCCAAGTGAGCTAACAGTTATTTCTCCGGGGAGACGAATGCACTCCAGTGTTTATGCTCCGGATGTTTCTATTTGCATGGGTGATTATCACTTTCTGGCTAATCCGGTGGTTCTTGGTAATTCCGACATTGACCTCATCCTCGGGATGGACTGGCTTTCTCAGCATGATGCTCACATTGATTGTGCACAGAAGGAAGTCAAGATGACTCATCCTGATGAAGATGTGATTATCTTCGCCTCCAGGGATAACACTATCAGGCTTTTCTCTCTCAATGACAAGGGCGAAATGAATGCCATATCTCAAATTCCGGTGGTTAATGAATATCAAGACATCTTTCCTAAAGAAATTCCAGGCATGCCTCCACACCGTCAAGTGGAATTCGTCATTGAACTCGAGCCTGGTACTGAGCCAGCATGCCGGCGTCCGTACAAGCTTTCTCCTGGAGAATTGAAGGAATTGAAGAAGCAGCTTGATGAACAGGAGCGTATGGGTCTGATCAGGCCTAGTACGTCTCCATGGGGCTGTGGTGTCTTATTTGTCAAGAAGAAGGATGGCACGGAGCGTCTATGCGTTGATTACCGGCCATTGAACAAGAAGACAATAAAGAACAAGTATCCGCTCCCCAACATCAACAAACTGTTCGAGCAGCTCAAGGGAGCTAAAGTGTTCTCTAAGCTCGACCTCCGAATGGGCTATCACCAAATTCGCATTCGCGAGGAGGATATTCACAAGACTGCTTTCAGAACGAGCTACGGCTCATATGAGTATACGGTCATGTCCTTTGGTCTCGCCAATGCTCCTCCTACCTTCTCGAGAATGATGCACTACATCTTCAACCCCTACACCGGCGAGTTTGTGCTTGTGTATCTGGATGATATTTTGGTATTTTCCAAGAATGAAGAAGATCACGAAAAGCACCTCCGTCTTGTTCTCGATCGACTCCGTGAACATAAGTTCTATGCCAAGTTCTCCAAGTGCGAATTTTGGCTCGATAAGGTTTTGTACCTGGGCCATATCATCTCAGCTGACGGTATTGCAGTGAACCCCGAGAAAGTTGAAGCTATTGTCAACTGGGAAGCTCCTCAGAACGTCAAGCAACTCCGAAGCTTTCTTGGTCTTGCCAGCTATTGCAGAAGGTTCGTTGAGAACTTCTCCAAGATTGCCAAGCCTCTTTCCAACTTGCTGCAGAAGAATGTCAAGTACTACTGGTCTCCAGAGTGTGAAGTGGCATTCAAAACTCTCAAAGAAAAGCTCGTCTCTGCTCCAGTTCTTACTCCTCCAGATGAATCCAAGCCCTATGAAGTATTCTGTGATGCTTCTCTTTAAGGACTTGGTGGTGTGCTTATGCAAGACAAGAGAATTGTGGCATACACTTCTCGTCAGCTGAAACCAAGTGAGAAGAACTATCCCACACATGATCTCGAGCTAGCAGCTGTGGTACATGCTTTGATTACATGGAGACATCTGTTGTTGGGAAGAAAAGTCGACATCTTCACCGATCACAAGAGCTTGAAGTACATCTTCACACAGCCGAATCTGAACCTCCGCCAGACTCGTTGGGTTGAAATGATCCAAGAGTATGATCCCAGCATCGAATACACTCCTGGCAAGGCGAATGTGATTGCAGATGCTTTGAGCAGAAAGGCATATTGCAACAGCCTTCTTATCAAGCCGTTCCAGCCCGAGCTTTGTGAAGCATTCAGGAAGCTCAACCTCCAAGTTGTTCCCCAAGGTTTTCTTGCAAATCTTCAAATTGCTCCTACCTTGGAAGATCAGGTCCGTGAGGCCCAACTCAGTGATGCCATGGTGCAGAAGGTGAAACATGGTATTGCAAAGGGCACTCCTAAATACAAGTGCTATCGCGTTGATGAGAGAGATACCTTGTTCTTTGAGGACAGACTCGTGGTTCCAAAAGGTGATCTTAGGAAGCTCATAATGGAAGAAGCACATGATTCTCTCCTTTCCATTCATCCTGGTAGTTCCAAGCTGTGCCAAGACCTCAAGCAATCTAACTGGTGGACACGCATGAAAAGGGAGATTGCCCAATTCGTGAATGAATGTGATGTCTGCAGAAGAGTGAAGGCAGAGCATCAACGTCCAGCCGGTCTTCTCCAACCTCTTCCTATTCCCGAGTGGAAATTCGACCACATTGAAATGGATTTCGTCACTGGCTTTCCTAAGTCCAAAAGAGGGAATGATTCTATCTTCGTGGTGATTGACAAGCTTACCAAAGTCGCTCACTTCCTTCCAGTCAAAGAATCCATCAATGCAACCCAATTGGCAGAGTTGTACACTTCCAGAATTGTGTCCTTACATGGCATTCCTCAAGTCATCTCCTCAGACCGTGGAAGTTTGTTCACTTCAAAGTTCTGGGACTCCTTTCAGTCTGCCATGGGCACTAAGATCAGGTTCAGCACTGCTTTTCACCCTCAGACTAGTGGTCAAGTCGAGAGAGTGAATTAGATTCTAGAAGACATGCTCAGAGCCTGTGTCATATCTTTTGGCATGAAATGGGAAGATTGCCTTCCATTTGCCGAGTTCTCTTACAACAACAGCTTCCAAGCAAGTGCCGGCAAAGCTCCGTTTGAAATCCTCTATGGCAGGAAGTGTCGTACCCCTCTCAACTGGTCCGAGACAGGCGAACGTCAACTTCTTGGCAATGACTTGATCTCAGAAGCCGAAGAGATGTGCAAAGTCATACATGAGAATCTCAAGGCCGCTCAGTCGCGTCAGAAGAGCTACTATGATGGCAAGCATCGTGATTTGGCTTTCAACATTGGAGATCATGTCTATCTCCGTGTTTCTCCGATGAAAGGCACACAAAGATTCGGTATCAAAGGAAAGCTTGCTCCTAGATACGTCGGGCCTTTCAAGATCCTTGGCAAAAGAGGCGATCTAGCCTATCAACTTGAGCTCCCTTCCAACTTCGCCAATGTTCATGATGTGTTCCATGTGTCTCAACTCCGCAAGTGCTTCAAGGCACCTGAACGCATGATTCCGTTTGAAGAGATTGATCTTCAACAAGATTTGTCCTACCAAGAGCATCCTGTTGCTATTCTCGAAGAAACCGAGCGCAAGACCCGCAACAAGTCCATCAAATTCTTGAAAGTCAAGTGGTCACATCATACCGACCGAGAAGCTACGTGAGAACGAGAAGATCATCTTCGTTCCGAGTACCCTTCCTTTTTCCATTCCTAGATCTCGGGACGAGATCTTTTTGTAGTAGAGGAGAGTTTGTAATGCCCCAGATGTAATACTTTCCCTTTTGGGCATATAATATATCTCCGGCTTCATCAATTCCATTTCGGGTTCTTCATCTTTGGGGTTTTCGCCGTTTTGTCGTGTTGCGTGTGTGGCATTCATTCATATCATGTAGTCATGTGCATCGCATTGCATTTGTGTTGTCGTTTGCATCCGGTTCCACGCGTTCCTTCCCGTTGTCCGTTTCGCGTTCCGGAGCTCCCTCACGTGTCCGTGGCATCCCCGAGGCCTACTTTGGTGTTTGGCCGTGTAACGTTACCGGTTTGGCGCGAGACTTGTCGTGTGTTGTTGTTTTGGTTTGTGTATCCCGCCTGTCAAATCTCGTCGCGTTTGGAGTTCGTTTGCTACCCCAGCAGTTATTCTCGTGGGCTCAAAGTGCCTCCACTTTGAAGCCCAAGACGCCCCTCCAACAGCCCACCAAACCACTCCAAACCACTCCCTTCATCTATGCCATCCAATTCTGATCGCGTGGCCGAAAACCACACTCCATTTGGACAACCCTTGCTCTTTGTGCCTATATATTTGTCCACTTCCCCCAATTTTTGCCCCAAATCAAGGAAACCCTAGTCCATCCCCTTCCTCTCCTTCTTCTACCTCCAGCCACCAGCCACCTCGCCGGAGTTTCGCCGGAATTCCTCCATCGCCGCCACCTCATCGTTACTCCGGCCACCACCTCACTGGGCCCTCCTCTCGCCGGCGCCGACCCTCTCCGGCCGGAGCAGCGCCTCCCTAGGCCGCCGGACAGCCTCCCGTCGCCGGCCTCCTCTCGCGCAAGAGCCAGCCGCCGCCGCAGCTTCGCAGGATCGGGAGGCGTTCCCGATCTGGATCGATCGCCGCCGCCGCTCTGGATTCGATCGGGCAAGCGCCCGATCTGGATCCGTTGACCGCGCGCTGTTCCTCCCTGGGCCGACCCTCCGCTCGCCGCGGCCCATCATCGCCCCGCGTCGCCAGGATCCCGCATCGCCCCGCGGTCGCCAGCAAGCCGACGCCAGGCCGCCTTCCTCCTTCCCTCCGCCTGGGCCGTTGACCCGAGCCCGCGGCCCGTCCAGCGGCCGCCATCGCCTCCATCCGCAGCGCCCTGAGTGGGCCTTCCACTCCGCGCCGCCAGGCCGGCCCGCTCGTTCCCTTGGGCCAGCGCCGCCCCCTGCTGGGAGTTGGGCCGGTCGCCAGATCGCCAGGCTCCAGCCGCCGGCCGGCTCCTGGGCCCGAAGCCGCCGGTCGCCAGATCCGCCTGGCCCAGCCGCTGCGCCTTCTCCGCAGCCGGGCCTCTTCTTCGCCAGATCCGCCGCGGGCCCGAGCCCGTTGTTTTTTTCCCCAGACCTGAAGGTTGACCTCTAAATCCTTCTAAGTCCCAGTTTTTATCTGTCTGATGCAATGTTCAAACGTGGATATCTTTTTGTGTGGTGCTTCGATTTGAGTGAATAACATGTCCAGACGTTCGTGGTGACTTGCACTACGTTTCATTCCTTTGTGCCATGTCTATTTGAGTTCATATAGGTGCTTAAAATTCTGTTGCAAGAGTGCATCGTGATAAAAACTGCTGTTAGTGTTGTTTTTCATGCCACCTTTGCATAGTGATAACTTGGTGCTCGTTTATTCGAATGATGCAAATGACATGTCCACTTGTTCGTCTTGTCATGCTCTACATGATGATTGCTTAGACTTGCATGATAGAATTAATCTTGCCATGTTTATCTCCGTTGCAAAATGCCATGTGGCTGTGATGTTGTGAAACTTGTTATGAAATGCCAACTTGAGGAGCTCATTGCTATCGTTGTGTTTATCTTCATGATGCATGCTTGTATGTTTTGGATTCACCATCATATGTACGTTGATGTGGTGCTTACTACTTGCCATGTTTAGTTTTGAGGTGACTTAAACTTGCTCTCAAAGATGCCATGATGAAACTGCTGTTTTAACACTTAGTGAAATTTCACTAAGTCTGGAATCTGTAATTTTCAGATGCCATGTTTGCTTGTTGTTCTAGGACAAACCATGATAGTTTTTGGGTGACTCTTGATGGTTCCTTGTGGTATATATTGTTGGCTATCCATTCATGCTCTCACATGCTTATTTGAGTGGCTGTAGCATATTTAACTTTTGCTCCAAAGTTGCAATAAAATACTGCTGTCAGGATTTTGTTGTCAAGTTCAATATGTCCAAGCTTGTTGCTATTGATACGTGGCTCCTTTGGGGGGTGCACCAATGGACTTATTTGCTGTAGGATATGTCTAGTTTATTTTCATGCTCTTTGTCATGATGTTTGAGTGCTGTAGCCTATTTATCTAGTGCTCCGAAGTTGCTATGTGGCTGTAATTTTCAGCTTGTGCATATTTCTTGTTTCGGGCATAACTTCTAGTCCGTAGCTCCGTTTGGAGCAAGTCTTATATGAAACTTGATTGATTTTCCGTCTAGATTCATAATATCCTATTTTTATCATGTTTTGAAGTATTTTGCTTGAGTGCTATTTTCCGTGCTCCGTGTGCTCTCATAGTGCATCAACCATGCATCCATCGTTTTGGTGTGCGCATTGCATCTTGTTGATTCGTGCCTTGTGTGATTGTATTGTTTAGAGCCGGAAGCTGAGACCGAGTACGAGTACGAGCATGAGGTTACTACCGAGCTTGAGAACGAGGACCCCTCTTACGATCAGAACGACAACTCTTCAGGCAAGATGACCGAACCTCGATAACATTACTATCTTTGCCTATTGCTAGTAGTTTCGCTCTATAGTTTTGCCTCGATGCCCATGTCTTTCCTGTCAACCTCCTACTTGTAACCATGACCCTGTTTAAGCCCCCTACCTATGCAAACCGTTGAATGGCTAAGTACGCTTCGCTCAGCCCCTCTTATAGCATTGCTAGTTGCAGGTGAAGTTGAAGATGCTTGCTCCATGTTGAAGTTTGTTGGGTTATATCACACTATAATAATTACTAAATGAAATCATCTATATATTGGCAATGGGTGGAAGGCTAAGCCTTTTGCTTGGTGATTTGTTCCACTCATGCCGCTAGGAACCGTATAAACCGGTGTTATGTTCCTTGATTATGCGTTCCTCACACGGTTGGGGTTATGGGGCCCCCTCGATAAACCGCTAAGTGCTAAGTATTTTCCAGCAAGTCCCAACATTGGTACTATTTGCCTAATAACTAAATAAACTTGCATAGGGAGTAATTAACCCTCTTTCTTAATCAACAACCCCGGGCCAGTGCTCCACATGAGTGTTGGTCCGAACGGGGGTTCTGCGGGGCCGCCTTGGGGAAACCCGAGGTATCTGGTATACACCTCTAGAATCGCCCATCCGGTCGTGGCCTGAGACGAGATACGCGCGGCTACTATCAGGGTGTCGGCACGCCGGGAGGAATTGCTGGATTAGCCTTACCTTAGTTCGGAGTATCTTGAGCATGGGATTCCGAGAATACTCGGGTCTTCCCACCTTCGAGTTGCGACTCCGCGGATCGTGGGCTTGTCATGGGCCAAGTTGGAACACCCCTGCAGGGTTATGAACTTTCGAAAGCCGTGCCCGTGGTTATGTGGCAGATGGGAGCTTGTTAATATCCAGTTGTAGAAAACTTGACACCATGTTCCAATACACTACCAGCGTGTGTGCCGTGACTGTCATTTTCCGAAAGGGGTTTCGGGAGATGAACACGGTGGGGTTATGTTTGACTGGCTTTAGTTAGGATCACTTAGTGATCATCTCTCTTCCGAGGCACCTTCTCTTCTCGCTCTCTTATACGTAAGCTAGGCTAGTGCTGCTGCAACCACTTATTATTATTCTTTCTTCAGCCTTGTTCCACACCCAAGGCTTAGATAGTCATGTTACCCGGGAACGGGATTGCTGAGTCCTCTGTGGCTCACAGTTACTTCACCACACCAGATGCAGGTCCGATGGTGAGCTATCCAGGTGATGGCACTGAGCTAGACTGGGAGTACGACGAGGAGCGTAGCCGTTACTATGTTCGTTATCCTGATGATCAGTAGTGGAACTTCTACTAGGATTCGATCCGACCTGTGGTTTTAAATTATGTTTGGTATCTTGATTTTTGGATTTTACCCTTAGATGGGCTGTGATGTTTTATTGAATGATGATTTGAACATGTAATGTATTTGTGTGACGTGGCGAGTGTAAGCCAACTATTTTATGTTTTCCATCCCCATCTTTTACATGAGTTGTGCAAAGATACCAAACTTGCGATCATTCCAGCATGGGGTTATGTCTCTAAGTCGTGCCTCGACACGTAGGAGATATAGTCCCATCCTGGGCATTACACCATGTAGATATTGTCGGTCCCTTCCTCGCAGGCTTTCAGTACCAGTCATGGAATCTTCGCATCATCGTTGTTAGATGCAGGAGCTTCTCAAGTTTGACGAGAGGCTTCCCGTGCTCGTATATGAAGGTTACTACCTCAGCCATTTCGAACGGTGCCTAATCGTCTAAGTAATCACCAAGAGTGAAACCAGGAGTACCGACCGCTATCCCCGAATCATTAGCGATATCGGTAAACACCTTGAGTGGGGAGCACGATTGCTTTTCCTGTTCCCCGAGTTGGGGAATTTTTTTTCCACTACTTGCACCACTGCTACTTCTCGACCGCTTCACTTGTTCGAATGTCTTTACAATACAACGATTATAGTGTGATAGCGGCGAAGACGGCAGTGGTTTTGCAAGGTTTTTCAGAGTGCGCCTGGCTTTAATGGATCTATTTTCTCCTCTGGATCTGGACGTTTCGGTGCAAGCTGGCGTTTCACGTCGGCAGCCACGATGTCATTGTTTTCCTCGTCAGTCATGTTGTATGGTAATTTGGTAGGAGCCTTCATGACGCTTGTACCTGCTCTGGATTTCTTCGTTGTTGTACTACTAACCGTCGGAGCGGCGCCGACTCTCTTCCGTCGGTGCTGAGGCGGCGGAGTCAGCTGACGCGACAGATTTTGCTCAGGGGCCTCCTTCTGCTGAGGCGACGGAGGATTTTGCTGAGGTGCCTCCTCTAGCGGAGTCCGCTGACGCAGTGGAGACGACCGAGGCCGCAGAGATAGAGCTGGACTGTGAGGAGTCTGCTGAGTGGCCTATGATCATCATTTCATGCGATTTAGTACTAAGTAGATGCTTTATGTCGTTCACAATAGCATCTACCGGGGATCTATCAGGATCTTGGGCAGTGATCATCTGTGTTGCCACCATGCAGTCCATCTTGATCATCGGCCGATTCGTGCTTCTGTCTACAGTTAGAAACACCCTCTCCATGATAGCTATAATCTCAACATGGAATGGGACTGGACACAAAGATGATGGGCCCTGTGTAGTCTCGAAGAATCATACCATCACCTCATGTACCTTCCTCCTCCAATCACGACCTAATGGCGGCGACATCAATTGATCGTGAGGTTTTGGTTGCATCGTCATTTCATGTGATTTCCGTTTCCCACTGTCCACAATAGGAGACCCCCCCTCTTCCCCTTCTCGACCAGCCTTTGGATGTTGTCGTATGTTCAATAATGTATCGATATAACCACAGAGGTACTGGCATTATGCTTCCACTGACATTGCTGGTTTGCCATGATATACCACGTGTTGCACGTGCTAGTTCCGCCAAGAGTCATGATGACAGGGAGCCGAACATCAGTAGTACATTCATCAAGCATATGATCCATTATGTACCAGTGTTGGTGATAGTTTCCACCTAGGGAATGCTCCATATACCCACCATAGCCGTCCATAGTCATTGTGTCAAAGGGCATCTGCATAGGGCGTGGAACAAGTCCTCGCATTCCAAACCACAAAGAACACCGCACCGTTTAATTAGGATCTAACGAATCATCATAGAACACATGCATTTTTCTTGATTTTAAAAGCAAGCATTGTTCTTCTTTGATTACGCACCTCATGGATCAAGTTTAATTAGCCCACAAGTTCGTTTAATTAGGATCTAACTAAACATCATAGACCACGTGCATTGCTCTCGATTTAAAAAAAAAGTGCATTGTTCTTCTTTGATTACACACATCATGGATCCAATTTAGTTAGCCCACCAGTTCATTTAATTAGGATCCAACGTGTCCCACAACACCCCCTTTGATTATGACGATCAATGTCTTTGATGGTGCAACGTCCTTCTTTGATATTCATCCCCCCCCCCCCCACACACACACACACAATCTTTGGGAGTTAATTCCTTTTGGGTCTTTAGATCATTAATAATTCCTTCCGGGCCATGATGTAATTTGATTGAGCCATGCATATATGTTCCCTACTTTATCAAGTTTTTCTCTTCATTCCCTCCTTTATCAAGTCTTTCTCTTCGTTCTCTCTGTTTCTTGGATTCTGCGAAGGCTTGCTGGTTTTTCAAGCAATTTGAAAACATATGTAAATTGGTGGGATTAGGTGTAAAAAATAGAGGTGGTACTTTATAATTGGCTAACTAACCCTTCAATCGAAGGGAAAAAAGATGTGGAGCATGCCCCTCACCCATGTAGGGGACGGACGGATTTTTTAGAGAAACTCAACATCCTTTATTAGTAGGTATAGATTTGTATCAAACTTGCATGTCTGGAATATGTAGAGGAGGGCGGATTTTATTTTGGGGGGAGGGGTTATTGATGGATCCCATTACAATGTTTGAGGATGGTTCGTGCACAGTTTCTGAGTTTAAGGACTGATTTACAACTTGAATGGTCATGTGTGTATTCTACTCTTAGTATCACCAACAAACGTAGTAACAAATCCCATGATAACATACTAGAATTACAAACATTGTGGCATTACTTTGGCGTATCTGCAACGACTCTCGCAACTAACAACCATATAAACTTGTAAAACCTTCTACATCACCGTTGCAACAGTACACACACGACTAGTCCTTCTCATGGAAATATTGCAAATGAAGCAGCGTACAAATATATGATATTTTCAAGGCAACGGGGGCATATATATTCTAGTGGTTCAGCACCAATGGTGTCCGACATATATCTTACACCCACCATATTCTAATGTAGGAAGTGGTATTCGATTGAGTTAATGCAAAAAAATTGATTTGATTTCCCATGTCAGACATATAGCTAGAATTATTTGATTTGATTTGATTGAGTTAATGCAACTATCTTACACCCATAATATAGGGCGTTGTAAAAGATTTGGTTTGATTGAGTTAATGCAGGACGTGGGGATGGGAGGCTTCACCAACACACGTATGACCGCCAACTTGCCTTTAATAATAGAGATTTTGAAGTAAATTCATATTGTGTTCGGCAGGCACAAAGTAGAAAACAGTAATAACATTACGATTCATTCTACACTTATTACAACGCCAAAACATAAGCATACAAGCTCCGCTTCAGAGCGCCATCAGTAGAACAAAAAAGTATGCTCTTTTCTTCACGTTGGAAGGGAGTGAACTTCATCCATCAACTCTTCTCATCATCGGCGCCAATTGTTACTTCTTATCCTAGCTACCACTTTGGGCATGAGCGCTCCTTCCACAATGTTTCTTTGAGTGTATTCCTTATGTAGAAGAGCACAAGAGGTTAGAAGACCACATAGCTAAGGGTCACTGTCGACTTGTTGCTTGAAATACACTGCATTTATGGTTTTCTAGATTTTTTCCAACAAACATCCTCCTAACATGTAAACTCAAGGCAAATGCACAAAGGACCACCTTCCATGCCAGTTTAGCTAGAGCCCAACCAAATACCAAATGGCCCAAATATTCCTTCAAACCACAATAGTGATACCGGTCATTCGTAGACCAACCTTCTTTGGTTAGATTATCTTTGGTTAGTGTGCTTATTTTATTATGCATGGTGACAGTAGCAGTTAAGCCTTCGGCCTCCTTGTTTCCTTCATATCCTTCCGGTGTGTATCCTGGAACTATTGGAGACCGAAAGGAGATGTCCCCCAGATTGATGAACCATTGTATGGTACAATGTCTTTGCCCCAGATGATTACTCCAATATACCCAGTTTGTGGTTGATGACTATATTGCATTGGACATGTTTCATGACCCGCCATGGAAAAATTAGCCATCAAAGCCAAAACAAACATAAGTTAGATCAGTAAATAATAAAACAAGTAAAAATTGACAAACTATATCATAATCTAGTGGAGTGACAAACACGGTCTATGTCCCTGTTTCTACTGAGTGTAATTTTTTCGAAGAAGCTCCCTGATATCTACTCCCTCAGTAGTAGCAAGGGAGTAGCACACAAGAATTACACTCGATCCAAGATGATTTGCACTCCAAAAAGATTAGCCTGATGTAACCACCCATCCTTAATTATCTTGCAGGCATATATGCTTAGCCTTCTCACTAATGCACAAGCAATTGAGGCTGGCATTTTCCCTGGAGAAACATAGCGCATCAGTAGAAGACTAGGTATATATCAACTCAGGATTGGAGGAAAACATCAAATTTTCGGGGCCTAGAAGTTCATAAGATACAACCTATGGTCACTACGCACTATCTATCTGTTATGTGAATACTCTGAACAAAAAACATGGAGCAATTACACTATCTAGTACGTTCGGCCATGCATGTTGGTGACCAAAAAGAGCTGATGGATGCCACTCGTGGTGAATACATAGTATATGCTTTGAGAGGACCATTAAAAGATATGTCTTATCAATATCCATTGACTTCAGAAAACACATGCGTTTGATACTGTTTCTATCTCATCTGGCGGTACATGCAAATTAAGTGAACTGAAACGAAAATAACAGCTACCGTGTACTGAACAAATTAAGGCACAGATATGTATAAGCAATTAAGCATATGATCAAGGTTAGATATGAGCAAACTGCAGATAGAGGATATACTTTTTAGCTATAGATAGACGACAGTCCAACCATTTGACCACAATCAAATAGCGATCATGTCATCGCGGTCTAGTAATTTTGGTTGTCTAACTGAATTCCAGTCATCGAAACTGGAACCAAAGATGACGATCAAACAGGCAGCCCAACCATGACAACACTCAGGGCTGGGCACAGTCGAATCCATCAGCTTGTCCTCTCACAGAGTACCACGCAAGCAAATCATATCGATCCCATCTACGCGCGTATGTAGGCTTCTCGATCACTAATGTACAAGCCAGACAACCATGTCACAGTAGTCTCTGTCCATTGTCCATCTCAACAAAACTGTTATGTACGTAGATGGGATCGACAGTGGCGAAAATTAACCCGATCGAGCCCGATGGGTGGCTTTAGAATCAGAGGGCTACGGCAATTCTAGTCATGGCATGAATTGAAAACGGAACTTGAGACCAAGCATGGGGTCAATCTCCGGCTGCTGCTGCCTCGTCTCCGGCGGCTGCAGCTCCGGCTGTACGTGGAAGCAAACAATCATGTGAGCAAGACCTCAAAGGTAGATTTTCCAAGCTTGTTGACGGCACGTCGGCGACCAGGAAGGGGGCTAGGCGAGAAAGAGTAGACAGATTTAACCTGCGTCGGCGTCGGCGATCGGCGGGCCGAAGAACTGCATCAGGCGTCTGGGAGGCGGGTCATCCAGAATGTCATCGCGGAGGCCTCGCAGGGTGACCAGGACGCGGCGCAGATTCTCGGAGGCCTCACGGGCGTGATGAGCGGCCCTGCCGCACCTCTCGGCGGTCGCGACACATGCCTCGACGGCGGTGGCCGCTCCCTCGGGCTCCGATGACGTCGGCACGGCGAGAAAACGAGCCAGATCCGGGTGAACACGCTCCGCGTCGGAGCGCGCGCGGTTCAGCCTGTGGAGCGCGTGCGTGACCTCCCGCTTCACGTGGCTGAGCCAGCCCGGGTACCAGGCGTCGCGGTCCTCCTCCCAGCGCAGCGAGAAGGAGTGCATGACATGCTCCGAAGGCTCGGTGCGCAGGAGGAGGACAATCCCGCGGCCGACGTTGATCAGAAGGCCACAGTTGGGGCGCAGGGCGGCGCCCGGGCCCGGCTCAGCGGCCGCGGCAGCGGCGGCGGCGAGGGGCTCCTCGCGGCGGAGGTCGGCGACCCGGTCGCGGTCGAGGTCGAGGGCGACGTAGATGTCGCGGCGGAGGAGACACAGGACCGTCGCGTAGGAGGCCCAATGGGCAATGGCGGCGAGGCGGTTCGCCTCCGCGGCGGAACGGTCGAGCTGCTGCACCGCCTGCTCCAGCGTCTGGCGAGCCACCGCGGCGTCGGCGATGATCCAGGAGAGTACGGGAAGGAACTCGTACCAGGTGTTGTCGTCGCCGATCGCCGCCTCCATGGCCGCCTCCTTCGCCTCTCTCTCTCTCTCTCTCTCTCTCTCTCTCTCTCTCTCTCTCGGCCGGATCAGCGTAAGAACAAAGCAGACGACGTGGAGGAACGGAGGCCTTTCGTTTTGAACCAAGGCGCGGTTGGGAGGGGCAGCGCGGGCGCCCAAAAATATCTTTTACCGCAGTAGCTTTTGCTCGGGATGGGGGGATTCAGGTTAAGTGACTTTGTGAAGCAAAGTCACCGAGCGCCTTAGCCCCAAATATCTGCCTCTCATTTTACATTCAACGTACAAGATTCACTCAAGGTAGAAAAAGGCTCAGAGTTAGCATTTTTTTCTGTACGCATAATCTTCTCCACGATTCAATGTAAAGATGCAGCCTGTTGGAGTTAACTGAAACACATCTGGCCTGCAATTGTAAATGTTTGCTCTGCAAACAAAAAATGGGATTATTTTTTCCTATTGTATGCTTTCACGTGCTTTTCCTAATTGTAATTGGATTTTGTTTGCCTATTGTATTCGGTTTTGTGTTGTCGTACTTGGATCTAAAGTGTTGTGCTGCCAGTTTTATATTCTGTAATGTAATTAGTTTTGCAAATCAAGAGGTACAGACAGCTGCTGCTCTAGAACTCACTAGGAAAACTACTAAGTCTGGGCTTGTAATGCCTTGAGACAATCCTACGCGTTGGATGTAAAATAAAGGGCACATGTTGAGGGCTCAGGCGCTTGGTGACTTCACTTCACAAAGTCACTGAAGGTGATGGGTCCAGGTCTGTCAGTAAAGCAGTAATTATTACGTACTTATTTCTCTAGCTTTTTTAACAGACACACGCTCGTACATACACACATGCTTCCTATCAGCACCTCCGAAGAACCGAGCCGACACATCTTTTCTCACTGAACGCATAAGGCCGATAGGCCTGAAAAAATTCAGAAAAATACGAGTATTAGTGTCAAGTCTAGAATTTAAAACTTTATGGGCTAGGGATATCACTATCCTCCTAACTATCCAACTACAGGTTGGTTTGTTATTTTCCTTTTAGTTTAAAAGAGAAGTTTGAACTTTGGACATGTTAATGTTAGAGCACCTAAACACATCCCATAGATTACTCCCATACATCTGGGCGGAAGACCCGTAAGTGATCGACGAAATCGTGATCCAGCCACACCCCCCAAATCGTCCATATATATACGGGCTGACTGATACCTCTTATATCCAAACCATATCTGGGGGAGGCCTAGACACGCTTAGCCGCGTCTGCCACTTCAAATTCGGCCCACGCTCGCCTAGCCCGACCCCACAAATATCCCCATCCTATCCACATTCAGATGAAACCCTAGCCACTTGCCACTCCAATCCACTTACAGTCTGCATCGCTCCGTCCTCCCAGGTACTCTCTAGTAATATCCGGCCTCCTCTGACATGGCGGGAAGCAGATTCGACTTCGACAATTCTAAATCCGTCGACCGGGACATCGTCCCATGCAGGAATGAGCAGGAGCTGTCGTCTGCCTAACTATCCGACGCTCCCAGGAGGAATCATCCCAAGCACATCAAACCAAGTCGCTCCGGCGGGAATCCATTGCGTCCACACAAGTGGCGCTTGGATCCGCCGGCACTGGTAGATTGTTGATCCTGTCATAAAAGGAATATAATGGGTGTGAGGATCAATACCAATCAACCAGGCGCACACAACAACATCCAGGAGAGAAGAAGGCTTGGTACGAGCATCGATCACTCGTACTGATGCTCGTACCACACGCCATCGCCTCCGTACATCATCCCTGACTACATTCATGAAGGCACCCCAAGCTGATTCGAATTGCAGGCACCCAAAACCCCTATTTGTCTCGTCTTCACCATATAAAGGAGATGAAGCCCCTTCACCTGATGAGGAGAGTCAACTCACCATGGGCGTACCCAACAAGTAAGGATGGCAATTTTATCCATGGACATGGATATCCATGGATATCCGACTCAGATGGATAGGGTTTGGATATACTTTTGTGTCCATGGGCAACGCCCAAACCCGACCCGATTACTCGTGAGTAGGACATGGATATAATCTTGTATCGTGGGTATATCCAAACCGACCTGATAGTACGACTTAATAGCAAAAATCTGCTATCCCTACCCCGCAATCACATGTCCCACTGCAATTTTACACTTTGTTATCCAAAACATGCAAAAGAAATTACACAATCCTCGTCATAACTTTTATTAGTCGACATTCAATCCCCACTGTAACATACCCCAATGCCCCTCCCTTATTTTTATCCCTTGTTAAATGACTTGTAATTCTCATTTGTTAGAAAAATACTAAATGATCTTATGTTGTTAGTGGACGTTGATTTATCATAAGTGAAGCCTAACCAGCCACGAAGTGAAGAATGAAAGATCTTGTGTTAACATTGTGTTATTTCTTATTTATATGTCTAGAGATGACCCAATGGATATCCAGTGGGTATGGATATCCATCGGGTTTGGACATGGACACAATTTTTCATCCATGGATTTTTTCATGGGCGGGCAAAGACTGTCTTCATGGATATGGATATGGATTTGATATCATTCAACCTTATCCAAACCCGACCCATTGCCATCCTTACCAACAAGATACACCCACGGGCGTGAACACCATGTCTGGTGCTTTTGTGGTAGGAGGCCATGTATGGTTACTAGAGTAGTACCCATCAGAACCCGGACTTCGCCAACTTCATCTCTTTCTATGTAGCCTTTTTCCACGACGATGATGTGGTTGTCAGGTTCAGATTTAGTCTCGTCGACCAGGGTGGGAAGCAAACGTCAATGTACATCTATGCAACTAATTATGCTTGCAAGTTTACCAACCGTAATAATTCGTGGGGCACAAACAAGTTATTGACACGACATGCCCTTGAACAAGTCGCGAATCTAAATGATGATTCTTTCACCATCCGGTGTGACATAATGGTTTGCAATAATTCCAACACCGAGGATGCAGGTGGCTACGATATTGAGATGCTCATGACGGATATAGACCAACATTTTAACATTCTCCTTCAAACCAAGATGAGTGCTAATGTCAGATTCAAGGTTATTGGCGAGACGTTAACTTCACATTGTTGTGTGCTTGTAGCTTGGTCCAAAGTCTTCATGCACAACTCTTTAGTCCCATGAAGGAGGGCACTACTACATCCAGTGTCGTACATATCAAAGACATGGGAGAAAATGTGTTCAGAGCGTTGCTTACATTCATCTACATGGACTCATGCCCTAGGATAGAGAAGGACTACATGGAGGAGGAGGAAGAAATGTCATGGGTTCTAGAAGAAAAAAAATGAGATGAAACAATAGAGGATGATAAAATTGGCCTACAATGGCTTCAAGACTGGTTTGTGGCTGCATACATGTACGATCTTCGAACTAAAGCGCATATGTGAAATGCAATTGTCTGATAACACACGTGTGAGCTTGGTGATGTCCACCCTTGCATTAGCCGAGCAACACTCCTGCCAGGGATTGAATGAGGCATGCTTGAAGTTTATCCAAGTCCAGTTCCCCTCGTGGTTGCAAACATTAACTACAACTGATGGCTAGAATCATGTAGTTTCAACCTATCCCTTGGTTTTGAAGGAGCTCTTTGTCAGTCTTTCTTCAAACCGACAAAGGTAGCACTCTCCTAGGTAATGGTACACATGTTCCTCCTTATGCAGATACATGATACACGAGGGAGGTTGTAGTCCATGTGTCTTGCTTTTAGTTTTCCCGTCATTTATTATATAGTTTGCCTATTTGTTGAATCAGAGAAATCAAACATGCATGAATAAGGTCAAGTGTCAAATTGATCTTCATTGAAGCAACGTGCAAGTTTCACTGCTAGGCTTTTATCCTTGTATATTTCTTGTGCATTATCTCGTACACTGTTCAAAAATTCGGCTGATTAATCAGTTAACGGGACAGTTAATCGCTACTCATAGGGTGACCGACTCGAATGGCACATATTTGTCGTGTTAACTTGCATGGTCGATTAACTGGAACGGTTGTCAGACTGATTAATTGAGTCTCACTCATTAAATGGTTGGCGAGCAAATCTCAAATATTTGGCCCATAACCTATCCCAGCCACCTCCTACTCCTCTCATCCCCTCCCAACTTAGATGGTGGCTAGCTTGGTCCTCGTTGGTGCCATCCATCGTGTTGCACCTTCAAGGTCCATCATCTCCGCTGCTTCGCTCTCCAGCCTGGTCCCCATCCCCTCCCATGTGTTGCTCCACATGGCCCGAACCGTCTGCTGCTCCCTAGCCCCTCCTGGCAGCTGCCCAACCCATTCCTCCATGGTATCACTAGCAAGCAAGGTACCTCCATCTTCTTCCTCTCATCCAGTGGAGAATCCAACATTCATAGATTAGTAGATTATAGATTGTAATTTGTATATTAGTGGATAGAACAGTTGGGTTTGGTTGTTATTTGTACCATACTGTGTGATTGTATGTTGACAAGTTTAAATATTTTATTGATAATTTCAAAATATGAGATTTTGTAGGTTTGGATGCATTAGAATTATCAAATTTACATCTTGTCTATGTTTTTTATATGCCTAGAGTATAATCTTTTGGTATATTACATAGCGAGGAGCATGGAAGTATGCTATAATACAACAAAAAACTAGATTTATGTTGACAGGTTCATGTTTATTTTACTGACTAATGGTCGACCGATTAATCTAGTTAATAGGCCAATTCATCGAAATCGCTACTCCCAAGCCGACCGATCAACTACCAGTTACCGACTTCCTGGACATTGGTCTCCTATATTATTGCTTTGTACCTGCCATGTAATGTAACCCTTTTATAGTGGCTACCAATCAAGAAGAATGAATGTACCTAGGAGCACAAGGAGTCTGGTGTGGTCAGGAGCCGCCAAGCTTGTTGGGCGAGCAAAGCTTGGTTGAACAAGCGAAAGTCGCAGAAGCCAAGACCCCCCCCCCTCCCTCCCTTTTGGTTCAATAATTTCTCCCATGCCAGCCAATAGGTTTTCCTCTTACCCTTCACCTTGTCGAAGCCCATGCAACGGTGCAAACGAATACTAGATGGCTTCATTGAATTGAAGAGAATATTTCATTGAGGTAACACATGTCATTGTCCACTATACCCACTAGTGAGTGAAGCCTAACTTTTCCATTGATTGCTTCAAGAACCCCCAATCGACTATGTCATAAGCCTCTAAGAGATCAAGCTTGTACACTTTCAATAGGGAGAAAACAACCCAACCTAGGGTGACGAATTATTATTCCTCACTCAGCCCACTCCCGCACGAGAGCGGCATACACGTCATAAGAAACAAACTTTGTGCCGTAAATATTTATCACGGGTGCAAAGTCCACGCACTAGAACCGCTGCAGTTAAGAAACAAATAGGATTGCAAGGTAAATTTACCCCACACGTACAAACTACTATGGACGCGTTTGATTGGTCGCATTAGGCTCAACCAAACCCGCGCGGTATGAAATTTGGATGTTTGGTTCACTTCATTCACTGTTAGGTCTGCATAGCATGGAACTCAAATCACCTCTACGCTTGCATGTGATCGATCACATGTGGGTGGCTCCAGTCATGAAACCCACGTGGGGTGTGATACATGGTGTAAGTGAGATTGCACCCGCTTTATTCCTACAACTCCTAATGTTGCTCATTTATTAGGATAATGGCGTTTTGACTCTCGGCCTTCATGAAGGCCGCTTTTTTGAGAAATCTGAAATTCAAAAATTTTGGTTCTAAAAATATCTAAAAAAATTGTACAAGTAAACAAGGATGTGAGGGTATGCGTGTAAATTTTTATGATGAAATACGTTTAAATGCAACTTATAAAAAAGACAAATTCATGGTCTAGAAGGATGGATATTGTCATGTGTTAAAAAGCTTTAGATTTGTCTTTTTTTGCACAACCCTCGTTTCAACGTGCACTATGCCTTCATCTATCTCTGTATTTGTTTTCAGAAATTTTTGAAATGTAAAAATATGTATTTTCATGAATTTTGAATTTTGCATTTGGAGGCCTGCATGGAGTTCGGCCTCCAAAGGCAATTTCCGATTTATTAGTCTATTCTATTCTGCACAACGGAGTGTCGATCCGAAATAAGGTCTACACGAAAAAAAAGTACATCGTTGTTGTGGTTCCGTTCAGGCAATCGGTTTGTAGTTTCTTTCAATGTAAATGTTCAATTTCATGTTTATGTTTGGAGCTATTTTGGACGAATTTTGTCAAATTCATCTTGTACAATCGACCTTTTGAAATTTCCTCCGACCAATAGCTTCATTTCGCAGTTCCACATGACTTTTGTGTTGCACGTTTTCTGTTTCGACGATAGTAGACGAGTAGGTCTACATATTCCTCGTGATTGTACATGTGATATGTGTGGTCTGCTTTAAGACATTCCTTAGTCGTTCTTCTAGGCCTCTGTCCCGCGTCCAGTTACACTGACACCACCGCTCGTGTCATTCCTCTCGGTCTTCTCTCACGCATCTTGCTACAGTGGCGTCATCATTGCCGTTGTTCATCTTGGCCTTCTGTCCTGCATCCTATTGCACTGACGCCGTCATGGCGCTCACAATGTATTTCTTCTCCTTTGTCCTCTGCCTCAGCGCCCTCTATCCGTCCCTTCGTATGGACTTTTTCTGTGGCGACGATGCTAGCAACTAGTTCGTCGTGTCGCCGACGGGACCGCTTGCCCGGACTTCATGCCCGTCGTATCGGACGCTGCGCCACTTCCTCTCCGCCTCCTCTCATGCATCCTACTATACTAGCGTCACCCCCGGCATTGTCCCTCTAGGCCTCCTCTCCAGCATATTGCCGCACTGTCGCCACCGTTGGCATGGTTCCTGTCGGCCTCCTCGTCCGCGTCGTACTACACTGGCGCCATCGGCGGTATTGTTCCTCGCATCCTCCTCTCCACATCGTACTACACTGGTGTCGTCACCAGCGTCTTTCCTTTCGGCCTCCTCTCCCTCGTCCTACTACACTGATGTTGTCGTGGCATGCAGACTTCACTTTTTCTCCTCTGTCATTTGTCCCTTCTATCCCTTCACACGGACTATCTCTATGACAACGACACAAGCAACAAGTTTGCTGCAATACCGCGGTGGACGGTGACCGCGGCACTGCGTCCGACTATGGCGCGGTGAACTAGTTGCTTGTGTCATTGCTGCCGTTCACCATAGTCGCCATGACACTGTGTAACTCTGTGTGTTATGTTTAGCTGTTAACTCTTAATCATATCCCGTGTAGACAACCAAGCACCATGTAGTTGCATGAGCTAACCCAATGCAGGACACCAAGCACCATGCCAAAGCCGATTCCTTAATGTATGAAGCCTAGATGCTGACAACCGAATGATGTGCAGATGATAGTATTTTCCTGTTTTTCTCAATCAGGTCCAACTGAGACACATATGCAATGCAGACAAAATTGATGCGAGTAAACCAAGCACGCCATACATGTATGATCTGCACGGACGCAACTCACGACCTTTTTTTATCTCCATGGGATCGATTTCTTTAGAAATATCTTCTACCCTTCCCAAAGAAAAAGAGAGATAGATGCAGGTCCCCAGTCGCCGTCATCCTTCACCCGGTCGCTAGGCCTGCCGATCCGATGCAAGGGTGCTTCTTCATGTGAGATCTCGGTCCGACGAGTATGTACCTCCATGGGTGATCCCCTCCCATGCGAGTAGACGCCGCAACGGGAGAGCTCGCCTCGGGCGAGGTGGAGCCACCTCCCGCAGTGAAGGCGCCTCGACGAGAGCATCCTTCAAGGCTGGCGTGGGAGCGCCAAGTTTGGGCAAGTAGCCATTGTTGTGTTTACAGCTGCTTCTGATCATGGCTCAAGCATACTCAATTTTTTCTCTCCTTTTCACCCTCCAAAAAAATATTCAATTTTTTCTCTCCTTTTCGCCCTCTATTTTTTTTCTACACTTGTTCATGAGGCACCATGGATTTGAATACTGGAAATCTCATTTGGGATTTTTATTTGAGGCATCATATATCTGGAATTACACCCTCAATTATTCGATAAATTTCTATTTTAGTCCCTACTGAAATTTCCGGCGGTAAGCAAAACTTATAATTCTGATGAAACCATATTGCTATCATATATACACAATAATACCATAGATTGTACCATGTTTACCAAAAATATTACATTTTTTAGAGACAAAACCAAAAATATTACATGACTTCAAGCGAGGGTCTGTAGTGCGTTGGCCCAGTAATTGTTAGTTCGTCGTTGTGTTCACTCGTTTGTTACATCACACAAATTACTTTACTTGATTTTCAAGAGACTTCACCGCACAATAAAAATTGCTGAAGAAATGTAAAATTTGTTTGCGAAAACTTCAAAAAGTGTTTATATCATTTAAAAAAATTCACATGTTTGAAAATATGTTTCATGATATTTCTTGAAATGTTCATAAAAAATTACAAACTTGTTCGCGCAATTTGTCTAAAACAAGTAACAACATTAAAAGACATGACATTGTAAAAAAATTCGCATGTTCGTAAAAATACTTTATATGATTTTTAAAAAAATTCCACCACACTCTAAAAACTGTTCATGAAATATATTTTTTTTGCATAAATAAAAAATCATGTAATTAAAAAACCCGCATTATTTTAATATGTTTCATGTTCATTTCTTGAAAGTGTCTGTGAACACTTAAATATTTTTTCCCGTAAAAAAAATAAACCATTATTAAATGTGACATTGAAAAAATGTTCGCGTGTTTAAAAATACGCTCACACAATTTATACAAAAAAAATTATAACATATAAAAGATGTCCGTACCATTAAGAAAATGTTCAATTTGTCTATAAAAACATTAAATTTTTATACAAAAAATGATCAGAATGTATATAGAAATGTAAAAATCGTATACAATAAAATGTTCAGGGTGTATTAAAAATTGGCATGTATTTGAAAATTAACGAAGAAAATAAAAAATAAAGAAGAAAGAAAGAAGAATTGGGACAGATGAAGAGAAACATAGCAAAAAAAAAAAAAACACGGAGCCCTTTACAAAACCAGACGTGAGATGCCTAAATCAACCCCAAATGTAGCATAAAAGGTTCCTAAAACCGTAGCCACGCAGGTTGTTGGGCTGGCCCATGCTGTTCGGTGCAGTAGTAGGTGATTGCTATTATTTGCCGAAATCACTAATTAAGAGACATCTTTGCTGCGTCAAAGTAAAGAGGCATCTTTGCTTAAAATAATAATTAAGAGGCATCTCTTTTAAAGGTCAATCTCGACAAGTGGGTGGCACATTGTTGTAAAACGAACTTTTCATAGATTCATTTATCTCAAAACGGGTTATCTCTTAAACCGTGCGTTCAAATAATGAGCCATTTACATCATTGGATTTTTCGAGTCGAGATCTTTAAAACTAGATCCATTGGTTATAGGTTTCAACGAACTTTTTTTCATAGAAAACCCAAAAAACCAGGAATGAGAAACAAGCCTGAAAAAAAAGAAACAAAAAACCAAAAGATAAAAAAAATGAAAAAACAAAACCAGGAAAAAGGACCCGCAAAAATTACCCGAAAGCACAATTTTGTCTTTTTCTGGGAAGCACAAGCTTGCTTCTTGTTTTTTCGGGAAGCACAACTATATTTTTCATTTTCGAGAAGCACAACCATGCTTCTCGTGGAAGCACAATTGTACTTCTACTTATTTCGGGGAAGCACAATTGTACTTTTCTCTTTCGGGAAGCATAGGTTGTGGTTTTCATAGAAGCCCAGGCTATTCCCTTTTGAAACAGAGGCTCTTTTTTTATGAAGCACAACTGTATTTTTTTTCTCTCTCTTTTGAAAGCACATATATGATTCATGAAAGAAAAAAACATTTAAAAAGTTAAATACTCCCTGTAAAGAAATATAAGGGCCTTTAGATCACTACGTTGGTGCTTTAAACGCTCTTATATTTCTTTATGAAGGGAGTATATTTTATAAAAAAAATCTGTCAAAGTCTGGAAAGACAAAAAAAACTAAAAACACGTGAAAACAATAAACTGAAACCCCACTGGTGCGCCCAACGCGTGACAAGTGACGACCGATGGGCGCCTCATGCGGCGCCCCCACACGGGTGATGCCATTGTTAGTATTGAAGTGTAATCTGGAGACAATCGAGAGAGAAACGAATAGAATGAACTTGTCTAGTCTTTATTGATCATCTTTCACAGATTATATACAAGGTTCAAGAGGCGCCTCCTGGGATGCGCCGCTTCGCAAGGGATGGGAGGAACTGACGCGACGGTTGCTGGAGTTGCAACCGCACGTGAGGGAAATCGGGGATTTCCCTGATTAACCGCTGGGGTTAATTATCCTTAACACTCCCCCTAATCCCCGCTTTACCGCATGTGTGATTATCATCTTGACAAATTCTCCTCCAAAAACCCTGTGGGAAAAATTAGAGGAAATAGGTGCTTGATATGTTGCTAAAACTCCTGCAAACCCAGTGGGAAAAATAAGGAGAAAATGATGCAACATATAATGGCTATTGTCTCTTTTAACTCAATACGAGAAACCCATAGAGTTCAGAGGACAATAAATATGTCGTATATACTTTCCCAAAAACCCCGATGGGGAAAACAGAAAGTATGACATATGATCTCATGTTGATACTACCTCATTAAAAACCTTTATGAGAACCTGTAAAGTAAACTCATGAAGGGAAAAAGAGTATAATATGATGCATTGAACATGAACAATTCAGGAAGATACTCCCCCTGATTCTTGCAAAAAATTTGAAGCTGTCATCTACCAATCCCATTAACACATTTATGAAACATAGAAGTTGGTAGAGACCCGATGAATAAATCAGTTGCATGATTTGACTTGCAAGATATGCAATATAGTGATATTGCTTATTATGTAACCTGTTTGCATCCGGGCAACACAAGAAACATTATCTTTGAGATAATGGTTGGTGGATGTAGCCATGAGGTCTGTTTCGAAGACTCTTCACGAGAGGACTACCACACCTAGTAGGAATACTAAACTTGTCCACGATCTGACATAGTGGGGATCTGATCGATGTATCCAATGATATTGGTGTTCAGATTTCGCCGAAACTGAAAAACCAGGACAAGATGTTTCATGCCTTGGAGATATCGAAAGATATTCTTGAGTACCAACCAATTGTGTTTGGTCGATCCAATGGCATATGGAACGTTGAGTCCCAATATCTCATTTCCATCATCTCTTGGTCTATGTAGATCTTTCTCCACGTCTAGAGAATGAACTACCATGAGAGTTATGGATGGATAAGATTTGTCCACAATGAATTTCTCCAATATATCATGGATATAGACAACATAGTATACCATAATGCATGAATGAAGGTGCTCAAGTTGTAGTAACGAGCGGTGTTTTGGTTTAGCCAAATCCTTCATTTTAAACTCCGTCACTTAGATGATTGCATGTGTCGTCATTGCAGACGCACAAACATGGATAATCATCATTGTAGGAGTAATCCTTGTGTATAAGGAACTCACTAAGTCGGTTGTACCAAATGTACCGACAACAATAAGCCATATGGTGACTTATTGATTTTACACAATGTGTGTTGCATTTTGTATTTCGATTTAGAATTGAGACTCCATCGGGAATCAATCATATATGTCTGAATCTAGTGATCGACATGGATATGTAATCACTACATCTATCAACTGCAGAGATAGATGATTTTGTACTGCCAATGATATAAGTTATCGGAAAGAGATTCCACCTCTGGAGAATAGTTGGGTATCTGCATGAACCCTTGTGGTACAATACTTGCTCTTCGTTTCACCACCTCGTTGTTCTCAATTCCGTTTCCAGAAGAAAACTGGTGTAGGTATTGCTTATGAATACATTCCCATTATTGAGCAAGATCATTTCTACCTAGATCCCTTTGCTTGAGTTCAGTCCGAGTGTTGATCACACTATGCCATGGCCATGGTCTTTGGATCTGAATCATTTGTAAGGTTTTGCAATCTAGTTGAGAAATGTATGTCGACAATTGTAGACTTCCGGTTATATGATTCTTCAGAATCTATATATCAATATATAGTTGATGGAAATATCGTTACCCATGGTGACTGCTCGCGATTTCCCAATGCGATTGAGTCGGGTATTCCGATGTCCCAGTCATTGTGTGCACTATGACCTGGGTTGGTGGGGGTTTCCCTTCCACTGGGTGTATACTACCCATTAGGTGTCTGTCAACGTAAAGTTGACATGCATTTACTGATTCAGAGGCCTTGATATCCTTGCTTGCAAGAAGCTAAATCCTGATGCACTGTTGTCGTACTTCTCCCCCTGTTGCTTTGAACGGGGAGTTGAGTGGTTTTAGTTGGTACCTCCACTTTTTCCGACATATTTTTGCAGGATTGTAGGATTGCGTGACACCTATATAGTCAGTAAATGAATTTGGCAGGTTATTTGCAATGTGTTGCAAATCTTCTGAACGCATGGTTCAGATCTTTCAGTACGTGAATTTGAGGCAGAAATGTGTTGAACATTCCACTAATTTCCTGGCATTCTTTATGGTACTTGAAATCTCCCCCTAATGCCTGGAAATGTTCCTCGTTGAATCAGCATACTGGCCTTGAATAACTCCCCATGTCAGGGGCTTGAGGTATTGACGGTAATACAGTTATTCCTCACATAGATCCCGACTATATGTTGAGGGGCCAATGATGTATGCCGGGTGGTGATATCGGTATGCAACCGAAGTACTGCAGATGGGAAATACTTGGTAGATTTCCACGTATCAAAGAAAGAGGGGAATAATATATGCAGTTTGGTCATGAGTGTGTAAGACTACATGACTCCAACGTAAAGTTGGTAAGTTGCAATTCAAAGTAAAGATCATGCAATGAGCTCAATTCTTTGGATGTGATTCTACCAAACCATTTTGAGTCTAGACATTAAGACAAATCGCTAAACTTCAATCCGAGAGCCATAGAGGAGGCACTCAAGGAGAATTCTGCAATGTTGTCTATCCGATTTGCTTGAGATCGATATCAGGATAAAGCCAATGGTTTCATGTGAATAAAGCACACACTTAAGATCATCATGTAGATATGTCTTTTAGAACCATGGAATACCTGAATAGTCTAGTCAATGGATGAGAAGAGCCACTTACCTCAACTTGATGCATTCAAGGAGTCTGGGTGGTTCAGCGTAGACTTTAAGGTGTGCGAGCCTTAAAATTAGCTTCCCTGTGTCACTTGTAGTGCACATAAAATCCAAATGTTGTTAGAATTTAGCATCATAATAATCGTAAACTATTGGAATTGCTGATAGTTTCGGTTTCAATCCAATGTCTCGATGACAAAGGCGAGAGTGCCAAGTTTGTCATGTACAAGACACTCTGGAAAACTATCTCATACGCAACATGTGCTACGGGTTGTGTCGTATGTGTAATACAATCCAGATGATACACAGAGAATGTGCTTGCCATATCCGTTGCATATGGTAAAAAGAAGTTATTTCTCTTTGTTGCCATCATAAGTTTCGATATGGAAACTATTTTGACGGATACCTCCATAGTCTAGTAGGGTACGAGTTAAACCTGGGAAGCAATGAAGCATCCCGACGTTACTCGAGTACCCACAGGGATAGTAAATATGACTCGAGTTGAGCCAACAAATACCTCATCGCGTCTAGCGATTTTAAAATATCTCCTTTCTCTCAATGAGAGTAGAAACATTTCACTTCCCTGAGTATAGAGTTTGTGGCGCATATGTCCACATGGCACAAATCATTTTTCATCAGATTGACCCCCGTAGAAATCTATATATAGACATCAACATTCTCAAGAAAATCTCTGTCAGATATATAGAATACATACAGATGAATTTGTACCAAAGTGCTGATACAATATATTGTGATATACAATATATGATGACAACAATAGTCATGTTCATATTAGAACATCAGAAATGGACATAAATAATTTGGTCACTAAGGAGATTGAGGGACTAAATGTAGTCTCCAAACATGTCGGTTGATGCATATTCAACCACCATGCTCTCCCTGCTCATAGGGTCTCGTGACAGCTTGATGGTGTCAGGCTGAGGGTTTGAAGTGAGTTTCAAACCATTACCCTTGAGGTCCTTAATTTGCGTCCCGGTGGTGTGGCTTGGATTGCACACGCTATCCCATGGGATGCAAGAATGATCTTGAAGTCCATAACCCGCTTAAGAAAGTTGTGGCCATTGAGGGCAATAGCCTCAAATTGTTAGCCATCGATTACTTATAGAGGCAAGCCAGAGATAATTAATTTACAATAAGTAAATTAAAAATCATCATGGTTTTGTAATAAGAATGCAAAAATTTGACTCAAGTATATAACTTGAAAGTGCTCAACCTCAATTGTGGGAACATAACACATTGAAGATCATACAGATCTCGCAGTAATAGAGATTGTCTGCACATGGGCAGTAGATCCAACTCATTACCTTGTGTTTTCCCAATATAATGAGGAAGATGTTATTGTCAAAAAATTACAAGTTTGTTATGCGGGAGAAATCAATCTCGACCGCTGTGACATGTTCATGAAGAATTGCAATGTGGTAAACACATAGAACATATCATCTCGGTGAAAAACCGGTAATTTATTTATATTACAGATTGCATAATATAAATACATCTTAATGTTGCAAAATTAATAGATTTCAAGAACGATGGTCGAAATCATTAGTGCGAATCTCAAAATGCTAAGGATGACACCTTGAATTTTGCATATGTATTTGCAAGAAATTGAGAAACTCAATTGCAAATAGACGTATTAATCTCGACATGTAGCAAACATGGAGATACATACATTCCGGAATACATCGTACTCAACAGAAATACACTACTATTGTAATGAATAGTAATGATGTTGCAAACTTGATCCTCAAGCGAGAAACTTGAATTGTATAGATCTCAAATTAAATGAGATCTTGTATCAAATTCAGCGAAGTGAATTAATATTTTGCGAGAGAAAATTTGATCTCAACCGCTATGAGATTGTTTTGCGAGAGAAGAAAATTCTCAATCGCAAATCAGTACTCTAGAGGCACTGAATTTATCTTTGCAAGAGATTTTTTTTAAAAAAAATTCTCAATTGCAAATTATAGATGTAATTAATCTCGACATGTGTTTAACATGGAAATATATTACATCACATTCTGAAATACAAGGTACTCTACAGAAAACAGAATTTAAGACAAATATTATAATTAATAGGCTAAAACTGAGAGAGAGAGAGAAAAAATCCTGCTCGGGCCGGTCCACAGCCGTGCAGAGGAGGCAGCCGAGCGCCTGGGCTGGGCCACCACGGCCTTTGGCCGGTCCAGTCCAGCCACCACCGCATAAGTGGATGGAGGGGATGGGGCGGTTTACTGGATAAGGTCGGAGACCTCACCACCAACCCGATCCACTCTCCCACCCAGCGCGGCGGACGGGAGGAGTGGCCGCCGCTGCCTTGCATCTCCGGGGAAATAATCTGAAATCTGAACTAATACTAGTACTAGTGAAGTGATCAAACAACTAGAGAATAAACAAACACATAGCCTGCTGGTGTCATGATTCCTGTCGCATGCACATGGGCTTGTAAAAGCGGTCGGACTAGTCCATGGAAAGGATAAGGAGAGAGAAGGGAAAGAAATCCCTGCAGAACACAACCAGGCGGAGAGCACCAGGTCGGCCGACTTCTTCAACGGCGGCGAGAGAGGCTCCCGCCGCGCTCGTCCTCGTATGAGGATCTTCCAGGGAGCAGAGTGCCCGGCGCTGCACCGTTGGAGGCGCCGCTCGCGAGCCCGAGCGCCGCAGGGCTCCGTGTGCCGGAGCGGCCGGAGGTGCTGCTCAACGGCGAGTTCGCCAGCGGACGCCGAGGGCCAAAGGAGCCGAAGATGAAGGAAGTCGCGCCGGTCGGCGCAGAGACGAAGGCCCGTGCGGGGCTGGCGGCGACCTCGACGACCGCGGGGGTCGGAGATGGCAGGAGCTCGGCCTCATGCCAGGCGGCACGTCGCGCTGTGGCGGCGTGAGTGGCTGCACGTGTTGGTTCGAGGGTCTCGACCCGTTCCGGTGGCGATGCGGAAATCCGCGGAAACCACGGTAGCCTCCTGCACCATGGCGGCGGCCAAGGTAGCGGCCTGGCCCGTAGCGACGTCCGTCGTGTTGACGGGCAGAGACGCAGTTGAGGCGACGGCGAAGACCACCTCGTCCACGGCGGCGATGGGGGATGAAGCGACGGCGACGGTCGTCGTCGCGAAACAGGCGGCGAAGAAGCATGACAAAAAGAGACCTTCAGGCATTGCTTTTCCTCGCCTTTGCCTATCGATTCCCTTCTTCTCGATCTCGAAATCGCTCTTGGTAGAGCGTGATTCCCTTCTCGATCTTGCAATCGCTCTCGGTAGAGTGTGCTGATAACGTATTGAAGTGTAATCTGGAGACAATCGAGAGAGAAACGAATAGAATGAACTTGTCTAGTCTTTATTGATCATCTTTCACAGATTATATACAAGGTTCAAGAGGCGCCTCCTGGGATGCGCCGCTTCGCAAGGGATGGGAGGAACTGACGCGACGGTTGCTGGAGTTGCAACCGCACGTGAGGGAAATCGGGGATTTCCCTGATTAACCGCTGGGGTTAATTATCCTTAACAGTTAGCCTTGTATCCGGCTTCCATTTTGGTTGCATTTTGAAATCTAGCAAGTGAGATCCGAAATGTTTGATGGGCTGTACGTGTTGTTTTACCCGGATCTCTCGAAGCCCATGGGCCTATGCAATTACAAATCCAATGCAAAATCCGGTGTCTAGCGTACGTGTCCTGAAAGTTCTGGAACCTTGTCTTGAAAATAATAATGGAAAAGATAGTTCTGGAACCCCAAACCTTTCTCTAGAAACCACTCCATCCTTCTCATGATCCCTGTGCTGCGTCCGCCATATCTCTGCCCCTCGCTGTATATAAAACACGCGCGCTCCATTGCGTTCTACAGTCGCGCTCATTTCTTATCAAACAACCAATTAATCCAAGTCCAAGGCAAATCAAATCTCCGGCGAGAATGCTGCAGGCGGTGGTCTCCAACCCGCAGCCCGTCACCGCGTCCCTGGGGGCTCCTCGCCGCCCTGGGCGAGGCTCCGTGAGGGTCCGGTCCACCAGGAACGGATCCGCCGACAACCTTGACCACCTGCGGAGGCCCCCGACGGCGACGACGGCTAGGCAGCCGCGGCAGCAGGGGAATGGGAATCCTGCTCCGAGGAGGAGGGTCATCCAAACCACGCCATTCGGTAAGCGCTCCCGGAGTGCCATGCCATGCATTTCTTGATGATTTTTCGCCGACGCTCTGGACGAATGCCTTAATAATTTTGGTAAACTGAATTCTTGGATTGGCAGGGCTATGGGACAGCTTCCCGGACGCGCGAACGCTTGACCAGATGATGCGCACCATGGAGCGCATCATGGACGAGGCCGACGACGACGACGGCCGTCGCCCTTTCGTGGTGCCGGGCGCAGCGGTGTCGCGGCCGCCCAGGCCAGAGCGCGCGGACGACGCTGCCGCTGGGCACCGGCGGGGGCGGACGCCGTGGGAGATCAAGGAGCGCGCGGGGGACTACCTGGTGCGGTTCGACATGCCGGGCATGACGAGGGAGGACGTGCGCGTGAGCGTGCAGGACCGGACGCTGGTGGTGGTCGCCGAGAAGGCGGCGAAGCAAGGGGAGGCGGACGGAGAGAAGGATAAGGGTAACGAGGAGGAGGGGGAGGAGGAGGAGGCGTGGCCGGCGGCGAGCTACGGGCGGTATAGGACGCGGGTGGAGCTGCCGGAGAACGTGGAGGTGGAGAGGATCGCGGCGGAGGTGAGGGACGGCGTGCTCTACCTCACCATCCCCAAGGTGTCGCCGTCCGGGGGCAAAGTCGTCAGCATCCAGGTGCAGTGAGAGGGATATGGATAAGGCTAACCGGTAGCTCAGAATGTATTTTTATTTTGAGTTTTGGACTCGAGCCAGTGAAGAACGGTCTGACATTACTTCCGTTCACAATTTATAAACCAGCAGAATGAATGGTCAGTTGCATATATTTCCTGGTTGTTGGCTGCATCCTCTGGCACATAATCGCTCCTGCACATAACAAGAAGAAACATACGCAAACAAAAGTTACATTGGATGTGGTTTATATCATTTTATTGCTGTGTTAGCATCTCCAGAATTGGACATACATCCTTTATACTGTATTCAAGTAAAGGACAGTATAAATTTCATATACATCCTGAATATGTTAAGTACTCCCTCTGTCCTAAATGACAGTATATATATGTTCAATTTCAAATAAAGTCCGACCTATAGGTCACAATAAAAAAGATAAAGGTATACTTTGTTTTTACTTGTTTTACATGCTTGGTCAAAAAATATGTCAGTTCGGCATTTCGTGCATTTTTCTTTTAGATTTTTTGTCATGTAGGACCGGCAATTGGAAACTCCACATTCGGCAATCCCATCCTTCATGTTCAAGGGAGTAATGCTAGACACATGGGCCCTTTACGGGGTTTTACAGGGTGGTTAAGGATTGATTGGCTGTCATTTAATATTAAATAAGGCGGGCCCACCAGTGAAAATCAGGAGGGTTCTGTGTAGTAATTTCGATTAGGGCATGTACAATGGTTCTATCTTAACAATGTCACGTAGGATAAATGATGAGGTGGATGAAAGGAAATCATAAGAGAAGGCTTGTCTTCTCCTATTTAAGAAAAATCTAAGAATGATCTCTTAGCACAATTTGTCTCACCATGTTTTTAGGAACAACTAATTATTGAAGATAAGACTAAGAGATGACCCATTGTAGACATCTTTTTTGTCATATTTAATTTACATGCAAACTTAAAATAAAACTATCTTATCAACCATTGTACATGTCCTTAAATGTAGGCATGCAACGTTCCGTAAAAGTCCGTCGCCAGCCGTCGCATAGGTAGCCAACGCCTCCTTTTGTCCGCGGCAGATGTAGCATATGCTAGCAGACGGCTGGCACAGCCATTTTTGGATTGACATCCAAAGAACCATAATTTTTGGATCAGTATCCAAAGATCCAAACTCAAGGATAACATCTTGACTTCCTCCACACCGACTCCGATCTTTTACCTTATTTTGCTTGAGCATTCCCTCCTCCTTGAGCACGGCCTTCTTCTTGTTCATGGTTCTCTTTTTTTTGGGTTTGAGCTTCTTCATGATCGCTTCCATCAACAATTTGAACCACTTCGTATTATTTTCCTTGATGCTCGAGTGCTTAATGTATGCTTCTGTCACATCCTGATTTTCATGCCACAACACTTAAGCTAATAATCATGCTAAAAATGTGGTTTGACAAAAACTTTTGAATGTTTTGGACTTTGCTTGATTTGATTTTTGTCTGCTGCTTGCTAGTGCTTTAAAAATCAAATAAATCCTTCAACTCTTATACTTCATCTCTTTGATTCAAAACCTTTTTCCAATGATCATGCCATGTGTATAGAACAGTATAGTATTTTTTTATAAAAATATTTTGGCCAAATGGTATTTTTTAAAATTAGTTTTCCAAAAACCCCTGAATTGAGGTTTGCACTGCAAGTACCTTATTTGGGATGTGAATTTTTTTTCAAAAAGTATATTTGAATCCTATTAGGTATAGGACTCCCATAAACCACAAAATTATAATTTTAAAAGTTATTTTAATATTTTATTTAAATGCCTTTTCTTTAGGCCAGAAATGGTCTTTAATAGGTAAAAATTATTTAACTATTTCAAAATTATTTGCCAAAATTCAGGGAAATTCATAGGACATATATTGTCCATATATAAGAGTTTCAACACATGGTCATATTCAAAATATTGGACAAATCCTTCCAAAACCTTTTCTGGATGTTTCAAGCTTTTGAAATATTTACAAAGGAAATATTCCCTGAAAATTCCAGGGAAATTCTATCATGTCAAATATGACATATTTGATGATATTACAAAGCCTCATGCTTTGAAGATCAAGAAAACATCATCTAATCCCCTCAAAACCATTTCTGTCCATTTTGGGATCTGAACAACTCTACATTGCCAACTATTTACTTGGGGCCTCAAATTTTGTGGAAATGCTCACAAGCCCAAATGATGATGCTACACCAAGTGGTGCATCAAGAAGAGATGATTTGCTTAACTTAATCTTGGAAAATCCATTTCTGTTGATTCCTAAGGTTTACAAAAGTTGCATTGGCAACTTTGCCCAAATGAGCTCAAATTTGGTGGAAGGGCCTAAATGTATGTGCCATTTCATCCTGTTAAGTCTCATGTCATTTGGACTCCATTTGCTTGCCCAAAACATCATCAAAAACCTTCTGGCACTTTGCCAAAATCACATTTTGATCCACTTCCACCACTCCCCCTTGCCTCAAGTTTTTACCACAACTGCTCCTAGTCACTCTCTACCTCCAAGAACTCCTTCCCCTCATCGGATCAATGATTGAGGGGGGGGGGGTAAAACCTCACTTTACCCCTCTGGGCAGTACCATTCACACTCTCTCTCAAGCCCTCCTTCCCTCCACAGGATTCCTAGAGCATCCAATGCATCTTCCCCATTCTTTACACCTCCCTAAAGCCAGTAGACAAGCTTGGGCACGCCCAACTGCCAATGGCATGCCTTGGCATGCCAAAACGGTGCGCTACAGTGCTCTGGCGCACTGTAGCCGCCCCCCATCCCGATGCCCCGACCGCCCCGGCTGTTCCCCGCACGCCAGCAGGACCACCTCGACGTCCAGGACACGCTTGGCTGGTCGGCCCCTTCTCTTTCTTCCTCCTCCTGCCTCCTCTCGCACGCGCGCTGGCCGCCCGAGCACTCCAATGGGCAACCTCGCACGCGCGCTACCCTGACGCTCCCCCGCTCCTTCTCCCCCTTCCCCTCGACCTGGACCAACCCCACAAACACCCCGGACACACCCACGCGCGCCCCGTGGCTTGTAGCGACAGCAACTAGCTCGCCGGCACACGAGTCCTCGGTGGACCGTCGCCCACCTACTTAAAGGCCACCCCCGAGCCCCTCGCTGCTCCTTTGGCTCTTTCTCCCTCCTGTACGCCCCCCAGGCCAACCCAGTACTCCCCTCGTGCCCCCATTCAACTCCACGGCCGGGAACCTTGCCGCCGACCACCGCTCAAATTCGAGCTCTCCCTAGCCTCTCTTTCGCCCCTACCTACTCCAGAGCCCCCTCACCACCACCGCCCACTCGCCTCACACTCCACTTCGTCCTTCCCCCGCCTGTGTCGCCATGCCCAACACCGCCGACGCCATCCTCCGCCGTGGCCGGTGGGGCGCTCACTTCTGGCTGTCCCCATGGTCATGGCGCACCTCGACGGATGCGGCAGATCCCCCTGAGCGCGCCGGTGGCCAGAACACCAGAAACGGCGGCCTGTGGCGCCGGCCAGCCGCCGTCGAAGCCGCCCCTGCCTCTGCTCTGTTCGAGCGGGAGGTGGGGGATGAACCCGACAGCCGGGCCCCACCTGTCGGTCGGCCAGAGTGTCTGGGCCACTAACAGGAGGGCCCTGCCCCGTTTAAGTGGAGACGGACTCCGCTGCTGCCACCTTCACCGCGGGAAAGCGTATTCCCTGGAGTACGCCTCCTGCGTCGCCAGCCCGAGCACAGCCGAGCCACTGGGCCGGCACATGATCTATCTATCGCCGTGTGCGCAGTATAAGGGTATAAACCCTCTTTCCTTTCCTTTTTCTTTTCCAGTCAACTTCATAAATTCATAAATAATTCAAATAAACTCCAAATTTGATGATTCAAATTTCTGGTAGTTTCTAAAACCCTGATCTACCTGTTGGTGCAACATACACATTTTTTCATAGACCTTTTCTTCACAAATATTATCAAAATGTCATTTTTCTATTTCTGTGATAAACTTTAGAAAATCACAGAGAGCTCAAATTTGATCCAAATGCAATGGTTCAAATTCCTAGATGCTTCTAAGTTCATAACTTAGTGTATGAACATTTTTATTAATACTTTCTGTACCCCACAAAATAATGGCCTATTTCTTCATATTTGTCAACTTTGCAAAATCTTAGGATATTCATTTGAACTCCAAATCCAGTGAAACCAACTCCTAGATGCTTCTAAAATCATGATTTGTCAAATGGGTGCCTTTGCTCATTTTTCAAAAATATATTTCTGTACACTTCTTGCAAATCCATAAACCCCTTGATTCCATCATATTGAAATGCTCCAAACCATCCATTGATCATACTCCAATGAAACCACCTTGGTCATTTTTCATATGACTAGAGGTATCCTAGAAAAGTCCTACTCCTATTTTTAGAGCACTTTTATTTTTGCTTTGTTGCGTTGCTTATTATGATTGTTTCCATCGTTAGTTGATGAAATGAACGGAGTACTTGGAGATGGACCAGAAGGTTTGAAGACTCGGAAGGACAAGGCAAGCAGCCCTTTGACCATGTTTGAGAAACCTTTTTATGCATGTCATATAGTACCATAATGTTGTTGCTACAGAATCATGATGAGGTGGAACCACTTTGATGGTTTGCCACTGCACTTCCTCGTTGATACTTGCATTGTGCATGACCCTACCTTCTTATGAGGGTTATGCCGGTGGGAGTAGATAGATGTATGCTATAATAGTTGGCTACGCAAATGGGTCAGGGATTATGCATGGAAAGAAACAAGTGTGGTTTGACATACTTGCAAATAACCCAGTGGGTGCCACTAATGCCCCTGGGAGATGATGAGGAACTAGGGCACTACTTGGTGGAGAAGTAGTGTACCGAGGCTTGATGAAAGTGTTGTTTACAGAGATGGATTAGATTTATGTGTGATTACCGTCCCAACCAAACATGCGCAACCACTCTACCCTTATATGGGAAAGGGCATTATTGATTACCTAGGTCGATACTAGCATGGTGCCCGCATTACTAGTGATGGGGTGACATGAGGTCACTCTCGGGACAGGGTCGTGCTTGGATAGGCGGCCATGACTGATTTCACAGGGCACCGAACACACCGTTGGTACCCCGTGTCAGTGGTATGTGATCAATATGGGAGCGAGTCTCCACAATTTTTAAGATGTGAAATGTTGGGCACGGGGGTTACTACCAATCGAGTGGACTCTATGTTAGTGTCGTCTAGGGAAAGATAGTGATCGGGTGCTTACCCCGGGTACTTGAGGTACCACGGGTCGTGGATGACACAGAAGTTCCCCGGATCTTGTGGGTAAAGTGTGCAACCTCTGCAGAGTGTCAAACTATTCGAATAGCCGTGTCCACGGTCAAGGACAGTTGGGTGGTGCTGCTTAGACTATGTCCATAAGTTTCTGGAAAACAACACGGTTTGGTAAATCGGTTGATGTGATTGTGAGAAAGTTGCGATGAGCGTGAGCAAGAGTTGTTCATGACTCTTTCCCGGTGTTGATGTCTGTAACCTCCTGATACTTGTTGCAGACGCATGCATGCCCTTGTTATATGTTGATCATACTTGCATATGAAAAACTAGCTTTTTGCAAAACTGCCAATTTAGCAGTAGAACCTTGCATAATTATTCTGTCCTCACACTTGGGTTGCTTGCGAGTACATTCAAAGTACTCATTGGCTTGCCACTGGTTATTTTATTGGCCAGGCATGAAAGATCAGGATATGTTGAAGATTTCTTGGTGATGAACATGCGAGCTAGGACGCTTCCCAGTCAGAATGCATGTAGGGTTAAGGCAGATGGCATGGGTCCAAGTTGTTATTGAAGATTTCCGCTGCAATGATATACTCAAGACTTGACCATAATGGTCACAATTTGTGTAATACGGTATGTATGGATTTAAGACTCTTGTTATTCAGCTTCTGTGTGTTCAGTGAGCATTGATCTCTGGGATCACTGTACACGTGCATTCGGTGATCACGACTTATGAGTCGGGGTCCCCACAACTTCTTTCTTCTTCGACAAGATGTTCTCAAACCTCTCCATCAACTTGGTCGCCGCACATTCTCGTTTCACCCTCTCCTCCTCCCACTTCTTTCATCAAAACCCTCTTCTAACCTTCTTGGGCGTTCTTTTGTTGGGTCGGTTGGGTCATTAGTTTCTTTCTTGGTTTGGACGACGGTCTTGGTTATCTATAGCTTTGATTTTGGTTGCCCATTCAATTTCAACCAATAATGCATAAGGGTGAAGTTTTTCTTCTCCATCTTCTTGAACACCATACACGCACGAAAAGGCTACAAAACAAAACATTGTCAGTCATGCCATACATAGGTTCTTTAATATGTTGACGATTTCGTTGTGGCATTGATGTTGTAGTGAGCTGTTCTCGCAAGTACTAGTACTCCGGTACGTGCAAAGCATGTAAGTTGGAATTCCAATTGCACCACACAATTTCGTAGGAACAAAATACAAGCAAGATCTTGTTTCGGGCGATTTCTCCTTTTTCAGCCAATACCCAATATATTATGATTAATATAACGTGGGGCACCCATGAGACCACGTGACACATCTGGAGGTGTTGTTGCGAGTTGTTATGTGGGTTGATCACATTGACATGCTACTGGGTTTAGAAGAATGTAGACATAATTGGGTGCAATTAGATTAGTATTGTTGTGAATCCCAGCCACCGACCATTGGATCAATATCAATCAATGTCAGATATCACCTCTCAGGCCTAGGATTTTAAATTTCAATACAGATGCACTATATAGTAGTATATATATTGTCATAGTGATATAGTTTGGTGATTTATGAATTTATGAATTTCTTTATATGGTTCAGATTTTTTACATGCACACAAGTTGTTGGATGAAATGTCTGCGAAGAACTAGCTCGCTGCTTTGTCCCCTCTACGATCACAAGGAGGATGGTGTTAAATATGCCACGGTCTAGCTAATTCTATACTCCAACATATACTTTTGGCATCAATCTACAAAACTAGATACGAGGAGCTCCATTTCGTTTCATCTACTAGCCAAAATATAACGGTGAGATCTGACACTGCGGTCTTTGATGCAGTAAATGAAAAACCACTCCACTAGTTTTTTACCTTCTGTTTTTCGAGTCTATTTTGGCTGGTCACGGACGATGGGGGCGTTCGAAATAGAGCCGTTGGGAACGCTCGGAGGCGATGGCGCGGGTGCCGGAGCGGGCGCGCTGCGGGTGTCACGGGGCGAGGTCTCGCCGGGGTGCTGGACGATGATGGCTTCTCGCCCCTCGTTGGTTACCCCAAGTGGAAGGTTTGAGATGAAGTGTAGCGGTAGTTTTCCCTTGGCAAAGATACCAAGGATCGAATCCCCTGAGACTCCGAGGGTCAACAAGAAGGTGTCAACTGCTAGCGGCGCAACTTAGCGATTGACACGACCTGCACACAAATACAAATAACTTTGCTCCCAACGAGTACAGAGAGGTTGTCAATCCCTCCGGCCTTGTCGTTTACAAAGGATCAAACGCAAGAGATAATAGTGATAGGTATGACTGCAACTAGTAAGTAAGAACAGAAAGTAAATAGCGGATGTGATCAGTGATGGTAATATGGACCGGGGTCCCATGATGTTCACTAGTGATGTCTCTCTCCCAAAAGACGATAAAACAGCTAAGCGAGGTAAACGAATTACAGCTGGGCAATTGACAGGATTATGTGCGCAAACCAATGCTAACTATGCTGCAAAGAAAGGTAGAGGCTCAAAAGTATGGGCGGTACGCCAAGGCAAGTAGACCGAAATCCATCTGCATCTACTACTAATCATCCACCTTGAGATATCTATCCAGAACATCTCGCTGGTATTAAGTTGCGAGTCCCACCCATAGTGTAAACTCAAAGCAATAGACACCTGCATTAAAAGAACTTTGCGTAAAGTAAACAATCCTTGCACCCGCAAGTACAAGCATCGTTGTTTTCCTCCTTGTGGCAACAGCACATCCCCTAGACTCATGTTTCTGTCACTCAAGCTAGTCATCGAGGGGCATGAACCCACAATCAAGCATAACGTTCCCTCTTGGAGTTACTACCTACTACTTGGCCAAAGCAATAAACAGCAATGGAGAACATGCAAGAATTACTCAAGAACATAAATATAAAATAGGTGAATCAAATATATTACTCACACACAATCTGAACATAATCTCATAATCCATCGGATCCCAGCAAACTCATCATAGCAACAGCATAAGGATTACATATGTGTCTCGATCATGTAGGACAGCTCACGAGGTCTAATCGATGAAGGACAAAGAGGGGAGGAGAACATCACATAGCTACTGGTCATGGACCCATGGTCCAAGGGAGACTACTCACAACTCATCCGGGAGGCGTCCATGGTGGTGGAGAAGCTCCCGGTGGTGATCCTCCCCTCCGGCAGGGTGCCGGGAAGAGTTCTCCTGGTGCTCCCGATCTTGGAAGCGTGGCGGCGGCGGAACAGAGATGAGATCGCGAAAAAGGGTTCCGTCCTCGAGGGTTTCGGGACGCGGTGTAAATATATGCCAAAGGGGGGCGTCAGAAGAGGCCAGGGGGGCCCAGGCGCCCTGGCGGCACGGCCAGGAGGGGGGCCGCCCCCTCTGGCCGCCTGGAGCCCTGGTGGGCCCCCTCTGGCCCTACTTTGGCCGCATGGAAGCTTCCGGAACGCTGATTTTTTATATATTTTTCCCGGGATTTTTCTGGCAATTTACGTAATGGGAAAACCTGAAATATAAAAACAGCAGAAAACAGAAACTGGCACTGGGGTGCACTGAGTTAATAGGTTAGTCCAAATATGATCAAAAGTGTATGGAAGTGCATAAATATCATAGCAATATCACACAAAAGAGGCATGGAGAAAGCAGAAATTATAGATACGTTTTGGACGTATCAACATCCCCAAGCTTAATTCCTGCTCGTCCTCGAGTAGGTAAATGATAACAAGCATAATTTCTGTGGTGACATGCTATTAACCATATAAGAACTTTTCATAGTCACATGACAAATGCTTACCGAGATAATGAATCTATAGTAATTAAGTTGCCTCATGAGAATATCACAAAGAACTGAAAGTTTTACAATATGATACTGAAACACTCAATAGATTTGTAGTGAGCATGGTGTGCAAACATGACAAAGTGATATCTCGCTTGCCCCCTTTAGTGAAGCAAAACATAAATGCAGGGGCACCTCCAAAGTTTAAGTGACGACTAGATACAATGATTTCAAAATAAACGATATCATAATCATGCAGAAGACAATGGTACTTTGGGACAATGCACATTACACTCAGAATGACAATCATGCTCTCAATAGTTAGTGCTTTAAAGAAAGAAGGTGGAGACTCTCGAACCGTGGCTTTTGATGGCAAGGTTGAAAACCCGTGGTCGGAAACAAAAACTAAACATGTACCAGAGCTCTTGGTTTTTAAAAACAGAGGTAAAAATTATTTTTTAGAGATGCATATTTCGTCAACGAATGCTAGTAGATAACTCAAATACGTCTCGAGCTGGACAAGTTTCGAGGAACGGCTCCCGCACGAGGACGATCACATCCTCTTAATCTCCTTTGTTTATCACTGCCAAAGTTTTCTGATTTCTCATGAACAAAGCATGAAGGAGGGTTTGTTTGTTGTATATTTTTTAATGAGCCGGGCGCACTCTTTGCCAGTTCCTTCTCGTATTAGGGGTTTGCACATTAGACATGCAATCCCGGGGTGAAGCTTGTCCAACTTAAAAAGATCATGAATTAACTACTACTTCCTCATGAGCTAAAACAAAGGCACAAAAGAGAAATGCTTTTTTGATTAATTTCGAGATGGTACACGAAAGTCTTCGTTAGGAATGGCAAGTAAATACCATGTATAGGAAGGTATGGTGGACTCATATGGCATAACTGGTTTAAAGGATTTTGGATGCACAAGTGATGGCTTCTCGCCCCTCGTTGGTTACCCCAAGTGGAAGGTTTGAGATGCAGTGTAGCGGAAGTTTTCCCTTGGTAATACCAAGGATCGATTTCCCTGAGACTCCCAGTTTCAACAAGAAGGTGTCAACTGCTAACGACGCTAGATATTAGCAATCAACGTGGACCTGCATACAGATACAAATAACTTTGCTCCCAACGAGTACAGAGAGGTTGTCAATCCCTCCGGCCTTGTAGTTTACAAAGGATCAAACGCAAGTGATAATAGTGATAGATATAATTGCAATAGTAAGTAAAAGCGGAAAGTAAATAGCGGATGTGATCAATGATGGTAATATGGACCGGAGTCTCATGATGTTCACTAGTGATGTCTCTCTCCCAGAAGACGATAAAACAGCTATGTGAGGTAAACGAATTACAGCTGGGCAATTGACAGGACCATGTGCGCAGACCAATGCTGACTAAGTTGCAAGAAAGGTAGAGGTTCAAAGCATGGGTGGTACGCCGAGGTAAGTAGACTGAAATCCATCTGCATCTACTACTAATCATCCACCTTGAGATATCTATCCAGAACATCTCGCTGGTATTAAGTTGCGAGTCCCACCCATAGTGTAAACTCAAAGCAACAGACAACTGCATTAAAAGAACTTTGCGTAAAGTAAACAATCCTTGCACCCGCGGGCACAAGCACCGTTGTTTTCCCCCTTGTGGCAACAACACATCCCCTAGACTCATGTTTCTGTCACTCAAACTAGTCATCGAGGGGCATGAACCCACAATCAAGGATAACGTTCCCTCTTGGAGTCACTACCTACTACTTGGCCAAAGCAATAAGTAACAACGGAGAACATGCAAGAATTATTTACGAACATAAATATAAAAGAGGTGAATCAAATATATTACTCAAACACAATTTGAACATAATCTCATAATCCATCGGATCCCAGCAAACTCATCATAGCAACAGCATAAGGATTACATATGTGCCTCGATCATGTAGGGCAGCTCACGAGGACTAATTAGTGAAGCACAAGAACGGGAGGAGAACATCACATAGCTACTGGTCATGGACCCATGGTCCAAGGGAGACTACTCACAACTCATCCGGGAGGCGTCCATGGTGGTGGAGAAGCTCCCGGTGGTGATCCTCCCCTCCGGCAGGGTGCCGGGAAGAGTTCTCCTGGTGCTCCCGATCTTGGAAGCGGCGGCGGCGGCGGAACAGAGATGAGATCACGAAAAAGAGTTCCCGTCTCGAGGGTTTTGGGAGACGGTCTAAATATATGCCAAAGGGGGTACCAGACGAGGCTCGGGGGGCCCAGGCGCCCCCCCCGGCGCGGCCCAGGGGGGGCGCGCCACCAGGGCGCCTGGGGCCCTGGTGGCCCCCCTCCGGCTGTGCTTCGGGTGCTTGGTAGCTTCTGAAACACTGATTTTTTATATAATTTTTCCAGGATTTTTCTGGCAGTTCTCGTAATGGGAAAACCTGAAATACAAAAACAGCCGAAAATAGAAACTGGCACTGGGGTGCACTGAGTTAATAGGTTAGTCCAAATATGATCAAAAGTGTATGGAAGTGTATAAATATCATAGCAATATCACCCAAAAGAGGCATGGAGCAAGCAGAAATTATAGATACGTTTTGGACATATCAACATCCCCAAGCTTAATTCCTGCTCGTCCTCGAGTAGGTAAATGATAACAAGAATAATTTCTGTGGTGACATGCTATTAACCATATAGGACTTTTTCATAGTCACATGACAAAAGCTTACTGAGACAATGAATCTATAGTAATTAAGTTGCCTCATGAGAAAATCACAAAGAACTGAAAGTTTTACAATATGATACTGAAACATCAAATAGATTTGTAATGAACATGGTGTGCAAATATGATAAAGTGATATCTCGCTTGCCCCCTTTAGTGAAGCAAAACATAAATGCAGGGGCACCTCCAAAGTTTAAGTGATGACTAGATACAATGATTTCAAAATAAACGATATCACAATCATGCAAAAGACAATGTTACTTTGGGACAATGCACATTACACTCAGAATGACAATCATGCTCTCAGTAGTTGGTGCTTTAAAAGAAGGCGGAGACTCTAGAACCGTGGCTTTTGTTGGCAAGGTTGAAAACCCGTAGTCGGAAACAAAGACAAAACATGTACCAGTGCTCTTGGTTTTAAAAACAGAGGTAATCAATTTTTTTTAGATCATGCATGTTTCGTCAACGAATGCTAGCAGACAATTCAATCACTTCTTGAGATGGACAAGTTTCGAGGAACGGCTCCCGAATGAGGACGATCACATCCTCTTAATCTCCTTTGTTTATCACTGCCAAAGTTTTCTGATTTCTCATGAACAAAGCGTGAAGAAGGGTTTGTTTGTTATATTAATTTTGAGCCGGGCGCACTCAATGCCAGTTGCTTCTCGTATTATGGGTTTGCACATTATACATGCAATCCCGGGGTGAAGCTTGTCCAACTTAAAAAGATCATGAATTAACCACTACTTCCTCATGAACTTACAACAGAGGCACAAAATAGGAATGCTTTTTGTTTGAATAATTTCGAGATGGTACATGCAAGTCTCCGTTAGGAATGGCAGGTAAATACCATGTAGGAAGGTATGGTGGACTCATATGGCATAACTGGTTTAAAAGAACGTGGATGCACAAGCAGTCAGTCCGCTTAGTACAGGTGGAGGTTAGCAAAAGACTGGGAGCGACCAACTAAGAGAGCAATGACGGTCATAATCATGCCGAGCGACAAAGCAACATTGAATCAGGAATGGAAGTTTATATCGCTACTCAGAAACAAAAGATCATCAAGGCTTGACAGACTTTCTTTACAGTCTTAAATATGCATGAGCACACGCCAAGTCAATCAAAATAAATTCTTTGAAGGAAGATATTACTAAACCATACCACATCATAGGCAAACAAATCATGTTGGTACTCCAATAACACATTGGGAACCCCCCAGCTATTTGAGACTAACCATAAGAAAACATGAACTACTAAGCGCCATTATGCACGTAGCATCTTTATCATAGACATATCAACCAATGCAACGGAAGCAAACTCTCTTAATAAGATAAGCATGATAACTAAAGAGAGTTCAAGCAACCAACTAAACAAAAGCTCTTTAGAAAGATAAGCATGAAAATTAAGAGCTAAGCATGATAGTAGCTATTGAAAGACAAAAAACACACACAGCAGAGATAGACATGAAAATTCTATGTTATGTTCTAGGTAGAAGTGGAGCGTGTTTCTCTCCCACATAAAGAAAGCTGAATTTCGACTCGTTATGAAAAGCTAAGGAAAACTAAAAAGGAAAGCTAAAAGCAAGACGCTCCAAGCATAGCACATAACATATGAAGTGATAAAAATATAGTGGAACGAAAGACGAACTGATAATGTTGATGGAGAAGGGGATGCACGGGGGCATCCCCAAGCTTAGACGCTTGAGTCTCCTTGAATATTTCTTGGGGGTGCATGGGGGCATCCCCAAGCTTGAGCGTTTGACACTCCTGAATCTTTTTATCATCTTCCCTCGCACACTAGAAAACTCCCTTCATACATAACTCATCATAATCTGATTAGCAAGGTTAGTACCCTTAATAAAATAATTGTTCCTTGCTGGAAATAAGGATATTCTTGAAGGTCTACTGTTTCTCAAGATTGCCAAAAGGTTTTTGCAAAGAAAAAACAAGCTCTAGGTTTGCAAAATGAAGGAAAGGCAAAACAGGACAGAATCTATGAAAAACAGAACAGCACGTAGTAAATGATTTTTTCGGGGTACTTCTGCAACTCTAATCAAAAAACTCAGAACAGACGCACGAAAGACAATTATCTAGAGCACGCTGTCGAAAAAATTCAGACCAAAAAGATGATCTGGTGATTTTATACGAATTTCTCTATCCAAGGACAGAATCTGTTTCCTGGACAGCACGTCACAACTTTTGAACTTTCTTGCAATCAGAGGCTACACTTGGCACAAAATTGAAAAGCAAAGATACAATGATGATGCTACTGTAGTAACAACATCAAGACACAACAAAAGCAAAATAAATTTTATTCATGTGGGCTGCCTCCCAAAAGCGCTTTCTTTTATGCCTTTAAGCTAGGCATAATGCATAGAGATCAAGTTTTATCAAGAGTAAAAGAATAGCTAGCCCGTATAACGGACTCAAAAGGTAACTTAATCTTCTTTCGAGGGAAGTGTTCCATCCCTTTCTTGAGAGGAAACTGGAATTTTATATTACCCTCTTTCATGTCAATGATAGCACCAATGGTGCGAAGGAAAGGACGTCCCAAAATAATTGGACACGAAGGTTCACATTCAATATCCATAATAGTAAAATCAACGGGAACATAGTTGTCATTGACAATGATAAGAACATCGTCGATCCTCCCCAAAGGTTTCTTTATGGAAGAATCAACGAGACGAACACCAAAAGAACAAGAATCAAAAGGTTTCAATTTAAGCATATCATATATTATTTTGGGCATAACAGAGGTACTAGCACCAACATCACATAAAGCATAGCAAGAGAAGTTATTCAACTTAATTTTTATCATAGGATCCCAACCGTCTTCTAGCTTTCTAGGTATGGAGGCTTCTACTCTAAGTTTCTCCTCCCTAGCTTTGATAAGAGCATTAGTGATATGCTCTGTGAAGGCAAGGTTAATCGTGCTAGTGCGGGGGTCTCTAGACATCTTGTGAAGGAAATCAATAACTTCGGTAAGAGTGCAATTATCAAAATCAAGGTCACTACTATCAAGTAAGGTGGTAGTGGTGTCCTTTAGGTTCACTTGTTTGGTAGTTTCTATAGTCATAGCATCACCATTAATAGGTCCATCGGGACCAGGAGTGCATTGGGTGCTAAGAGTTTGGATATCCTCAACAACTTGGATAGTAGCAACAGTGTGGTGGGTAGGAAGGCTCTTAATTCTATCTTCTTCCTCCCTTTCTCTAGCCCATCTCTCTTTAAGTTTAGCCATCATCCTAATGTTTTCATTAATTTGCACTTGAATAGCATTAATAGGAGTGACCTTCCTCTCCTCAAGAGGAGAAGTTCTAATCTTAAGCAATTCTACTTCATTGGCTAAATTGTCTACCTTCGAAGAGAGATCACCTAGTTTGTTTAGTTTTTCTTCTACACTATTATTAAAAGCTTTTTGGGTAGTGATGAAATCTTTAAGCATAATCTCTAGTTCAGTAGTGGAGTTCTTGGTGCTAGGATAAGCATTGTTGTTCCCATAAGAATTAGAGGGGAACGGTCTAGGATTGCTACCAAAATTACTCCTATAAGCATTGTTATTAAAATTGTTTCTAGAGATAAAGTTCACATCTACTTGTTCTTGAGCAATCAAAGAATATAAAGGAACATCGCGAGGATCAATAGAAGATTGCTTCGAAAGTAGAGACATGATCAAGTCAACTTTTTCATTTAGGGAGGAAATCTCCTCGACAGAGTTTACCTTCCTACCTGTTGGAGCGCGTTCGGTGTGCCATTGGGAATAGTTGGTCATCATCTCATCGAGAAGCTTCGTGGCAGCACCAAGTGTAGTTGACATAAAGGTTCCTCCCGCGGCCGAATCTAACAAGTTCCGCGAGGTAAAGTTCAAGCCTGCATAAAAAGTTTGGATAACCATCCAAGTAGTCAAACCATGAGTAGGGCAGTTCTTGATAAGAGATTTCATACGTTCCCAAGCTTGGGCAACGTGTTCATTATCCAATTGTTTGAAATTCATTATGTTACTTAGTTGGATAATTTTAGCAGGTGGATAGTATTTTCCAATAAAAGCATCTTTGCACTTGTCCCATGAATCTATGCTATTTCTAGGCAAAGACTGAAACCAAATTTTAGCTCCTCCTCTCAAAGAGAAAGGAAAAAGCTTAAGCTTAACAATATCACCATCTACTTCTCGGTACTTTTGCATATCACAAAGTTCAACAAAGTTGTTTAAGTGTAAAGCAGCATCATCTCCAGCATCGGAGAATTGATTTTTCATGACTAAGTTCAGTAAAGCAGGTTTAATTTCATACGAAGGTGCTGAAGTGGCAGGTGTAGTGATAGGTGTGTAGATAAAGTCATCGTTGTTGTGACTAGTGAAGTCACACAACTTGGTGTTCTCGGTGGAACCCATAGTAGCAAGCAAGCAAACTAACTATTTTTGTGATTTCGATAAAAGATATTAAAGCAAAACTGAAAGGTAAACTATCAAGACTAAAAAGCAAAGGTAAAAGATAGCGTGCAACTCCCCTATCTTGAAGAGTGGAGTCCCCGGCAACGGCGCCGGAAAACTTTGCTTGATGGCTTCTCGCCCCTCGTTTGTTACCCCAAGTGGAAGGTTTGAGATGCAGTGTAGCGGAAGTTTTCCCTTGGTAATACCAAGGATCGATTTCCCTGAGACTCCCAGTTTCAACAAGAAGGTGTCAACTGCTAACGGCGCCAGATATTAGCAATCAACGTGGACCTGCACACAGATACAAATAACTTTGCTCCCAACGAGTACAGAGAGGTTGTCAATCCCTCCAGCCTTGTAGTTTACAAAGGATCAAACGCAAGTGATAATAGTGATAGATATAATTGCAATAGTAAGTAAAAGCGGAAAGTAAATAGCGGATGTGATCAATGATGGTAATATGGACCGGAGTCTCATGATGTTCACTAGTGATGTCTCTCTCCCAAAAGACAATAAAACAGCTATGTGAGGTAAACGAATTACAGCTGGGCAATTGACAGGACCATGTGCGCAAACCAATGCTGACTAAGTTGCAAGAAAGGTAGAGGTTCAAAGCATGGGCGGTACGCCGAGGTAAGTAGACCGAAATCCATCTGCATCTACTACTAATCATCGACCTTGAGATATCTATCCAGAACATCTCGCTGGTATTAAGTTGCGAGTCCCACCCATAGTGTAAACTCAAAGCAACAGACAACTGCATTAAGAGAACTTTGCGTAAAGTAAACAATCCTTGCACCCGCGGGCACAAGCACCGTTGTTTTCCCCCTTGTGGCAACATCACATCCCCTAGACTCATGTTTCTGTCACTCAAACTAGTCATCGAGGGGCATGAACCCACAATCAAGCATAACGTTCCCTCTTGGAGTCACTACCTACTACTTGGCGAAAGCAATAAGTAACAACGGAGAACATGCAAGAATTACTTACGAACATAAATATAAAAGAGGTGAATCAAATATATTACTCAAACACAATCTGAACATAATCTCATAATCCATCGGATCCCAGCAAACTCATCATAGCAACAACATAAGGATTACATATGTGCCTCGATCATGTAGGGCAGCTCACGAGGACTAATTAGTGAAGCACAAGAACGGGAGGAGAACATCACATAGCTACTGGTCATGGACCCATGGTCCAAGGGAGACTACTCACAACTCATCCGGGAGGCGTCCATGGTGGTGGAGAAGCTCCCGGTGGTGATCCTCCCCTCCGGCAGGGTGCCGGGAAGAGTTCTCCTGGTGCTCCCGATCTTGGAAGCGGCGGCGGCGGTGGAACAGAGATGAGATCACGAAAAAGAGTTCCCGTCTCGAGGGTTTTGGGAGACGGTCTAAATATATGCCAAAGGGGGGCACCAGACGAGGCTCGTGGGGCCCAGGCGCCCCCCCGGCGCGGCCCAGGGGGGGGGGGCACCAGGGTGCCTGGGGCCCTGGTGGCCCCCCTCCGGCTGTGCTTCGGGTGCCTGGTAGCTTCTGGAACGCTGATTTTTTATATAATTTTTCCGGCAGTTCTCGTAATGGGAAAACCTGAAATACAAAAACAGCCGAAAACAGAAACTGGCACTGGCGTGCACTGAGTTAATAGGTTAGTCCAAATATGATCAAAAGTGTATGGAAGTGTATAAATATCATAGCAATATCATCCAAAAGAGGCATGGAGCAAGCAGAAATTATAGATACGTTTTGGACGTATCAACAAGCAGTCAGTCCGCTTAGTGCAGGCGAAGGTTAGCAAAAGACTGGAAGCGACCAACTAAAAGAGCAATGATGGTCATAATCATGCAGAGCGACAAAGCAACATTGAATCGGGCATGGAAGTTATATCGCTACTCAGAATTTAAAGATCATCAAGGCTTGATAGACTTTCTTTCCAGTCTTAAATATGCGTGAGCATATGCCAAGTCAATCAAAATAAATTCTTGGAGGAAGATATCACTAAACCATACCACATCATAGGCAAACAAATCATGTTGGTATTTCAATAACACATTAAGAACCCCCCAGCTATTTGAGACTAACCATAAGAAAACATGAACTACTAAGCACGATTATGCACATAGCATTTTTATCATAGACATATCAACCAGTGCAACAGAAACCAACTCTCTTAACAAGATAAGCATGATAACTAAAGAGAGTTCCAGCAACCAACTAAACAAAAGCTTTTTAAAACGTAAAGCATGAAAACTAAGAGCTGAACATGACAGTAGCTATTGAAAGACAAAGAACACACACAACAAAGATAGACATGAAAATTCTATGTTGTGTTCTAGGTTGAAGTGGAGCGTGTTTCTCTCCCACACAAAGAAAGCTGAGTTCCAACTCGTTATGAAAAGCAAGCAAAGCTAAAGAAAACTAAAAAGGAAACTAAAAGCAAGACGCTCCAAGCATAGCACATAACACATGAAGTGATAAAAATATAGTGGAACGAAAGACGAACTGATAATTGTTGATGGAGAAGGGGATGCACGGGGGTATCCCCAAGCTTAGACGCTTGAGTCTTCTTGAATATTTATTGGGGGTGCACGGGGGCATCCCCAAGCTTGAGAGTTTGACACTCCTGAATCTTTTTATCATCTTCCCTCGCACACTTGAAAACTCCCTTCATACATAACTCATCATAATCTGATTAGCAAGGTTAGTACCCATAATAAAATAATTTTTCCTTGCTGGAAATAAGAATAATCTTGAAGGTCTACTGTTTCTCAAGATTGCCAAAAGGTTTTTACAAAGAAAAAGCAAGCTCAAGGTTTGCAAAACGAAGGAAAGGCAAAACAGGACATAATCTGTGAAAAACAGACCAGCAGGTAGTAAATAATTTTTTCGGGGTACTTCTGCAACTCAAATCAAAAAACTCAGAACAGACGCCCGAAAGCCAATTGTATAGAGCATGCTGTCGAAACAATTCAGACCAAAAAGATGATCTGGTGATTTTATACGAATTTTTCTGTCCAAGGACAGAATCTGTTTCCTGGACAGCACGTCACAACTTTTGAACTTTCTTGCAATCAGAGGCTACACTTGGCACAAAGCTGAAAAGTAAAGATACAATGATGATGCTACTGTAGTAACAAACATCAAGACACAACAAAAGAAAAAATAAAATTTTATTCATTGTGGGCTGCCTCCCAAAAGCGCTTTCTTTTATGCCTTTAAGCTAGGCATAATGCAAAGAGATCAAGTTTTATGAAGAGTAAAAGAATAGCTAGCTTGTATAACGGAATCAAAAGGTAACTTAATCTTCTTTCTAGGGAAGTGTTCCATCCCTTTCTTCAGAGGAAATTGGAATTTTATATTCCCCTCTTTCATGTCAATGATAGCACCAACGGTGCGAAGAAAAGGACGTCCCAAAATAATTGGACAAGAAGGTTCACATTCAATATCCATAATAGTAAAATCAACAGGAACATAATTGTCATTGACAATGATAAGAACATCGTCGATCCTCCCCAAGGGTTTCTTTATGGAAGAATCAACAAGACGAACATCAAAAGAACAAGAATCAAAAGGTTTCAATTTAAGCATATCATATATTCTTTTGGGCATAATGGAGGTACTAGCTCCAACATCACATAAAGCATAGCAAGAGAAATTATTCAACTTAACTTTAATCATAGGATCCCAACCATCTTCTAGCTTTCTAGGTATGGAGGCTTCTACCCTAAGTTTCTCCTCTCCAGCTTTGATGAGAGCATTAGTGATATGCTCTGTGAAGGCAAGGTTAAGTGTGCTAGTGCGGGGATCTCTAGACATCTTGTGAAGGAAATCAATAACTTCGGTAAGGGTGCAATTATCAAAATTGAGGTCACTACTATCAAGTAAAGTGGTAGTGGTGTCCTTTAGGCTCACTTGTTTGGTAGTTTCTATGGTCATAGCATCACCATTAATAGGTCCAATGGGACCAGGAGTGCATTGGGTGCTAAGAGTTTGGATATCCTCAACAACTTGGATAGTAGCAACAGTGTGGTGGCTAGGAAGGTTCTTAATTCTATCTTCTTCCTCCTTTTCTCTAGCCCATCTCTCTTTAAGTTTAGCCAACATCCTAATGTTTTCATTAATTTGCACTTGAATAGCATTCATAGGAGTGGTCTTCCTCTCCTCAAGAGGGGAAGTTCTAATTTTAAGCAACTCTACCTCATGGGCTAAATTATCTACCTTCGAAGAGAAATCATCTAGTTTGGCTAGTTTTTCTTCTACACTCTTATTGAAGGCTTTTTGGGTAGTGATGAAATCTTTAAGCATAATCTCTAGTTCAGAAGTGGAGTTCTTGGTGCTAGGATAAGCATTGTTGTTCCCATAGGAATTAGAGGGGAACGGTCTAGGATTGCTACCAAAATTACTCCTATAAGCATTATTATTAAAATTGTTTCTAGATATAAAGTTCACATCTACTTGTTCTTGAGCAATCAAAGAATTTAAAAGAACATCACGAGGATCAACAGAAGATTGCTTGGAAAGTAGAGACATGATCAAGTCAACTTTTTCATTTAGGGAGGAAATCTCCTCGACAGAGTTTACCTTCCTACCTGTTGGAGCGCGTTCGATGTGCCATTGGGAATAATTGGTCATCATCTCATCGAGAAGCTTCGTGGCAGCACCAAGTGTAGTTGACATAAAGGTTCCTCCCGCGGCCGAATCTAACAAGTTTCGCGAGGTAAAGTTCAAGCCTGCATAAAAAGTTTGGATAACCATCCAAGTAGTCAAACCATGAGTAGGGCAGTTCTTGACAAGAGATTTCTTGCGTTCCCAAGCTTGGGCAACGTGTTCATTATCCAATTGTTTGAAATTCATTATGTTACTCCTTAGTTGGATAATTTTAGCAGGTGGATAGTACTTCCCAATAAAGGCATCCTTGCACTTGTCCCAAGAATCTATGCTATTTCTAGGTAAAGATTGAAACCAAATTTTAGCTCCTCCTCTCAAGGAGAAAGGAAAAAGCTTAAGCTTAACAATATTACCATCTATTTCTTGGTACTTTTGCATATCACAGAGTTCAAAAAAATTGTTTAAGTGTAAAGGAGCATCATCTCCAGCACCGGAGAATTGATCTTTCATAACTAGGTTCAATAAAGCAGGTTTAATTTCATAAGAAGGTGCTGAAGTAGCAGGTGTAGTAATAGGTGTGCAGATAAAGTCATCGTTGTTATGACTAGTGAAGTCACACAACTTGGTGTTCTCGGTGAAACCCATAGCAGCAAGCAAGCAAGATAACTATTTTTGTGATTTTTGATAAAAGACACTAAAGCAAAAACTGAAAGGTAAACTAACAAGACTAAAAAGCAAAGGTAAAAGATAGCGTGCAACTCCCCTATCTTGAAGAATGGAGTCCCCGGCAACGGCGCCAGAAAACTTTGCTTGATGGCTTCTCGCCCCTCGTTGGTTACCCCAAGTGGAAGGTTTGAGATGCAGTGTAGCGGTAGTTTTCCCTTGGTAAAGATACCAAGGATCGAATCCCTTGAGACTCCGAGGGTCAACAAGAAGGTGTCAACTGCTAGCGGCGCAACATAGCGATTGACAGGACCTGCACACAAATACAAATAACTTTGCTCCCAACGAGTACAGAGAGGTTGTCAATCCCTCTGGCCTTGTCGTTTACAAAGGATCAAACGCAAGAGATAATAGTGATAGGTATGACTGCAACTAGTAAGTAAGAACAGAAAGTAAATAGCGGATGTGATCAGTGATCGTAATATGGACCGGGGTCCCATGATGTTCACTAGTGATGTCTCTCTCTCAAAAGACGATAAAACAGCTAAGCGAGGTAAACGAATTACAGCTGGGCAATTGACAGGATTATGTGCGCAAACCAATGCTAACTATGCTGCAAAGAAAGGTAGAGGCTCAAAAGCATGGGTGATATGTCCAAAACGTATCTATAATTTCTGCTTGCTCCATGCCACTTTTGGGTGATATTGCTATGATATTCATACACTTCCATACACTTTTGATCATATTTGGACTAACTTACTAATCAAGTGCACCCCAGTGCTAGTTTCTGTTTTCGGCTGTTTTTGTATTTCAGGTTTTCACGTTTCGAGAACTGCCCAGAAAAATCCAGAAAAATTATATAAAAAATCAGCGTTCCGGAAACAACACTGCGTCCGAAGGGCAGCCTGGGGGGGGGGCACCAGGGCTCCAGGCGCCCTGGCGGCGCGCCCCCCCTAGGCCGCGCCGGGGGGGG